>OZ007534.1:2263207-2626776 GCA_963931895.1 Eupithecia pulchellata | reverse complement strand
AAGTGACTATCTAGCATGTTATGACGTTCATTTATCATCCTTGCTGTTAGGTAGGTGGGGGAACTCAATTTAATTATATTTCTGGAGAATTTACATAGAAATGTTTTGAATATAAGATGTTCGCAAAGTGTAGGTAATATGCTACAAATTTAATTTGTTACGTTTAATATCTAACACAAAGCGCTTTATGCAGTGATATTTAAGTAAGAGAATTGCATGTCAGACAGCCACATGGACGTTGACCTATATTTATATGCTATAGTGACTGCCTGCGTACCTACGTACCAAGAGAAACCGGTGCATGCTTGCATTTAGCATTTTATTGAGCTGCTCGGCCACTGTACAAAGTAACTTGCAATATTCAATAGATCCTGTACAATTAAAAGCTTACCGGTGTTTTCCTTTTAGTATCGCTCCGTGGCTTAATTATTTCACCAAACCCGCAAACGCAAATGTAGGTATTATGATCAAACGAAACGAGACCGCAATTATCTAAATAAAAACGGAAAGAAGAAAGAAAACACGCACAAGTTGCGTGATTTCGTGATCTAAACTGCATTTGACGTTTTGGAGTTCGTTGAAAATCTTGTGACGTACGTGTCTTGACTTCTTGATTAGGAGCATTCAAGATGGACACAAAGACAATATTATCCTCACATTGCATAAGTTCTGCGCTCAATCTTGGGCACTACAATTTGAAGGGGCAGCTGTGGTGTGCTTAAATGGATGTCATAGCAAGGACTGTTTATTACGATGGACTGGGTGTGAAAATATGAAATCCCATACATTCTTTCATTTATTCTTGTAGAACGAAAATAATAATGTCACATACAGATGATAAACTGTCGTCTGTCACTGTCAAAAATCAAAATAAACATGCATGAGCTTTGCAGGTTATCTTATCCATTCAAGAAATAAATAAATAAATTGGTAAAATTAAAATATTAACGAAAACGAACGAATTTGTGAAACATGGAAGAAAATGACGGAAAAGAATTCAAAGAGCTTGGAGTTAAAACTTGGCTCATAAAACAATTATTTACTCTTGGTAAGTGACTTGACTTCTTAGATTTTATGTTACTGTTTGTTTGCCCTGAAGTCATATTCTTTCATAAATAAGTCCACTGTAAACGCTCTAATATTCCTCTATCCTCAACATCGAGTGATCCTCAAAAAACTTTGCAAATTTGAAATAACATAAATCAATGTTATTATTTTCAAAACAATCTTAGGTATCAGAGGTCCGACACCCATCCAAAAAGGTTGCATACCCAGTATACTAGCTGGCGGCGATTGCATAGGCGCCGCTAAGACAGGCTCTGGCAAAACTTTTGCATTTGCACTGCCAATATTGCAGCATTTAGCAGAGGACCCTTATGGAATATTTGCTCTAGTTCTGACACCGACACATGAGTTGGCTTATCAAGTAAGTTTATTTTGATTTATTTTTCTTATAATAGTGCGTAAGCCCTCACAATCAGGGTAATTTAATTTCTATGAAATTATAAAATACCCCAAAAATTCAACTTCAATGGTTGTAACCCTCTACCTTTTCTCTGTACAGGAATGCATTACCAATTGTGCTATGAGAACTAGAGATGAGTCCCGTATTAAATAACTAACTCAGTAACTGTTAGCATGATCCTAAAATATCGAACGTTATTGGAAAGTCCGCCTACCGCTACGGAATAACTGTGCAAAGCGATCATCACGCATAACCGACCGTGAGCCATAACCTAACCTAACCTAACTATCATCTACGCATACTAGAGTACCGCTCACCCGTAAAGTTATGTAGCTGCAACAAGTATTTCTAACCAAATCCGTTAGAAATAGCAATTGGTATTTCCAACCAAACAAGTTAGAAATACCTAACATGGTATTTCTAACCAAATCCGTTAGAAATAGCAATTGGTATTTCCAACCAAACAAGTTAGGAATACCTAACATGGTATTTCTAACCAAATCCGTTAGAAATAGCAATTGGTATTTCCAAAAAAACAAGTTAGGAATACCTAACATGGTATTTCTAACCAAATCAGTTAGAAATAACCAAATACTTGTTGGCATCCCTGTTTAACACTAGGATTTTATTGCGAGTAAACGAGATAGGTAGCTAATTTAAATACCCAATACTTGTGGGCATCCCTGTCTAACACCAGAATTCTGATCCGAGTAAAAGAGATAGTTAGGTTAATTTCCATACTGCGTTCAACAGACAACAGTACACACAACACAACCATTTTAGTACGAGATTTTTTTACTGGTGGCGCGGACATAGTTTCCTTCCTATCCTACCTTTTAATTTAAATTGGCAGTGAATACCTTCCTACCGCCGCCTCTATTTTTTCTTATTATTTTTATTACGTCATACAATATTATCAAAAATTCTCTTTTAGCAATTTGAATTGCTCTTGTAATTCTGGAATTTCTTTTTCGCACACCATGTGCTGCCATCTATGTCAACAACTAAAACAACAATATGTAAAGAATATGAATATAATGGGAAATAAAACAGGGAAAGTACTTACCTATCTACTATCACATTATTATTTACTAGAGTGATAAACTTGTTAAACATTCGCAATGCGAACGTAGGGGAAAATTAAAAAAAGTAGGTACTCGATAAATTACCCTGTTATAATCTTTAGAATGATAAAATTGATAATTATTTCTGTCAGCGCCATCTAGTGCTTAATCAGACCACTAATAAAGACCACTTGTTTAGTAAATTACACATACAATTATAAGCACTGTCTATCGATATTTCTTATACAACTTCGTTCACGAGCATATCGATAGGTAGCGCTTTAAATATTATGAATTGCTATTGTTCGGAATCTGAATGATTTATAAGTATAGTAAAGAATAATATATATTTATAGCATTAGGTACCTAGCTACATCAGTTATCTATGACTTAGATACAGACAGAAGCATAAGTGATGGATGACCTCTGTGGCGCGAGATAGGTACCCTATACTTTTGGGTATTCCTATCTTTGGCAATTTTCCATCGCAATACTGCGTTTAAACACTTTAGTACGAAAGTTTTTTACAGGTGGCGTGAAATTTGCCTCGGACCTAAGTTTGACTTTCGGTAAAACGGTAGATCGCGTTCATTGTATTGTAGTTGACCTAACCGCCATCCAAAACAAAACAAAAAAAATTAGGTTGGAGTGGAGTTTACGGGACGCAGGACTTAGAAAATTTTCGACGAATTTTTTTATGTATATATAACATGTATTTTTTTTTATGGCTACGTAAAGAGGGTCACTAGGGGTGCAACTTTAGTTCAGGTGATCTACCCCAAAGTTCAATGACCTCGGCGCTAGAGGTCAAAGTATGTCGTTCAGTTTAAAGGCGAAAAAGACTTAGAAAATTTTCGAAAGATGTTTTTTTGGGCGTATATATAACACATGTTTTTTCTTATGGCATCGTAAAGAGGGTCACTAGGGGTGCAACTTTGGTTCAGGTGATCTACCCCAAAGTTCAATGACCTCGGTGCTAGAGGTCAAAGTATGTCGTTCAGTTTAAAGGCGAAAAAGACTTAGAAAATTTTCGACATGTATTTTTTTATATATATATAACATATATTTTTTCTTATGCCATCAGAAAGAGGGTCACTAGGGGTGCAACTTTGGTTCAGCTGATTGACCCCAAAGTTCAATGACCTCGGCGCTAGAGATCAAACTGTGTCCGATACAGATACCGATACAGAGCATTCCGATAAGAGTTGATTAGGTTCAATTTGATTGGCGGATCCGATACAGAGTACCCCGACTCCACGTGGTCTTGTGCGTGGCGCCCCTAGAGTGTATATAATAAGCCGGAGGCGCGTAGGGAGTGCAGCCTCCGCCAGCCGTAACAAGGGACAGGCACCGCGCGAGCCACAGCGGCTGAGGCTGGTCGCCGAAGGCGACCAAAAAGCCGAAGCTGCGGAGGTGAGCAGTGGTGCCTGTCCCTTGTTACGCAATGGCGGAGAGGCTGCACTTCCCGCAGCGCCGGAGCTATCGCGATCCTGAAACTTTTCGGCATCGACTCCAGCAAAAACCAACGATTTTACAAAAAAGGTCAGCGACCTTGACCTCAAAGGTCACTGACATGTGCTCGAAAATGATTAATTTAACTTTCCGGTATCGACTCTAGCGAAATCCAACGTTTTTACAAAAAAGGTCAGTGACCTTGACCTCAAAGGTCACTGACATGTGCTCGAAAATCATTAATTTAACTTTTCGGCATCGACTCCAGCAAAAACCAACGATTTTACAAAAAAGGTCAGCGACCTTGACCTCAAAGGTCACTGACATGTGCACGAAAATGATTAATTTAATTTTCCGGTATCGACTCCAGCGAAAACCATCGTTTTTACAAAAAAAGTTCAGTGACCTTGAGGTTAATGACTCAAGGTCACTTATCTAAGGTGCATTGAACCTTAGGTCAAAGGTCAATGACCTTGACCTTGAAAAAAAAAACATAAATTTTTTGCGTCCCGTAAACTCCACAGTGACCAAAAATTATGTACCTACTCATATTATTTATCTAAAATTTTTATTGAAATTCCGGGGGGGGGCGGTGTAACGTTATTGGGTATCAGTTGGGTCTAGCGTTATTGAAACAAAATACCCAACTAATAACCGCTGGCCAAAATACTCAATAACTCCCATCCATAATGAGAACCGTGTATATTTTTTAGTATTCGTGTAGCATTGGATGGAGTAGGTAGTATGATCTGGAATAATGACACCCATAGTCACACCACACTTATTGTAGCAAAACAACCTCCTAACAATTGGGTTTCATTCATTGAGATCAGAACGGAATAATCTAGAACACTTTTCAGAGCTCTAAGAGAGAGTAAAAATGTTAACAAAATAACTGACTCAATTAATTAATTGAATTTCTAGATAGCAGACCAGTTTAGCATCCTAGGCCAGCCTCTTAAGCTGCGAGTGTGCATCGTCACAGGGGGCTCAGACCAGCTCGAGGAGTCACTGAAGCTTGCCAAGAGGCCGCACATAGTCGTTGCCATGCCCGGTCGCTTAGCTGACCACATCACTGGATGTGACACCTTCACGCTGAAGAAGGTTAAATATGTAGTGCTGGATGAGGCAGATAGGTAAATTATTATGCTTTTCAAATTAATAGAATAGGATAGAAAATACTCTATTATACCACACAAAGACAGAAAACATTACAAACAGACATGCTTCAAGTAAAGGTGGTATAAAGGCCGGCTTTATCGCTATGAGCAATCTCTTCCAGGCAACCTTAATAATAAATGCAATGGAAACATAATAGGAAATATAAAAAAAATTATACAAATATGGGAGGCATGTGCCCAGTAATGGTTACCAAAAATGCCTTGTTGAAATAGGATGGAATTTTTTATGGGAGTGGCTCCCCATATCTTCTTGTGGGTGTTGTGAGAGGCGACTAAGGGAAACACACCAGGGGGTGGCCCAACCTAACCCATGCGGGTTAGGTCCAGCTAAATAATCCCCATATTGGCAATAAACCCCACAATAAATAAAGCCATCTATGGTGCTCATTAGGGGAGACCCATGTCCAGCTGTGGACTGATATAATGCTGACGATAAAATTACTTAAGTATAAGTTAATGTTGCAGATTGTTCAGTGAGTCATTCGAAGAGGATTTAGAGACTATATTCAATGCTCTTCCTGCGAAGAGACAGAACCTCCTCTTCTCAGCAACCATCACCGATGACGTTAGAGAGTCTAAGCTCATTCCTTTGGAAAAAGAAGTGAGTATTACTTGAGATTATTATTACCTAGTAATTTATTTTGCTTTATTAACGTGAACTCAGATCTCGTAACTGGGCCTATCAGTTTTTAGATTTTAGGTTTCAAAGCACATAAACAAACCTAATTTTCAAAGTCAAATTTTACCTATATCAAAGTTTAATTTTGGCGACATTTGAACGACACCAGTGACAAAAAAATATTTTAGCTTACACAATTTCAACATCGCAATTTTTAGCTTTCTTTAGCCGAAATATTTAAGTTTTAGCGACACCTGAATGCCTTATTGGAGTGACAAAATAAATCTTAGCTTAGGAAATTAAATTTCACAAAATGCTTTTCGGCGACTTGAGCTGGTTTGGATAAACTTCAATGTGTCGCCTGTAGGTGGAGCTAACGACACTAAAGTCCGAAGAGAGTACCAAAGATTTTCTGCCAGTTGGGTAAATGGTTTCGTGGTGTAGTGGTCAGCACACTCCCGTACGGAGTGGAGGGCTGCGGGTTCGAGTCCCGCCGAAATCGATTTTTTTTGATAATATTTAATTTCCTCGAGATTACTGCAAGGGCTTACGCTAGTGCGTATTATAGTTAATAACATAAATCTTAGCTTAAACAATGATTACACAATTTCAGAAGCTAAAGATCTGGACGGAAACCGACTCCCAACTGACAGTGTCGACTCTCGACCAGCGCTACGCCGTCTGCCCGGCGTACGCACGAGACGTGTACCTCGTGCAAGCGCTAAGGAAGTATCGCGAGACGAAGCCCAGCTCACATGTTATTGTCTTCACTGATACTAAGAAGTAAGTTCAGTGAACGGATAAAACATGGAAGCATTCCTTCAAGGAAACTTTACACAACATTGCAAGCAAACCTACGAAGCGACAGCACGTGACTCGGGCAAAGTTTTTCACGACGTTGACGCCAGAAAAAAGAACTGGTACTTCGTTTCTTACCTGTATTTGACGACGTAGAGCAACGTAGAGTCGAATGTTGAAGACCACTGATGATGATGAAGCAAACCTACTTGTCAAAAGTACGTCGCTGATTTTGCAACAATTTGTTAAATCTTGGGAAGTTAAAAGTAGACTTTATTCTCTTGATGTTTGAGATTAAATTGTCGCTTAATAGGTCGCTTATGTCATTTTCTACACACCAGTCATTATCACAGCACACTTGCGTTGGGTCATTTTCTAGCGCAAGGAATGCTTCCATGTTTTATCCGTTCAATCAGTTCAATACGTTTTTAGAGGTTGTTCACGCCGTAATGCGTTGACAACTTCAGATCGTTGCGCCTGTCAGATACGGGAGCGCCCTTCCGCCCGCGCCCGCCCGCACCCCGCAGCTAAGTTCCACTACAAGACGTCGCGAGAGACGCACGCGCTTGAATTTATTTATTTATACTGTAAGGAACGCCACTTATTTAAAGTTCTTATCGTATTTAAAGTTGTATATACCTACACTTATTTACCCGCTATACCTTATTAAAAACAATGTAACGCTGTTTTGAAAATTTGCTCCAATAAACCGAAGTAGAAAATAAACTGAGTCTTTTCAAATGTTCTAATTCTAAGAAGAGGAACTGCATTGACAATTTGACGGCCTCTGTGATGCGGTGGGCGAAGGTTCACCTGCGACGCAGGAGTTTGCGGGTTCGATTTCCGCCTCGGGACAAATGTTTGTACGATCTGCAGATCGTTTTCTACGTATAATAAAAAAAAATATCTAATATTGTATCATGTAAATCAGTCATCTAGTATCCAAAACTCAAACTCTCCTTAGCTTGGGGCTGGGTAATGTTGTGTGGATTGTCCATATAAATCTTGCGTCTACATAAAAATAATGAGTACAAAAGGCGGCCTTATAGATCTTGTGATTTAAATATTTAAGAAAAGACTCAAGAAATATGTAATTGAGAATATTCCTGTAGATTAACCGAAGATCATAAGAACTGCGCTGTAAACGTCAAACATAAATTAGTTACAATATAAAAGTACATTAGATACACTACAACACATTTCTCTGCAGCGGCGCGTAAGTGAATGTATAAACGTGTTCTTTGAGAAATAAATATCTTTAACCTTTTTATTTTTATACGAAATGTATCTAAGTGGAGGCCTATGTTAGAGGGCAAGCTGTCACAGACAAATCAACGTTTGCCAATTTAGAATAATAACAAACATAGAAAACTAATTATAGTTAATAATAAGGCATTGTTTAAAAATACCATGAAAAAGACAAACAGCAGTAAAGGCTTATATTATATTATTATTATTATTATATTGAAATAAATCAGAAGCGGATTTATTTTTAAAGAAAGGAATGAATATGCCAGTTACCAATTTCGTATGAATGAAACCATCTATCAGGAGGGTAGATCACTAAATAATGAGACCCAGGAGAAGTGATCGACTGCACTCGGCGACAGACGCAAGGGAAGTAATGTCCGCTCTGGGCCAGAGACGTAGGCGAAGTGATGTCTGCTCAGGGCGAGAGCCGCCAACAAAGTGGTAGCGCGCCGTAGCATGTGCGCTTTATATAGAAATGACAGAGCTCGTGTTTTTTTTTCTCTTAGTAGGAATGTTCACCTATAACAATATTATAATATGAAATTTACATTCGCAGAGAATGCCAGGTCCTCTCAATGATGCTGAACGCGATATCAATGGACAACGTCTGCCTCCACGGCTACATGAGGCAGCGGGAACGGGCAGCGGCGCTGGCGCAGTTCCGCTCCAACCTGAAATGTACGCTGGTCGCGACCGACGTGGCGGCGAGGGGGCTGGATATACCGACCGTGGACCTGGTCGTCAATCACAAGCTGCCTTTGGAACCTAAGGAGTATATACACAGGTGAGGTTATTGTGGATCTGGTCGTCAATCACAAGCTGCCTTTGGAACCTAAGGAGTATATACACAGGTGAGGTTATTGTGGATCTGGTCGTCAATCACAAGCTGCCTTTGGAACCTAAGGAGTATATACACAGGTGAGGTTATTGTGGACCTGGTCGTTAATCACAAGCTGCCTTTGGAACCTAAGGAGTATATACACAGGTGAGGTTATTGTGGATCTGGTCGTCAATCACAAGCTGCCTTTGGAACCTAAGGAGTATATACACAGGTGAGGTTATTGTGGACCTGGTCGTTAATCACAAGCTGCCTTTGGAACCTAAGGAGTATATACACAGGTGAGGTTATTGTGGATCTGGTCGTCAATCACAAGCTGCCTTTGGAACCTAAGGAGTATATACACAGGTGAGGTTATTGTGGACCTGGTCGTTAATCACAAGCTGCCTTTGGAACCTAAGGTATATACAAGGAATAAAAAGCAAATGAAAAAAACGCCGGCCCGTTCTTCGAGTCGACGATATAACACGTTGCGGATGGGGCTTTAGCTGGACTTAGGAGTAATTTATGGCGACTTTTATTAGAATATTATATTTATTTATTCTTTATTTCTTATATTTCAGGGTAGGTAGAACAGCGCGGGCCGGCCGCACCGGGATGGCGATATCCCTGATCACTCCGTACGACATCCTGCGACTTGGGGAGATTGAAGACAAGATCGGAACTAAGCTCACGGAGTATAAGATTGACGGTAAGCTAGATTATTTTATACACTAGATTGACGGTAAGTGAGAGTAGTGTAAAATATTTAGGGGAAGGTAGATTAGTGTATAAGATTGACGGTAAGTTACATTAGTGTATGAGATTAACGGTAAGTTACATTAGTGTATGAGATTGACGGTAAGTTAGAGTTTTGTAAAAGATTTACTGTTAGGTAGATTAGTATATGATATTGACGGTAAGCTAAATTCGTGTTTATTTAAGTTTGACGGTAAGTTGGCTTAGTGTACAAAATTACGGTAAGGTAGACTAATGTACAATATTGATGGAAAGTTAGATTAGTGTATGAGATTGACGGTAAGTAAGTAAGAGTAGTTTATAAGATTGACGGTAACTTAGATTAGTGTATGCAATTGACGGTAAGTTAGATTATTAAGTAGTGATTAAGTAGATTAAAGCTATTGGGCCTTAAAATAAGGTTAACTTTTCAGATGATGAAGCGGTGAAAGTGTTCACGACAGTGAGCGTGACGCGGCGAGAACAAGAGGCCCAGCTGGACAACGAGGAGTTTGACCAGCGTAAGAAGAACTACCGGCACAAGCGCTGGCTGCAAGCTGGGGTGGACCCTGAGATGATGGAGGAAGGGTCAGTATTCTACATCTTAGGATAAAGAGGTGATATGAGATAGGGGATAGGGTTGAGTGGTAGCATAACATTTGTTGTGCCAACCCAGAGCGTTTTATATCTACATGATTGGGGATTCAATTCATAATCTCTATATATATTCGACATTGAATTCAAATCAAATCAAATAATTTATTGCAAGAAATACATGTCATAATAGTTCTTAGAGTGTAATTGAATGTTACAATGTATTCTGCCCTATTGGGCGTGCAATGTCTTAAGATTAACAATAGGTAGTCAATTTATATTTAAAATTATAAAGAAATAAAATTATAACCAAATGTGAACAGAAAAAATAAAAAATAATTACTTCAATAACTCTATGTCAAATATCATAAATCTACAATTTATCAGTCATATATTCATTAAGGGTATAATAGCAATTACTTGTCAATAGATCAGTGACTTTCCTTCGAAACAACGTGCAAGGCAACTCTCGTATCGATTCTGGCAGTTTATTATAGGTAAAGGGTGCTGAGCAGAATATACTTTTACGCATTAAGGTCGTTTTAGAGTTTCGAGTAACAACTTTATGCTTTATTAATTGGCTTAAATAAGTAAATAAATCTATACTAATATTATAAAGAGGAAAGATTTGATTGTTTGTTTGAATTGAATAAGCTCCGAAACTACCGGACCGATTTGAAAAGTTCTTTCACCATAGAATCCTAAATTTTCCCTGAACATGCTATAGAATATTTTCAAACAAGGTTAGGTATCAGCATGAAAAAATATTTTTTTATTAAATACCCGTGCGAAGCCGGGGCGGACCGGTAGTATATTAAAAAGAGGAAAGATTTGATTGTTTGTTTATATTGAACAGGCTCCAAAACTACCGGACCGATTTGAAAAGTTCTTTCACCATTAGAACCCTAAATTTTCCCTGAACATCCTATAGAATATTTTCAAAAATGTTAGGGATCCGCATGAAAAAGTCAATTATCGGTAAATACCCGTGCGAAGCCGGGGGACTGCTAGTTGTCTATAAACTGTAAACCAGCGTAGATCCGCGCGGACGCGTGATTTAGCACAAAGCTGTTTGACTCTTTTTGGCCGACAGGCAGCACAGATGTCAATTGTATTAACTCTTATCTTATATTAATTGTATTACCCGTGTTGTATTGTTATTGTTTGTTCTTTTTATGTTTAAGATATTACCTACCTATTGTAGCCAAATAAATTTTTCTTTCTTTCTATTCTACACTAGATAACACAATAACGAGCATACTAGTAGAAGGTGGTTAGATAAAAGAAATTGTATAATACGATTATTACCTAACCTCCTAAAAGGCTGCAATGATGCATGGAGGTGTTCACATCCCATATAGATTTTTAATTTGCTAATTTTCTTCCAGTCTCGAAGAAATGCGCCGGAAACGCGTGAAAGCCGCGAAGAAAGCCAAACTCGCCAAAATCAAGGAAATACAAGCGCAAATCAAGACCAATCCTCAGGACCGACTTCTACCGGAAAAAGATATCGACGCCTCTATCAAAGAAGGCTTGAAGAAAGTCAACAAAAGTCTTATGAAAAAAGACGACCGGTTTAAAAACTTTATTGGTAAGATTACCACGATCAAACGGAAGGCAGATTATGTTAAAGTTAGAGAAGGAAAGGTGGAGAAAAATAACTTAGGAAGGAAAGAGAAGAAAAAGAAACTAGTGAAGTAGGATTTAGGAATAAATGCTTAGTTTTATAATATATTGTTTTATTTATAAAATACTCCAATGCTGATACAAATGTTAGAGGTACTTAGAAGCCTTCCTCTTGCTTGAATCACTCTATAAAAAAACCGCATCAGAATCCGTTGCGTTTTAAGATCTATGTATACATAGGGACAGACAGACAGCGGGAAGCGACTGTTTATACGGGGCGTCCCATCGCTATGCCACTATTGTAGATAGAATATTTTACTGAAAGAAGACATTATTTTAATTTTAAAAAATGAAGGTAATTATTTTTCACGTGTAGCGGGTTCGGTTCCCGGTTCAAATATGTAATTATTTAAAAATCTATGAATGCAGTTTAAACTGTTTTTATAATTAAAATTAATTATTTCAGAAAAATGTTAAATCTACAATATTTAAGGTTCTTTCCCTCCATGTGGCATAGCGATGGGACGACCTGTATAGTGATTTATCAGACCGTTTCGTTGAAGCAACGGGTGACCATTGTCGCATCAGTATCGTCATACAGGGGGCAATGTACCGTCTTGGGGATGCTTCCGAATGCTATTGGTTTGGATCAGTTGAACTACCCCTAGATTGTCCAGCATTTTTTATTATTATTTATTTATTATTGATTGTGACCATCTGTCAATTAGCTGATCAGTTTCAATTGTAAATAGAGTTTCAATTCTAATCATTCATTGTATTTACCTAACTATGTAAAGAATTATCGACTCTTTTGCTTGAGAAGTATTATTATGTATCACTTTAGAATAATTATTATGTAATTTGACGCTCAGATAAAGACAGTTATATATTCAATACCAAAAATGACACTTCCGACTGGTATTGATATGGATCCATTGAGCTACCTGTTGTTTGTTTGTAACAGTCTGCAGTTGTTTCAATGGTAAATATTAGTTCTAATTGGGTTATTCTTAATATTCTTTGTTAATAAAGTTTATATACTATTAGAACTAGCTGACCCGCTCGCAATTTCATTTGCGTGGACTTTAGAGTAAAAAAATCTTGACGAAATCAGCTAATACCCTATTTTAAGAGTCGGAAATTGAAACCCGCTTTTAATATCATGTATATAAGCCCATGCGTTTTCTTAAAAAAATAACCGTTTACTGTATTTTCTTTTATAGTGAATCTAATGACACGGTGGACTACAAACATTCTACTTTAGCCCATTTTATTTGTAAATTACCTAATTCTATTTTATTTAAATATATCTACAGATTGGCTTTCTAAGATGGGACTGGATAGCAAAATCAGAAACCATGCGACTAACAGTCGCGAAAGGAGTCACGGACAAAGTTCAAAAAAAATATTACGAATAAAAAAAAAATTAAAACGAAATTTTATGGAGGAAAAACCACCATTGTATTAAAGGCTGGCTAGTGGCAAGCACACCAGTTGTTCAAAAAGATTGTCAAAAATACTCTGTACCATAATAAATTACCTGGATCTAAGTAGAGTGAGTATTCGAACAAAATTTTAAATAATGACCTTTTTTTCGATTATCAATTGTGCATTTCTTTTCAAAGAATGATACTTCTTATTAGCAACCAAATCTGTTGCTATAAAAATGTAGGGTGTATTTTTTAGTGATCATCCAACAAAATAAAAAAATCTGGCAGGTATGGTTTTCTCATAAATCGAAGTCATAAATCAAGACGTATTTTTAACTCATGGTTTCGGATTTGGTCATCCATTTCCTTCTCAGAAACCACCCTGTATACCTACCGATCATTTAAGGTTAATAAAACAGAATTTTTAAGTTACAGCCGATACGCACCAAACTATTTTATTTTCTACGGTGAACTTGTTGCATTTTTGAATCCTACGCTGTCATAAAGCCATATACATCAATATCAATACACATAAAAAAAATCCAGAAACATGTGTTTAGGTACCAAGGATTTTAGTTTTCTCTCTACGTTTCAAGTAAATATTGGTTAAAACTAACAAAAAACCTGAATAACATCAAAAACTATTTTGTGTTGAAAAATCATTAAATACATGTTCTCTAAATTGATATTTTAAGTATTGTCAGCAAGTTTTGAGGTAAATGGGACCAAGGATAAAAAGTCACATAAGTTAAGAAAGTCATTAAAAACTCTGAAACACGTGTTTTTATTTATTGTTCTTTCAGTATATTTTTGAAATGTTAAGTTGTTTACCATCCTTAATTAAAAGTCATATACGGAGCCAAACTACGAATCACTCAAACTTGAATAACCCGTTTCACCCCATTTTCAGGAATATTTTGAAAAATTTATTAAATATTTTTGTATGCTTATTTTTGAAATGTAATTTTCCAGCTTTGTACAAAATTGCAAAAAAAACATAAATATATCTACTTATTTTTTATACATATAAAGTAACTTTTATGAAAAACTCTGAAACACATGTTATTATTTATTGTTTTTTCAGTACACACTGGAAGCTTCAAATTCGTTAATACGCCATATAAAAAATGTTAAAGACATTTCAATACGGAGCCAAACTACAAATCTCAAACTTGAATAACCCGTTTCACCCCATTTTCAGGAATATTTTGAAAAATGTATTAAATATTTTTGTATGCTTATTTTTGAAATGTAATTTTCCAGCTATGTACAAAATTGCAAAAAAAAAACATAAATATATCTACTTATTTTTTATATATATATAAAGTAACTTTTATGAAAAACTCTGAAACACCTAATTTTATTTATTGTTTTTCCAGTATATATTTGAAATTTTATGTCGTTATCCTTCATTAAAAAGTTACAATCATTTCAATACAGAGCCAAACTACCATAGACTCAAACTTTAATAACCCGTGTCAACCCATTTTAAGGAATATTTTGGAAAATCCTGATATACATATTGAATTTAATGTTTTTTTCAGGACATAAAAAAATTCATTAGTACGCTATATTAAAAAGATTTAGACATTTCAATACGGAGCCAAACTACGAATCTCAAACTTGAATAACCGTTTTTATCCCATTTTCAGGATTATTTTGAAAATACTAAAATATGTATTCAATTTTTTTGTTTGTTTAGTTTTCTCTGTAAATTTCAAGCCAATAGCGTCAATGATTGATAAATTTCACCACAATAACCTCAATAATTCAATTTGTTTTTAATACTTTTACAGTAACATTTTGGAAAAATCCTGAAACAGGTGTTTTAATTTATAGTTTTTTCAGTACATTCTGAAATTGTCAAGTCATTAGTATGCTATATTAAAAAGTTATAGACATTTAAATACGGAGCCAAACTACGAATCTCAAACTTGAATAACCGTTTTTATCCCATCATCAGGATTATTTTGAAAAATCCTAAAATACGTATTCAATATTTTTGTTTGTTTAGTTTTCTCTGTAAATTTCAAGCCAATAGCGTCAATGGTTGATAAATTTCACCACAATAACCTCAATAATTCGACTTCCTTTTTATACTTATATAGTAACATTTTTGAAAAATCCTGAAACACGTGGTTTGATTTATAGTTTTTTCAATACATACTGAAAGTTTCAAGTCATAAGTATGCTATATTAAAAAGTTATAGACAGTTAAATACGGAGCCAAACTACGAATCTCAAACTTGAATAACCGATTTCATCCCATTTTCAGGATTATTTTGAAAAATCCTAAAATACGTATTCAATATTTTTGTTTGTTTAGTTTTCTCTGTAAATTTCAAGCCAATAGCGTCAATGGTTGATAAATTTCACCACAATAACCTCAATAATTCAATTTCTTTTTCATACTTATACATACAGTTACATTTTGGAATAATCCTGAAACACGTGTTTCAATTTATACTTTTTTCAGTACATACTGACATTTTCAAGTCATTAGTATGCTATATTAAAAAGTTATAGACATTTCAATACGGAGCCAAAATACGAATCACTCAAACTTGAATAACCCATTTCACCCTATTTTCAGGAATATTTTGAAAAATCCTGAAATACGTGTTCAATATTTTTGTATGATTAGTTTTCTCTGTAAATTTCAAGCCAATAGCGTCAATGGTTGATAAATTTCACCACAATAACCTCAATAATTCGACTTCCTGTTTATACTTATATAGTAACATTTTTGAAAAATCCTGAAACACGTGGTTTGATTTATAGTTTTCTCAATACATACTGAAAGTTTCAAGTCATAAGTATGCTATATTAAAAAGTTATAGACAGTTAAATACGGAGCCAAACTATGAATCTCAAACTTGAATAACCCGTATCAACCCATTATCCGGAATATTTTGGAAAATCATGAAATACATATTGAATTTATTGTTTTTTTTTTCAGGACATGCAAAAATTCATTAGTACGCTATATTAAAAAAATTTAGACATTTCAATACGGAGCCAAACTACGAATCTCAAACTTGAATAACCGTTTTTATCCCATTTTCAGGAATATTTTAAAAAGTCCTAAAATACGTATTCAATATTTTTGTTTGTGGAGTTTTGTCTGTAAATTTTAAGCCAATAGCGTCAATGGTTGATAAATTTCACCACAATAACCTCAATAATTCGAATTCCTTTTCATACTTACATAGAAACATTTTTGAAAAATCCTGAAAAACGTGTTTTAATTTATTGTTTTTTCAGTATATACTCAAAGTTTCAAGTGATTAGTGTGCTATATTACAAAGTTATATACATTTCAATACGGAGCTAAACTACGAATCTCAAACTTGAATAACCCATTTCACCCTATTTTCAGGAATATTTTGAAAAATCCTGAAATACGTGTTCAATATTTTTGTATGTTTAGTTTTCTCTGTAAATTTCAAGCCAATAGCGTCAATGGTTGATAAATTTCACCACAATAACCTCAATAATTCGACTTCCTTTTTATACTTATATAGTAACATTTTTGAAAAATCCTGAAACACGTGGTTTGATTTATAGTTTTCTCAATACATACTGAAAGTTTCAAGTAATTAGTATGCTTTATAAAAAGTTATAGACATTTCAATACGGAGCCAAACTACGAATCTCAAACTTGAATAACCCATGTCACCCTATTTTCAGGAATATTTTGAAAAATCCTGAAACACGTATTCAATATTTTTGTATGTTTAGTATTTACTGTAAATTTCAAGCCAATAGCGTCAATGGTTGATAAATTTCACCACAATAACCTCAATAATTCAATTTCTTTTTCATACTTATACAGTCACATTTTGGAAAAATCCTGAAACACGTGTTTCAATTTATAGTTTTTTCAGTACATACTGAAAATTTCAAGTCATTAGTATGCTATATTAAAAAGTTATAGACATTTCAATACGGAGCCAAAATACGAATCACTCAAACTTGAATAACCCATTTCACCCTATTTTCAGGAATATTTTGAAAAATCCTGAAATACGTGTTCAATATTTTTGTTTGTTTAGTATTCTGAGTAAGTTTCATGTTGGGACATTTGTTAAAAAAAAACTCAAAAATCTTAAGTAATTCGACTTCCTTTTTATACTTATATAGTAACATTTTTGAAAAATCCTGAAACACGTCATTTGATTTATAGTTTTTTCAGTACATGCTGAAAGTTTCAAGTCATTACTATGCTATATTAAAAAGTTATAGACATTTCAATACGAAGCCAAACTACGAATCTCAAACTTGAATAACCCATTTCACCTTATTTTCAGGAATATTTTGAAAAATCCTGAAACACGTGTTCAATATTTTTGTATGTTTAGTATTCCCTGTAAATTAAAAGAAAATCGAGCCACCGGTTACAGAGTTAGAAAAAGGACCAAAAAAACTTCCATCCCCCTTTTCACCCCCTTAGGGGAGGAATTTCCAAAAATCCCTTCTTAGCGGGTGCTTGTGTTGTAAAAGGAACCTACATTCCAAATTTCAGCTTTCTAGCTTCAGCGGTTTAGGCTGGGCGTTGTCGCCAGAAAATCGCTCGTTCCTTTATATATTAAGATTTATAATGCTATGAAGTGGCTAGATATTTCATAATAAAACAAGAAGTCGTTATAATAGTTTATTTGATAAAATGTATAATTTAATTACAAGTATAATAATTATAAGCAAGTTGCGATGGCAAACCATTTGGCACGATCACTAGCCGAAAAAGCTGTCAAAATCAAAATCAAAGTGCTTTATTTCCTTTAGACCTTACAGGACACTTGGACACGTGTGCCACCTTGATCAAATTAATAAACTATAATAAATAAATTATATTCAATTATTTACATAACTTCAATAACAATATATCATAGTGATCCATGGTCATGAATGTAAAGGCTATGCATAATTATGCAAGGTGCAATTAATATTATACTAGTGTGTTATAAAAATATTCTATAGATTTTCGTGGTTTCGCTTTGCTATTAACATCCCTACTTGGTGCTAGAATTTCTATCCTCATATATAATAACTATATAATATTAAAACGAACGACAATACTTATACAATTAGAAAAATGGCAATATCGGCGTCATTATGTTGCCATCTTTGAGCAAAAATAAAACATGGAATATTTATCTATGAGTGTATTTTAAGCACCTTTAGTTATTATTGTAACTTGCTTTTTTAAGATTTGCATTATTTGTAATTCTATAAAATTAAATAAGAAGCGTATATAAAGATTGTAAGTGAAGGATAACCTTTAACTATGAAAATTACGTTTTATATATATTAAAATACATGTTTAGTGCAGTTGACAAATTTAAATATTGTTTTTTGATATTATTCAATTTCCTATATCACATTTTTTTATAATCTCATACGCTTTACATCTCAACACTACCAGCCGTCTAACCAACTTTAGGCAGTTACAAATAAAATAAAGACATTTAATTGCTCGTGCCTAACAAATATGTCTGAAAAAGATATATCTTACCAAATACTCAATATGATCCAAAACAGCTTTAATAACTATGCGAAGGCATATTATTCAACTTATAATGATTAGTAATTAAAGGGTATTTATCGCGTTTTTTCGAGACGAGACGAGATGACTGTCACGTTTCAACAGGTTTGCACGTTGTCGTGGTCACGAGGTGACTGTCATGACTGTCAGTCATCTCGTGACCACGACAGCGTGCAAAACTGTTTAAACGTCGATGAAAAAAAAAACGCGATAAATACCCGTTAATTACTAATCATTATGTGTTCAGATCGCGTAAGTTTAAAAACGTTCATATTCAACTTAATATTACGATAATAGAGGCCTTTCATATGTCATTGTTGTCTATGGACTATTCAGACATCTGGAGCAGCGAGTTGATGGTAGCATCCTTGTTTCCTCGGTTCGCTTCCAGAACTGATCTTATCACCTCTTTGTCCATGCTTGGGAACATTTCTTCAATCTGAAATCGAGATTACTTTAGGTTTAGATAAATTTAAGTCCTACTATTTTATATACCGGTGCCGGCATAGAATTTCACCAGCCCCACTCGTCCCGTGGGTGTAGTAAGAGGCGACTAAGGGAGACATACCGGGGGTACAGGCAGCAGCGCCCTCTGCAGAACAACTCTACCGAACTGCGATAACCAACCCGCATGCGAAGCGTGGGTATTATGGGCAATAACCCCCAAATGATCAATATTGCTATCTATGGCGCTCATTAGGGAGGCCTATGACCAGCAGTGGACTATTATAGGTTGATGTTGTTGACGACTTCGCCGGTCCTGTACCACCTAAGTCTCAAATCCTTATCTCTAAATACCTGTGTGATCTGGTGATGGGCGGCTGTTCTAATATGTATGTAATTTGTCATAGGTCATCTGATCTCAGTTCTTTTATTTTATTGGTATACAAAACAGAAGACAATCGAATCATTACAAGTACAAAATAAATATACGGTTCTTAGACTAGATTGAATTCCGAAGCATGCATACACAACATGATTATATGATAGAGCAGTGAAAGCATGCAATATTAAAATTACAAAAAGCTATTTAAAAGTTGGATACATACTAAATAAATAATAATAGTAATTCATCAAAGATTTATAACTTTGATTCAAAAATGTAGAAATCTAAACAATTCGTAAATTGAAAACAACATATAAAAACAAACATGCATTATTTATGTACAGATTCGGCAAACTGATGTAGTCTGGCTGTAACTAAGTTTTAAAATACCTGTGTGATCTGTTCCTGCGTGATGGGCGGCTGGTGCGTCGTCTGCGCGTGCGCCGGCGCGGCGTACACCGGCATGGCGGCGTACCCCAAACCCGTGCTGGGGATCACCATCATCGGGGGGTACGGGGACATCTGCGCTGGACCCACCTGCGGGGGAAAGGGAGGGGATTGAAGTTTTACAGTAAACTTGCGGCCTCACAGACAATAGAGGAGCCGAATGAAAAATCTGCTTTTGAAGTTTTACTGAGTATTGCATAAACTTTTAAAGTTTAAACGTTGTTGCCCACCTGCGAGCTGGGGAAGGGGGGGTTAAAGTTTTACTCTAAACTTACGGACGTCCTTTATAATATTATGTTAAGAGCCGAAAGAAAAATCTGCTTTTGAAGTTTAGTTTTTTTGTACCTGGGATACACAAGTGTAACTCTAAACAATATATGAGAGCCGAATCAAAAATCTGCGTTTAAAGTTTAACCACTAAGTAAATAGTGCTAACGTAGAGCAGGTGCATTCCGCGGAATCCTTCAATTAAAAAGCTACTTTGCTTCATTGCAATACAATGCAGTTCAGCTCGCACTGCGCTGTTAACCCGTCCATAAATTTGCTGACCTTTTCTTACTTTAACAACTTATCAGTAGAACTTGACATAAAAAAGCTAGGGTTGTCGAAATGCGATTTGTATTTCGACGAGTTCACTCTGTCGAGAGTACGAGTGAAACGATATGACAAAGGCCTTTCTAATTTAGATTCAAAGCTTCCAAGCTAATTAAGTGAAAAACGGTAACCAAGTCAAAAAAAGAACTAGTTATTAGATATTTTTCTGGTCAGTGATTATTATCGTACATCATGTAGATTATGTAAAATGCCAATTTCAGAAGAGATATGCCTTTTGATTATTGACTACAGGCTGATGTTGTTATTTATCATCTGCCTGTAACCCTGTAAATGGCGTTAGTACATACTAGGTTAATTCTTTTCTATATGTTTAAAAGGAACATACATAATTAATTTGTTTGCGGAGGAGGGCGCTGTCTCCGCTACGCAGTTTTCAACTTTTGCGGTAGTCAGCCCACAACTGTACCTATTAAATCTACATTAACCTAATAAACTCAAAAATTTATATTGATAAGTAAATAAAAAAAAAACATTTTTCATTACGCGCGTTAAATCCCCTTTCAGTAAAAAAATTACTAATAAGTTTCGCAGATACCAACATACCCCGGCGGAGTGAAATTCCGCCTCTATACATAAAGTTATATTCCCAATAAAGGTGGTAGGTATTAAGTAGTAAACTTACAGAGTAGCTGAGCACGAGGTTGATCATGCCTTCTACGCCGTCGCCTTGCTTGCCGTTCAGCGGGTACCAGTCCTCGTGCGTCTCTCCCTAAGGATATAACAATAAGGTTTATTTTTCACAGAGAGATAACGACCGAACTGGTTCGTATCTTTCGTGCCTACTGATGTGATAATATACGGGAAATTGTACGAAACCAAACGTTAAATAGAGTAAAAAATAGGTCATTTTATTTTCGGAACAAGAGAAAACCAATCTCCACTCAATGTGCCCACGGGGCTTTAAGGGCCAGACACACTGAAAGCGAGGCGCAGCAATTATTATACTATTAACAAACCTTTTATAGATTGGGCTTGTTTTTGCAAAAATGGAAGAGGATTACACGTTTCTTAAAAAAACATAAATTTCCCACAATCAAGGAACACAATAATCTCAATTGTGTGACTCAGTTAGTATCTTTACATATAGAATGCGAAAGTTTCTATGAATGGCAATTTTAATAGTATGTGTATATTAGTGAAGGAAGATAATTTAAAACTATTAAAATAAAATAACATCACTTCAATTTGCTTTCAGTGTACAAAAACCCATGAAAGTGAGTGAAAAAAAAATTATAAATAAGTTAGAATACAGGAATATGATAAATAATGCTGGACAATCCACACAGCATAATTTAACCAAGCTAAGAAGAGCTTGTTTTATGGGTGCTAGATGACTGATATACATAATATAATACCATATACTACAGAGATAAGATAACTATACAAAACTTTTTACTATACAAATCGACCAGAACAAATATCTACAGATTGTACAAACATTTGTCCTGCGTCGCAGCGGACCTTCGCCCACCGCGCCACAGTGGTCGTCAAAACTAAACTAAACTCCCATATAACAAATAAAGAAAAAAATAATAAATAACTAACGTTCATAACCGCCTGAGGAATCGTGATGTTGGTCCAGGCGATCAGCTCGTCCATAGTGAAGCTACACTCGTCAAATATCTCGAGGTACACCGAGTTCACGCCAGGGGGCAGCAGGCTGGAACAATTAATAACTATACTCAAGTATAAGCTACTGTGCCCTGTTAATCAATAACATAGTATCTATACTAATATTATAAAGAGGAAAGATTTGATTGTTTGTTTGTATGTATGTTTGTTTGTTTGTTTGAATTGAATAGGCTCCGAAACTACTGGACCGATTTGAAAAATTCTTTCACCATTAGAATCCAAAATTTTCCGTGATGAATATAGGCTATATAATATTTTCAAAAACTTTAGGGCTCCACATGAAAAATTCAATAATTGAACCGTGCGCTGTATAGTAGCATGTAACTATTTAAAATAGTTACATGCTTGAACATGTAACTATTTAAAATAGTTACATGCTTGAACCGGATTGATAAATGCAGTTAAAATTGTTTTCAAAATTAAAATAATGTCTTCTTTCAGTAAAATGTTCCATCTACAATATTAAAGGTACTTTCGCTTCATGTGGCATAGCTGTGGGACACCCTGTATATTGATTTTATTAATACACATCCAATGTCACGACTCCCAAACGAAAAATGTTTTGTTTTAGCGTGTCTATTGCTTATAATGCTTCACACTGAGATCTCGATTTGGCTAATTCGAAGACCACTTTATATAGTGTGAATCATCTAGCATCATTTATTTACTGACCAGTGAATAACCTTGTTCCACCGTGGGGTCTTCCCACCGCTGGGGTCCGTGTGGGTCTCGTAGATGCAGTGCCCCACGCGCAGGCGAACGTACGGATCCATACGGGTCAGACCTGTAACCAACAATATTTCATATAAAAAAATATCTTCTTTTTTCTTTATTATTATTGATAGACCTCCGTTTGACCACGATCTCACCAGATGGTAAGTGAAGATGTGGCCGACGGTGGATCACATTTTTCATGTTATTCTAAAGAACCCTTTCTGAGTTCATCGCATAATTCGCTCATAAAACAACTGTAGAAATAGATAATAGGCGACTAAGTCGCGATTTTGGCCAGCGGCAAATCGTCGTTTTCAGTTACAAGTTTTTGAATTACTGAGGTACCTACAAATAAATAAATAAATAATGTTGCTCAATCCACACAGTATCACCGATCCCCAAGTTAAGCAGAGCTTGTGTTATGTACTAGTTATTGTGTTGTGTATGTATTTAGTATATCAGTCATCTAGTATGACTGATATACTAAATACATTTTACATTTACGCAATCCTGATAAACAATCGCGGAATAGCTAATTCAGCGATTGCTTGTCAGAGGGGTCTCCAGCTGGTAGAAAGTAAATTGATGATGATTTCGTGCCAATTGATAATAGATGAAACAAGAAAAAATGCAAACTGACATACAGGCGCATGTTATCCTTTTGAATTACCGTAGATTTTTATAATTTTATTTAAAAATATCTTAACACTAAGGTTAACAAAATGTATAAGTAACTTATCGTAACTACCTACAACTTTTATTTTGTCAGCGTAAGCCCAACAAGTCGGGTACTTGATTTCGTGGCGTAGTTGGTTAGCGCGTCCCTTACTGAGCGATGGTCGCGGGTTCAAGTCCCGCCGAAGCCTTATAATATTATGGAATATGATTTAATGACTCACCATAGTTTTTCACCAGTTTCGCCTGAGCTATGGTGATGCTGAGTCTTGCGGTCAGCGGTGGACCAGCAGCAGGAACCTGATAAAATCAAATTAAATATAAAATAAATAAATAAATCTTTTAATAAGGAACATAGAACAATGGTTACTTATAGGTTAAAAATATAAGAAGATGCCATCTGCACCCCAGCTTTAAAACTGTAGGAGATGACAAGGCGCTTCCCCGAAGTTGAAGTGGAAAAACACCAAAAACGTAATCATTAAATTACAAAATATGGATATTTCTACTTATTTTCATACGTAGGTACAGAATAAAAAATATAACAATTTGGACAAAATATCTGATCTAACAAAAATTAATCACGTTATAGATTTTTTGTCAGCCAGTCTGTTGAATGTTTTTAAACTTACGCGATCTGAACACATAATGATTAGTAATTAACGGGTATTTATCGCGTTTTTTTTTCTCGACGTTTCAACAGGTTTGAACGAACGAAAAGAGTGCAAACCGAGAACGTCGAGAAAAAAAAACGAATCATTATGTGTTCAGATCGCGTCTAAATACCTACCCGTTAATTACTAATCATTATGTAGCCAGTCTGTTGTTAATTCGAAACGCATAAGTTTACCTCTGTTTCTGGAAGCAAACAACGGCTTTTATCTCCTACATAATATCTTGCGGGAATTTATATATATCAATTCCCGAAAGATAGAATAAATAAATAACGAAGCACAATCATTTTAAAAGTTTTAAAAGGATCACTCGCACTTAAACTTTTAGCTTCTTATCGTAAACTAACCTGCCGCATTTTGCACCAACATTTGCAGCAGCGCATTTTTATATTATACCTCAATAACATTGATATCAAAGAGATGCACGGACGGAGCGTAATGTCTGACTGTCTGTCGATAATTGAACGTAAACAAACATTGCCAGCCACATCCTATAAGTCGACGTAAAAATAGAAGCGCTTGTGAGATAAAAGCAAAATTGCGAGTGACATTTGCGCAGTTTGTACTCGTATTTGGGCCTGTGTTCAATGGGCTTCAATTTGATGATAATGGGTCTTACGGTCTAAGGTCAAACTTCACTGTTGCAATGGGCGCGATCAACTTAAGAGCGTGCCATACCTCAGCCAAAATTCAAATTTCGAGCAGGATGACAAGATATGATTTTCGTATGAGTGAGAAGCACAGAGCGATAGACGTGCTCCGTATTTTGCTCCGCCAAAACTGTTATGCCTAATTACAAGTTATTTACACAACTAATCGAAAAATTAAAAAGACGAAAACGAAGAAATTCTACCACGTTTCTTGACAAAACAAAAATCCAACAAAAAAATGAGGTGGTTCCTGAGATAAATAGCAAAACATGTATTTTTCAAAAAATAAAAGTATCGAGAAAATTTTCACCAATCGTGTTTTTGAAAAGACGGAATCCAAGATAAAAGTTCGAATTATCATTTACCTAAATATGAAGGTGGTAGCTTTCACAGATTCTGAGATAAATAACGATTTCTAACTATAAAATTACATAAGGTACACTCTTAAGATATATTGAGATTAGCTCAAAATTAGTTCAGCGCTTAGCGCACGTTGATCCGGTTCAAGCTGAGCTTGGCGACGGATGACTTTCCTGAACAAGCGTAATACCAAAATGATTTGTAGTTTGAGCATATTTTCACCATGTACTGCTATTATTTGTATTACAATATTATTTATATACATCGATTCCTACCACAAGCTTTTAGAAAATTATTGTCTACATATCTAAACAAATTATCAGAAAAGGGGGTTTTCTTTAAAGAATCCGATATGGTTTAATTGAATTTCAGTTATGTTTTGAAAAAAAAAATGTTGTAGGAACCTAGATAAATACCATTCTAATAGAAATAATAGCAGTACATGGTAAAATTATGCTCAAATTACAAAACATTTTTGTATTACGTTTGTATGGGAAATTCATCCGTGCCCGGAGCCTTAACAAACGGTGATGATAACAGAGCTGCAGAGGTCTTTCTTTTCCCTATCAAGTGCCCTTCATTGACTCATCAGAGCAACCCGACTTCACCACTGTTGGCCTAAAAACTTGTGACAGTCCACACACAGTCCCGCGCTTCTCAAACAAGTTAATTTCGTAATTCAGATTATTTATTGATAACGCTTGTTACATGTCATAAAGTTAATTATAAATGATATTACAGAAAGTTAAATTAAACAAAATATTAATATGAATTATTGTTAATCATAAAATAAATTATATCATAGCTTAAAAATAAATCAATAAAATTATAAATTATACTGCGTAAGGCATCAGGCTACACTGTATAATTATTTTTGATGTGTTCGTTTGCACATCTTGCCACTAAAAGCCCAACGAGACTTCTGTACCCTACCCTCACCCCTGACGCCATTCAGTTACCGCCTTATTTAACTATATCTAGTCTTGTCCCTGCCCAAGATGTCCTATTTAATTTAGTTTCGTGATGCGATTCCAATTAGCATGATAAAATAATAGATCGAAGATGAATATTGAATATAAAGATGCGGCATGCCTAGATAGGTACAGAACAAGTACTTATCTACCTACTACACACACATTCTGTTCTGACTTATAGAGCATAATTTTTTTATCGAATAGACCCAAATAAGTGATTGTCTTATCTTATTATTTATCTACATACAATTTAAAGGCTAAGTACCCTTGCGCGGGGGCGGTCGGCGGCGTGGATAGTAAACAAACCAGCAAAAGTTTTTCTGGCTGATTTAATAGATATCACACTTGGGCAGAGGCGTACAGAAAATAGTCAAGAAATAAATACTAATAAAGGTAATACTGGAAAATTCACACATCATATAGCCCCGAGATAAACAGAGTTTTTGTTATGGGTACTACATAATATATAAAAGTTAATTCTTAAAACACCACACCACACCACATAAATAGTTTTTATTATAGTTACAAAGAAAAACCTACAACAAATATCTGCAGACCGTACAAACATATGTCCCAGCGGAAATCAAACCGACAACCTGCATAGCAGGCGAACTCGAGGCGACCCATCGCCCGCTGCGAAGCAGAGGTCGTCAAAAAGCTTTTTAATTTCTTCTAAAATATAAAGTTCTCTGATGATGTCATGTGTCTCTTACGAAATCCTACAACTCTTCTATAAGCTACGATTAGGCTTTAGAACTAGGATCTAGAGTTTTGTTTCGCAAAATAAAATTGTGACTAATAGTCGCAAAAATCACGCAACAAAGTAAAACGGAGTTACCTCTTTCTCGTTTTATGCAAATAAATGACTTATTTTCTATAAATACTTTTATAGTATAATTTTACAGATATTTTCTTTACTGCAATGCTTATCAATGGTTAAAATTCCAAGATATCAGTCATTGCACTCATTATTATACACCCATAACATATTTTGCACGAAATACAAAGGAACATTAGGTTTTAAGTAGGCCACATACCAAAACATTGCATTTCATGAAACAATTAGAAGTGTATCAAATGCGAATATTTCTAAATAAGTGGCCAGTTACTTTATAATGGCGGTTATTTGCATATACTAGCAACACTACACAATAAACACTGTCTGTCTGTCTGACCGTCTTTAACGTCTGAACTAATGAACAGATGTTGAATTAATTTGGCACAGACATTGTCTAGACCGGGAGAAAGGACAATAAGGACATAGGACTTTTTATCCCGTTGCCATGTTCCCGCGGGATAGTACAGCGACACGCGATAAAAACGAATCCTATTTTTTTTGATATTTATATGTTATATAACATAATTGATAACGTTAAAAACATGAAAAATACTATTCAAACCATTTTCGAATTATTTCAAATAAATTTAACATAATTAATTTGCCTATCATAACTTTACAAATTCTGAAAGGATACAGCCCACCCCTGACCTGGCAACTTAGACACTTAGAAAAACATCGAGAGCTGTCTCACTGCGTTAAACTCTCCCTAAATCACACAGAACAGTCAGAATGGGACACCAGCGTGGATTATTGACTTAAAAATTAGAGAGCCAAGCAGCAAAACAAAGAAAATGGATTCTTGATAGCCGTATATTTTTTATCATTTTGTATCTACAATCGGCTGTTTAGCCATAATTAGATGTGGTCTTGTAAGGTTCAGGTGTTGTTCCAATGAAAAGCACCATCATAAGATTTGAACACTTCAGTTCCTTTGGTCAAGTTCATGTGCCATGTAAGGTGTTTCAGTCTTAGCCCTAATTGCTGTATAAATTAATTTAATTATTTACACAACAATCAGGATCCTCATCATCGGGATGTCGGATCATCGGGATTATGTCCCAGCCCCCCTTTTTTGGGGAGGCACATTCAGCACTGAACACTGGTGGTGAGAAGGTAAGGATCTTTACTCACGGTAGCTCCACACAGCTGCTGTTGCAACGCCAACGCTGCCTGGTAGTCAGCATCGTCTGATGCTGCATTATCCTGTGTTCCATCTGTGCGCAGAAAGCCTGCTGGTAGTGGCCCGAGGAGCACCTATTGAAGAAAGAAGAAAGAAAGAAAAAATATTTATTGTCTTTATAAAAAAAGCTCTTACATACTAATACATATATATAAAAAAAATGCACAAAGACAATAGAGGTGAATTCAGCTTATGCCGCATGCATTATATAATAAAGAATGTTGCGCTGGTTTTAAATTCACACATCTCGGTAGATGGGCACCGAGAAGTTGAGGTCATTGCGGGATTTTGAAGCAATTAACCACTTGTGTTAGAATAGATGAATATAAGGCTATAAGTAATGATTTTTTAAAGTTGTATTACTAGTCACTACTGAAACATATGCGAGTCATATAAAATGTAACAGTTTCAACACTTATATTTTTGTCCAGTAGTGGCTAAAAAATAGATTAAGATAGGAAGTAAGGAATCCATATAAATGTACATTATCCTCCCAAGGCTTATACCAATTAGATTGGTATTAACTTCAAGGTGATAATTATGGATACTTTTGTAAGTAAATTATAGCCTAAATGTGATGTAAAATTGTGAAAAAAAAAAGAGTTCTTTGTTTAAAAATTTTAAATAGATCATCATAGCCTTTTAGAGGAAGTTTCCAAATGATTATTTAATTAACAGCATTAGGTAAGTTAATTATGTTATCTAATGTATTAGGTACTACTACGCTTCATCGTTAAACGAGCTTTTGTTTGCTGTGCGTTTGATTTGTAGCAGTCCGAAACATCGCAAAACAACTAGAATTTTCCTATTCGCAATAATCGAATTCTAAAACATGGCCTTTTGTTTTTGTGTACGAATACCGGTCTTGTGAGTAACCTGTTAATGATCTAAATCCTCAGGTACCTCTATTTGCATAATTATTGTCGCAGCTAACATGCAAAAACAGTGATTCATGGTGCGATGTATTTTTTGCGAATATAGTTACTTACCCTGCGACGGCGCTCTTCATTTCTGTCGGCAGGAATCGTAGTAGCCATAATAATCACACGAATTATTTAGACTTTGCTAATGTTTTCGAAGTATCTCGAAAAATAAAATGTTTCAGAAAACGTAAATACGATGATACGAGTAGTCGCGTACAAGTACAACAGATAGAAAATAATTTGACTGACAGAGACAGCCGCAACTTGACGCAAGACTCAAGCAAGACTGACGGATAAGGAAGACCGCAAAAAGTCGATACTTGATCGTTACCTACATAGAGTATCGATACTTGCGATTGCGATACCTTGTAATTTCGTACTGGATACTTTTGAGCCCATAATTTACTAGTTATCAATACTTACTGATGTATTCGATCCTTTTTCGAGTTCGTTCGAGTTGAGGTTGTATGCGCCCTTAAGATTTTTAACACGTTTTTGAAGAAAAAAAAAACAACTCGATACTGAGTGGTATCGATACTACTCTTGATCCGATACTCTCATGGATACTTTTGCTACGATACCTGGTATCGAGCAGTAGGTATCGATACTTTTTAAAATTTGCGGATCCCTACTGAATCTGACAGAATAAGACTGTGATTTATTTGCTCAGACCTGCTCAGACTGAAGCCTAGTTCGGACTACTTTAGTAATTTAGTAAAGTAACGTATAATTTAGTGGCTAAACTACTCGCTACTGCACTGAAATCGTTCGCATTACGGTCCAGTATAGTACACAAGTAAGTGGTGTTTCGGAAAATGAACGGGCTGCAACGCAATAGAGTGAATAATCTGATTATACTAATCGTAACGGCTATTTTAGAAGAGGTGGATAAGGAAATTTGTGTGATTAAGAAAAAGAAGTTATGGGTACGAAAATGGATCAATAGAAGAGATACATTAATTGGAACATCCTAAAGAATACTTCGATAGTTTGAGAATGTCCGAAAGTTGTGTGAATTTTCTGTTAACGAAAATACACTCTCAAATTCAGCGTAAAGATACAATTTTGAGAAGTCCACTAATGAACTCGACTAATCAACAGGTTCGGACTTGTTTCGCCGGTGAACCAGTGAGCACGGACGCGTGGTAAGAGGCGCTACTCGCCCGATAAAAATAGAATAAATCGGATCGACTCGACTTAATCGTTCACTAAACTACTCGACTAAATTTTTGTGGTTCACATACTTTTAGCCACTAAATTACTCGGTACTCTACTAAATTAATAGCCTAGTCCGAACTAGCCCTAGGGAATAGAATTTATTTGACAAAGAACTCAAAAACCAACCAACTGTCAACCCTACTTTGCGAAGAAGTCAAGCTTGTCAAGACGACTTGACTTATGGCATGAGAAGGCCATTCATTGCCACTTAAATTTTAAAAACTTCACCTGGGTGCCACTTAATATTACTATGGATTACAATAGGAAATGCGTAATTATATATGTTTTTTTTATGAAAAAACCCCATAAATAACAAAAACCCATTTAAAAATGCTAAACGCACCACATGCGTTGGTGGCACTGCTAAGAGAAATTTAATCGCAAGTGCCATTCAACGCACCGTTTGCGTTGATGTTGGGATAGTATAATGCAACATGAGCTCATGTAATTCACAAGTAATCCTACCTTCTCACATGATAGTTATTTTCATTTGTGAATAATATCTCAGAATCCTGATGCTTTAGGACAATAAGTTATAGAATATTTTTCGTTTGTTTTAGTGTCCTCTATCCAAATGTATAACTTTTATTGTGCGCAGCGATTTTGAAAAAAATTAACTAAATCTTAGGGCCACCCTCCATACAAAAATCTTCAAACCCCGTTGTTCATGCATTAACCTATCCAACAAAGATGTTTACTGCTATGCCAATGAACGCACGGTTTGCGTGCGTGCGCTTTTATTTTATAAATACATGACGAAACAATGAAAAAGAATGATACAATTAAGATTATTGCTTAGCTTTATCTCCCAATTCACAATTTTGTATTGAACACTCAATAAAACTTCAGATATTTGCAAATCAAAACAGACCTTCTCAGGACCAATCGTTTTTTATTTGGCAATACAAAACTGACAGTACAAAGCAAAAACCATCAGTGTTTCTACATTGAAAATAATTTTTTACTGTGAATGTTACCATTTATTTAAATAAACTTCTACCGTTTTTATGTAATGTCATACAAACTTCAAAGGGTCTTTCAACGCAAACGGTGCGTTGGTGGCATGACGTAGTAATCTCGATGAACGCAAATGGTGCGTTGGTGGCAATGAATGGGTTAAGCTATCCTCTATAATCTAAGAAGCTATCGAAATTGTTATAACTTTGACAGTGACATACCCAGAAAGACAGCTGTTACTGACACTGACAGCAAAACAAGATCGTGATTATAACGGGGAAACGGGGAATCGAAAACAATTGTTTTTATTGAATCGTGGTTTCTTTCATATTTTTCAGAAATACGTGTCTGTGCTGAATTCAATTGTGCCTCGATTTCTTACAAGCTTTTACATGCTCTGGATTCTGTGCTCCTTTATTGGTTAAATAAACATTCTGATCCCTATGTCGACAGTGAAGTGATTTAGTCAATTATCGATTTTTGCCAGCAAACGTGATGGATATTATCAAAACCCCAAAGGTAAGAGTGCACAGACGTATTTCTTACAGACCCTGCGCTAGAAAATGTATAAATAGCCGTGTTCAGTTTATAATTAGCAAGATAATTACATTGAGTCACCTACGGCAAGTGTCGATAACTCTCGCTTTTTGTAAACAAAGCAATGTCATGTCATTCATAGTGATAGCTGATAGCTTTAGAGCGTAAAGTACATTGTTCCTCTACCAGTTCTTTTCAGCATTCTACTTCTTGATATACCACATCCCTAATTGCCATATATTCCATGACCAGAGGTTTAGGTTTAGGTAAGGGTACTCTTATATCCGCATTTGGACTCCTTATTGGTCCATTATGCGTGGGTGTGGCTAGCAGAGCCAGCCTAACTCCGTCCAGAAGCGCAGAATCCTCCTGGGGTCTTCACAGGCTTCGCGGAGTGTCCTCGGCAAGTTGAGGATTTCTGTTCGTTGTGCTGTTACGCCCACGCATTCCAGGATTACGTGGGCAGCTGATTCGTCGTCACTTAGGCACCCTCTGCAGAGAGGGCTGTCTGTCGCTCCGATGGTGAATAGGTGTTTGTTCAGTGGGCAGTGCCCTGTTAGTGTACCCACGAGGATACGTAGGTCCGGTCTATTTAGGTTTAGTAGGCGTTTTGTTAGCTTCGGTGATGTTGATGGAAGCGCCGCTCTGGTTTGTCTGCACTCGAGTAAGTTAGTCCATCTATCGTTATGCATCTCTCTAGTTCTGAGCCTCATCCATGTTTGGAGTAATGAGAAAGGCAAGGGGAGGAAAGGTGGTGGACCTTCTGTGGTTGTATCCGATCCTCGCCTTGCCAATTCGTCAGCGGCGTCATTTCCTAGTGATCCGCTATGTCCTTTTATCCATTGAAGGATAATCGTGTTATTTGTTGATACATCTTCTAATGCCAGATGGCATTCGTACACGAGCTTGGAGTTGCAGCTGCTCCCCTCCAAGGCTTTGAGTATGGCAGCACTGTCGGAGAGGATGCGAACACATTGGTTGTTTATACCTCTCGTTTGTATAGCAGAGGCTGCTCTAGTTATTGCTACACATTCGCATTGAAATATAGAGCTGTGTTTGCCTAGTGTTTCTGATATGTTGATGTTGAGGTCCAGTGAGTGGACCCCAGCACCCGTGCCTGTAGCCGTTTTGGAGCCATCTGTATAGATTCTGACTTCATGCGGTCCAGATTCATCCCCTTGTTGTTCATATAGTTGTATCTGGTAGTGCTTGTTTAGTATTGGTTTATTGAGCATTCTGTCACAAGGTGCGGCTATAAGGGGTTCATGTTTTATGGCCCTGTTCAAGATCTGGGCGTGTGGACTGCTGGTGGCTCCCCAGAAACCCATGTTCTGTAGCCTTATAGCCGACATCGTGGCTTCTTGTTTAATGTGAAGATCTAGTGGTGCTAGGTCTAGAATGATATCTAGGGCAGCACCGGGAGTGGTTCTCATGCAGCCTGTTATGGCTGAGCAGGCCAGTCTTTGGAATCGCTGTAGTCTAGTTACCACGGTGCTTAACTCCGTTCTGGTCCACCAGACTATCGCTCCATAGGTTAGTGTTGGTCTGATGATAGCAGTGTATTAGCCACATGGTTATTTTCGGTGAGATACCCCAGGTTTTTCCAAGCATTCTACTGCATTGGTAGAGGGTGGTCGTAGCACGTTGGAGTTTGTGTTCAAGATGCTTATTCCACAATAGTTTGCTATCTAGTATGACCCCTAGATACTTGACTTCATTTTTTAGCTTGATCTCTGTGTTGAAAAGTTTAGGGAGTATTATGTTCCCCAGATGTCGTTTGTTAGTGAACATTATAAGTTCCGTTTTAGTTGGATTTACTGAGAGTTCGTGGTCATTGCACCATGTTTCTATGGTTCTAAAGGCAAGTTGCATCAGGTCGCATAGTGTATTCTCGAAGCATCCGGTCGCAAGGATCGCGAGGTCATCCGCATATCCCACTGTAATCAGTCCTCTGCCATTGAGCTTGCGGACCATGACCAGAATAGCTAAAAGTTCTGTGCAGTGCTAATTTATTTGATTTATGAATTAGTTCGTTTTTAGTACACATTCAAGCACTGCTTAATGCGCCTCCCCCTAAAATATACATTCACCAATTCACAATTACTCGTTCTATCCTAGGTATGTTTAAATATGGTTTTTGTACTTATACTATCATATCAACAACAAGTCGTCCAGTAATAAGTGACCAGTGACCAGGGAGTGTTATTTTTCTACTTATTCTAAAGATAAAGAATTTTGACTTTGTAAAATTGTCACATTGATGCACATCTCCTGTGATGAATGATTCATTTAACCAACAGAATTCCCATTTTAATAGACACATTAGTTTATAGACGAATCCTAGAGAAATTAAATTACCAAATAAATTAAATTGTATTATAGTATATCTTACCATCACCTGATCTTGTGCAAGAGAAGTAGAAAATGTTTAGTATCTATTTTTTATGAACCACTGGGTTAAAAAAACTCACTAATATCCTCATTCTAAATTTTTTTTTAAGTTATTGGTATTTAATTTACCTCTTTTTTTTCAACTCAGCCATTGGAGAATTTACAAAGTGTAATTACTATACTAAGACTTTTCTTGCAGTATTTCCATCAGGCATTTATATAAATCAGTAAAACTTCTTTTTATCATGCGGATCAAAAGCTTACTCAGGAGTTTTATTGTCTACTGAGGATAGGTTCTCTGATGTATATCAATCATAAATTCAATTCTTGGTTTAAGCATCCTCATCACTAAATAGAGGTAACTAAAGATCAATGAAATACAAAATGCCTGTTGTAGGCTAAATACAGGGTTTTTTGTCTGAGGTAGAATAGACAGAAATGACATCGCATCATAATTCAATGCATAAATTGATCTTTTAGAAATTAATTCCAAATACATTGAATTGTACACATTCAATCAGAATGGACACTGATGTAAAGTATTTTTTCTCTGTTCTACACACAACAAGACATCATATAAACTTAAACTAATTCATAGGTGAGCTAAAGCCTGACAAGAGTTTTCTTACAAATTTTCTCTTTCCTAACCTGGCCAACATTCCCTATGCTAAACCTACTGCAAATACAAGTACTCTAGACTAGGGTAATGGTCTGATATGTGGTGGGAGAGCATGCAAAGTAATTGCAACTCATTGCAACCCCCTCCCACCGGAATTGAGAGCATGAAACATACTCCATCCATGCATGAATTTGGGAAATAGACGACAGCGGAAATTACGCCATCTCCTTTCCTCTCACAGACCCCTACGTTAACATCCCTTTTCCGCGCGCATGCTCCATGAGCCGTGACGTAATTTGCGCCATACGAATAAGCGTTCTAAGCTCTCGGAACAAGGTAGTAGTCCTCTCGGGAAAGTTGTGAAAATTTTAGGATAAAGCTTTGATTCCCGATGTTAACGTTTGTACGTCAGTCGGCTGCGAACCAGCGGAGAGGAGAGACGCATTTTCCTAACGCTTGCGGGAAAATAATTGAATGGACAAGAGTTCAACAAAAGTTTATATTATTTTATGATATCTCTCTCTATCAATAAATTCCTCCAGATAAGAACAACTTATCGGGTTATTGCTATTAAAATGTGATCTTCAAGGGTTAATAACAAACTTAATCGAATCTGAATAAGGGAATTTGAGTCTAATACCGGTGGTTGTAAGTTGAAAATGGCGCTGAGTTCTCTCTCGCCGTCGAACATGCTGGGCGAGCTCGGCCGGCTAGCGAGCTGGTTCAAAGGAGACTGCGTCTCATCCGAGGAGATCGGTGGCCTAGCCGTCAGTGAAAAGGTGAGACTGAACTCAACTACGGAAGGGGTTGTGGCAAAGGTGAGACCGGCTTTTTTATCTTTTCTTTATGTCCTCAAAATCTTATCACTACATACATGCCAAGAGAGTAATTTCTGTATAAAACAAAGTCGTTGCCGCCGAGCCGACCAGCAACATTCGGTGACTAGGTTCCTAGCATCATCAGCAACAACGTTTGTTGTACCTACGACTTTTGATAAATAGCTACTTTTTGTTTCCATATAAAAATAAAAATAACTTTACATCAATTTAGTTAAATCTAATTATTAATTAACATCCTATTTCTTGTCTAACTGGTGGTCTATCCGACTATCCGAAGTCGTTCATTTCATGATTTTGTAAATACGTTTTATAGTAAGTATGTGCTAATTCTATTTGTATGGAAATCAAACCACCTCAAACTTGAACTCATGTTTGCACTCTCTGAATAATTAGCATCATTACTTGCAACACTCAGACAAAATAAAAAACAATTTCTTTGGTCGAGTTGCATCGTTATCGCATCAAAACCATTGGATAAGTAAATAAATACTTAACTACTTCAATTATGTATGACTATCTGGGATGTATTTATAACTCGCTGACGTAGGTATGGCTATTATCTCTAAATAATAATAATAATAATGCCGGACAATCCACACAGCATCATCTAGCCCCAATCTAAGCAGAGCTTGTGTTATGGGTACTAAAATGAGAGGAGTTTGTCTATCTTAACCTAAGCATACTAGTAAATTGAAGTAACTGTGCTTAAAACTGAGTGCTTACCCGTTGAACCCACATTTTTTCTACCAATCTTATTTTCCCCGTTCAACCCAAAATATATGCTCCGTTCTAGCCAGTCCAAAAATACCACACAGCTCATTTCCGAAGTTTTCCGATACTCCCTGTGGGATACTGAGAAGGGGGTAGATCGGAGTACCCGCCTTCAGTCGTACGAGGATTATAATGAACTAGCGGTCCGCCCCGGCGTCGCACAGGTATTTAACAAAAAAAAATCATGCGGATCCCGATCATGAAATGATCATGAAAATATACTATAGCCTATGTTCACCAGGATTTAGGATTCTTATGGTGAAAGAATTTTTCAAATCGGTCCAATAGTTTCGGAGCCTATTCAATTCAAACAAACAAATCTTTCCACTTTATAATATTTAGATATAGATTATGGTTCATGAGGGGATTTGCAGACCAAGCCCCATAAAGAAACTACTTATTAGTACATTTTTAACGGGTATTTATCGCAAAGTCCGGTAACGCTGTCATGGCCATCTGCGGTCAACAGCATTAAAGTCCATTCGAAAAAAAATAAAAGGTATTTATCGCGTTTATTTAACTATTTTTTTGTATCTTTTTATAAAGTACTAATAACTATGATCAGATTGCGTAAGTTAAAAAATATTTAAAGAGACTACTGTCGGATGCAAGCTTACCTAACTTGTAGAGTAAATCTTTACCCCAGCGTTACTACTTAGTACATAGGATACTCTGTGCTCCAGCTTATTTGAAATCTTAAGCAAACTTTCAGACTTCCAACATCATCTTCCCTTTGCAAATTTAATAAACTTCTAAGGAAGATAATTATTCAAATTTAGCACATCGCGTACAGAATACTCGGTTCTAGAATCCAATATATTATTCATCATCACCAGCCTATAACTGTCCACTGCTGGACATAGGCCTCCCCTAATAATGATGAATACGCCATAGATGGCATTATTCATCATTTGGGGGCTATTGCCCGTAATCCCCACGCTGGGCATGCGGTTTGGGGATCGCAGTTCGGTGGAGTTGTTCTGCAGAGGGCGCTGCTGCCCGCCCCCCGGTGTGTTTCCCTTAGTCGCCTCTTACGACACCCACGGGAAGAGTTGGGGTGGTGCAATTCTATGCCGGCACCATACGCACGACCTATTCTATGCCGGCACCACACGACCTATATATTATTATGTAAACAAAAACATTGAATAGAAACCTAACAAGAACAGAAAACAAGGTAATCTAAATAACTATTGTTCAGTGAGGTAATCACTAAACAAAAATTCAAATTTCAACAAACCATTATTGCATACGTACAGCGAAATCGGTTCTTTGATGAATTAATGGTTAGAAAATAAAATAATAAAAAAAATGCTGGACAATCCAAGTATCATCACCTTGCTCCAAGTTAGGCAGAGCTTGTTATGGATACTAGATGACTGATAAATCACAACTTAGTATAAAAAAGTCGCATCCTGCTGCTGTCTGTCTGACCCTATATGTGTAAGTGTGTATACATAACATACAAAAAATTCCTCTTAAATGACACTAAGTATATTAAAAAAATATCATCAAAATCCGTTGCATAGTTTTAAAGATCTATAACATGCATTGCGCCCGTGCGAAACCTGGGCGCATCGCTAGTATAATATATTACATAGATACATTTTTACTTTACAGGGAAAATGATCAGAACAACCAAAACAAATATCTGCAGGTCGTACAAACATTTATGCCGAGGCGGGAATCGAACCCACAAAATTCTGAGTCGCAGGTGAACCTTCTCCCACCGCAGAGGTAGTCAAACTGTTCTGCGATTTGCTCCAATAAAACCAGTAGTTACGTAAAATATTTTTCACTAACATTTGGTTTTATAACCCTCTTTGTTTACAACTACCGGTCCGCCCCGGCTTCGCACGGGTATTTAACAAAAATTATTTTTACATGCGGAACCCAAATTTTTTTGAAAATATGGTTTATGTATATGCCTATGTTCAGTACGGAAAATTTAGGATTGTTATGGTTAAAGAATTTTTCAAATCGGTCCAGTAGTTTCGGAGCCTATTCAATTCAAACAAACAAACAAACAATCAAATCTTTCCTCTTTATAATATTAGTATAGATAAATATCCAGGACTTACTTTGTCTATGTAATTAAACACGGACTGAAATTAAATAGGTATAGAATTTTATAAAGTAGAGCAGATATTCCACTCGAATTTGGTAGCGTTCTGAATTTAATTAAAGTATGTTTTACTCATTAACGAATCTTCAATCACAAGCTAAGAATAGATACATCGTTGATAATAATGGAATCTTGTTCATATTTCCAAATTTCGAGCGAAATCACTAAACTAATCTAAAATTCGTATTCGTTTAGGCCTAAACAATATAATTACAGGGTGTAACGAAACCTAAATACTAAACCGCAAGTGCCGCAAGTAAGTGATCGGATCATTATATCCCTGGGGTCCATTAATCTGATTCTTATACCTTTTTCATCTAAACCAATAAATCATCATGAAACCTACAATGTCTTTTCCGCAAACAAATCAATTAGCCTCAATTTTCGACCCTCAAGCTAAGAAAATAAAAGTCTATAGTCGCGCCTTCGACCAGAATAAAACACAAAGACGAAAATGTTGGAACAGGCACCACAAAAACACATTTATATCAGCCATTTCCCGCGAATACCTTGGGGTATTTGTTTTCTGCGACACGGCAGTTTGTTTGAGCTCTAGCCACTCCTTTGTGTTCAAAGCCAGTCCTGTTATCTTTGTTTTCTCTAAGTTAAATTGTCTTTTAGTTAGATTATTTGTTTAACTATTTGTACGATCTGCAGATATTTGCTAAAGGTGTTCTGGTAGTTTATGTACCTATAATTAATTAATATCTATCTATGTAATATATGTATGTAATATATTGTATCATCTAAATAAACTAATACCGATACTGCACTAAGTCTAATTATATCGGTTCGAAATACTGTTATAAATTATATCGATACCAAATATGTACCGGTACCACGCTTAAGTGATTCCAACCGGTATTTGAAAATACCGCTTTTCTCAACCCTGCCTCTAGGCACCTTCCACTTCATCAATTTCTAAATCATCTCAGCATTATCGTCGTCTTTCAAGTGCTCATTCACCATGTTAAACATTTCGACTCACTCGACTGCGCTGTCAGGATTGTCATATGATATTCGTTCCGGTTGAATGGCTTCTCATGACCTAACTCTCAAACAGCTTGCTTTGCATTTTGCTCTACATTATAAAATAAAATAGCTATTTTTAACAACAGGTGTTTTTTACTAAACCATTATTTTATACCTAGATGTCAAAAAAGTTTAAATTTTTTACAAGTTTAATCTATGTTAAACTTATTATAAAGAGGAAAGATGTGATTGATTGTTTTTTGAATTGAATAGGCTCTGAAACTACTGGACCGATTGAAAAATTATTTCACCATTAGAATCCTACATTATCATTGATGAACATAAGATATAAAATACATATTTTCAAAAAGGTTAGGGATCCGTAGGGACCCTTCGATAATGTAACCCAACGAGTGCATAAATTTAAATTAATTATTGTGATATACCCGTACGAAGCCGGGGCCGAGCGCTATTATCATGAATAGTCATGAATGTATTCTGTTCTGACATTCATGACGACGTGTCATGAACGATATTACGTGGACATGGGAGATAATAGGCAGATCAGCTGATAAAAACTAAATTGACCTTACAAATATCTGCTGTTCCTGATTATGAATTATGGTTTTCTGAAAGTTTGGAAACTTGAACACAAAAATCCGCCGAAGTTTTAAATCTGATCAGGGAGGATGTAAATTCGTACATTTTTGCAAATAATTTTATCAACAACAGGCTTTTGTAAATTCAGTAAAGCGCTTTAACAACATTTCATGGACAACTAGGTTTAACCTATTCATATAAAATGAACCTATGATATGGCCACGCATATACAGCGAGGTTTTTTAATAGGTATGTCCACTTTTATTTTTAGCATAAATGTGTCTCAGCGCAGCCAAACGTTTTAATACGTCATTCTGATTTATTACGTCTCATTTTTTGACCTTTATGGAAATATTATTTCGCATCAAAATAATATTCTCTGAAGAACATAATATTTGCTACGAGTTTATAAAGCCTTCTTATTCGTGGAATGAAAGGAAGGTTCCAGAATGTTCCGCTTTATTTGCTTTGTTTGTTTTCCTCTTATTATTCAAAGGATAATTGTTTGAAATCTAAGCTCGCTAAAATACTTCTTTCATCTCAACATAAATAATCTTTAATAGGAGATATTAAACCTTATAATAGGTATATAAATTTTCCTGTTCTGGATATTTAACGAACTTGGTAATCTTTTGGTAATTTTATAATAATTTTATAAAGAGGAAATATTTGATTGTTTGTTTGTTTGAACTGAATAGGCTCCGAAACCTCTGGAACGATAAGAAAAATTCTTTCCTCACAAGGATACTACATAATGTAGGATTTTCTAATGGTAAAATGATGAACGAACATATATGTATAGTTAGCTATAGAATATTTTCAAAAAGTTAGGGATCGTATAAAAACCCAACTTGTGTAAAAATGTACATTTATTGAAATTTTTCTTTTATAACCGTGCGAAGCCGGGCGTACGAATAGTGACAAATAAATTCAGTTGTAAAGAATATTTCTTCCCGCGAGCCGTGGGTTATCCTGTACTATTCTAACTGGGATCCGTCTGCTCTGACATCTCGCAAGAGGGTGTATAATGTTTTGTGAGGGGTACTATGTAGTGGCTGATATTCTTTAATATATCTTAAATGAAATATGAAAATACTCGTCTCCTTTATTTCACTACCTACACAGTTCTGGCTACACAGTTCATCGCCCTCCCAAGCCAAACCATAACCAAACGAGATCCCTCAAGTGCGAGGAGGTTTTCGAACTTTGTCCATTATGTACACAAATATAAAATTATAGGTGCCAATTACTTCGAAGCACTTCGGAGAAATATGAAACTATCCTTTTTAAAACACAATTTTCAAAAACTGTTCTGATGTGCAAATTAATTTGATACAGTCGATCTAGTCATATAGTAGATCGATACCAATTATATACTTGAGCTGAGGTAATCAAACATAGAGATAGAAAAGTACAAGCGAAGAAATCCAATGAAGATAAATAATCAATAAGTTAAGGTTCACAGAGAACCAATATCCGTGGCGAACACAAGATGAACTGACAAAGATGAAGTTCTGCTCGAGGGACCTTTGTTAACGGGTCGGAAATTGCAACTTGATTTGATTGTCTTTGTATGTACTTTGCTCCGTAATGTAATTTAGCTTGTAGTGTTTTCTTGGCGAAAATAGAACTTTCTTAAGTGTTTTGTTGAGTTCTGTTATGAATGCACCCGTGGAATGCAATCTTGTTAAAGGGAACCAAAGGAAAGTTTTAATCAATTCTCCTTATTTTTTCGCCTTATTTCTTATTCTAAGTACCGTAGGTACGTATTGTTCGTGAAACAAATCATAGACTCTGAAGTCAGGCCCGAATCTTCAGAGTGAATCTAGCCGAGAGAAGGTGTGCGCGCGCATGGGATCCGGGGGTCAAAAAAGAAAAATGGCGCATTTTGACTACCTTTACAATTTATGAGCATCCTCAAATTTTGTTAAAAATACCAGATTAAGATTCAATAACTTTATTTCTTTCGTTACGGGGCATCTTTAGGCTTACAATTTTTTTCATTTTGAAATTGAAATACCTATAATAATTGGTATAAAATTTGACTTGTCGAAGTGCTATTTTGTAAGCCTAAAGAAATAACATAATATGTTATTTCTTTAGGCTTACAAAATAGCACTTGGATCGCGTTGTCAATTCGTTGACAGAAATGAAAATCACCATTCTGATCACCTTGGACTCCATATTTTAACACTTAAATTCTTCCCCCCGAGCGTGGTGGCAAGACTCCCTTTTGGGGTAGTCACGTTCTGTGGATGGATGTGTGGTAAGAAATCTAAATTCAATGGTCCTGTCAAGTCTCTGCATAGGTACCTACATCATGCTGTTCTTGAAGGAACGTGCATTGAATAAATATTAAATTCACGATATTTTTCTATTTATAACGAGATATTTACCATGATTTGAGATTTCCAATATTTCAGCACAGTTTCATGCATATTTGAGTTTTCGAATATTTCAGCAAAGTTTCAGGCGCCATGATCACGGAGTATGATATTCCGTCATTCCCTGATCATGGCGCATAAAACTGTGCCGAAATATTGGAAACGCAAAACTCAAATCGTGCTAATGTATCATGGTAATTTATCAATCATGGTAATAGTTATCGTCTTTAGTGTGAAGTTTCAAAAGATATTCAATTCTAATTGCCTGACTCTCTCACTCGTGGCTTCATTTTTTAGTACTTACCATTTATCTAATTGTATGGTAATGGTATTAATTGTAGGGCTCAAATGTACAACACTTTTTAAAAAATCTCATATCTAAACGGAGTAATATATTTCTGAATCAATAATTCATCATCAATAAACCTCAGTATATAAATGTCAAATATGTATATCAATAAATATTTATTTTACTCATCATATTAGTACAACGCATACCTACCTAAAGGGGATTAAAACATTTTCTTCGTATTCCATATTTTTCAGTCCCGCAAATCCCGCTGATACTTCATGTGTAATCCCGCAATACCAATCCCATAGAAATGGTGCACGGATCCCGGGTTTGCGGCAACCTTTACACGTAGCAAGTATTAACGTTTCGAATATTTCATGAACTACTTTTAGCACAGACTAAGTAGGTCCGGAGAGACCGTTGCCTGAAACCTCTAGACTAGAACTTATAAATAAGGCTTTCGGAGCCGAGCCGAGCCAAAAATGGCGGCCTCCGCCGCAGCTACCGGAGCGAAAACTTTCAGTGCCCAGGAGGATTATCGTTCAATCCTCCTGGGCACTGAAAGTTTTAAAACTACCACCAAAACCCCCATACACATACTTCAAAATTTCAGAATTTCTAAAGTAAAATGTCAAGGGACAAGGTCTGCGGTTAACTTATCCAACATTCCAAGAAAGCTCGCATTCCTCAGAATTGTCTGTGAAATATGCGATAAACCGGATTAACCTCTGGTGTGAAGAAAGCGACGGAAATAAAACGTAGTAAATTGTGTTAAAGCGAGCAATGAAATCAAGGACCGATCAGTGAGTTTGCAACCCCGCACCGTACTACGTTGTACTTGGAACGGGAGTTATTTTTCTATCGTCAGCTCACTTATCACTGAATAACATGTGATGTCAACAGTAAAGATATAAAATTATAAAAAATCCGCCGTCGACGATCACCTCTCGTAAGCTGAAAAACAGCGCTGAACATGTATTTTAAAGCTTGTCATCATTATGCTGTGTTTACTGCAACTGCCTGAAAATGTACATATCAATTTTTATTTATGGATATTTTTTCTAATTTTTATGGCGCTACCTATTGTAACTTCTTTTATTTTTAGATATAAGTTATGTTATAGCAATTTTGCAACCATATAAGTCCTTTTGGATTTAAATTACTATTCGATTTTATTCTAAAGAAATTAACTCTGTCTGTAATTTTCACGCCTAAACAGCTGATTGGCAAGGATATATAGATAGTATCGATGCTTAATTAGTAATTACACGGGTACTCATGAGATAAGGTTAAATATAATATGCTTCGTGATTACCTTATTCTAGACACTAAAGTATAAAGTAGCTGGCAGCCCCTGGTATTACAGCTGGTATTACGAACTTCGTCTGAAGATTAACATATACATTAGATCTAATATCAACGTGTGGAGGCTCTGCCAAAGTATTTGCCAAAGGTCTTACTCCCGAGCACTGGTCGGAAGGCACTAGGGCATGCAAAATCGGAAAAATACACAAAACCGATTTTTGTCCGATTCTTTATTTTTAAAATCGGTTTTTTCGATTTTTTCGATTTTTGTTTCAATACAAATAAAAATGCTTAATTTTTTTTGTAGTCATTTAATAAAACCAATGGTGTTCAGAATCTCGCTCCTCAATACGTCGAGTGTGAAAACACCGCGGTAGTTAACGCCGCGCGAGAGTAAAGTGAGCGATTTTGATTCGAACTATACATAATGGCGACCAGCAGCTTCCTTCTGTGTATTTGTACATTTTTACTTCGATCACCATACCATCTGCCAAGTATAGTGATCATGGCAAAACTATTCAGCAGTAAAAGTGCAAGTGCTGATAGACACAATACATCCGTAATTTTGCTTTTTAAAGAACGGTGCTTCAAGCTACAAAATATCTCGCTCAGTGTCGTCGCAGCAATTGCAGGCGCTTTCAACTGGCGCGACGTTCTCAGAGTCGACTTCAAATAGCGCTCCGTTCCAATCCTCACTTCAATGAGCACGCGGTTAATTGTATAGTTCGAATCAAAATCGCTCACTTTACTCTCGCGCGGCGTAAACTAGCGCGGTGTTTTCACACTCGACGTATTGAGGAGCGAGGTTCTGAACACCATTCTTAACTATGAAACATCGCCATATTTAAATCAAAACTAAAACTACAAACAAATAGTAGGTAGCTTTAGCCTCTGAGTTGGATTTTCGGTGCGGTGTAGTTGGTTCACTTCACATCCATAGTTCATAGTTTTTCACACCCACAATTTTTGTGTTTATTTATTGTGCACAAACAGATAAAGAAACGGAAGCTAAAACGGTTTTATAATATGTTGTATTAATTAAGTATAGTCTCAAATTCATAACAAAAACCGAACTTTGTGTGACCTGCTTCCTATAAGTATCTAGTTACAAAATAAATAAACATACCGCGCTGCGTTGTCGCTAGACAAGACACTTTCTCCTGATTTCCACTTAATATCTTTAAATATCTATGTAATTCCGTCTATGATTATGTTCGTAGAGGTTCAGAGCATGTCTGGCGGTGATTCCCCTAAACATTAGAGTGTGGTGTTGCCACTGCCGGAGAATTTATAACAAAAATGGTAAAGATCGGAAAAATCGAAAAATATCGATTTTGACTTTGAAAACCGGTTTTAAAAAATCCAGGAATATTGACCGATTTCCGATTTTTTCGATTTCCGGTTTTCCGATTCTGCATGCCCTAGAAGGCACACCACTGCGTAATAATTTCACCTTGAACCTATTTTCTTTGTTTCTCCGCAAAAACATTCTTGTTGGATTTCCAGATAAGTTATTTTACGAAAGCTCTCTTGGATGGACTTTTACTTTGAAATTGAAATGAAAATAAAACCTTTTTATTCTTGTTTTATCCAACTTTTTATCATTAGCTCCATTTGTTTGCTCATTTCAGTTTCGTAAAGCGCTCCCTTACTTTTAATTAGGTTTTATATCTGTGTATTTAAGCTCGTGCCACCCACTGCTTTGCTTTTCATATCTCCCACTTCAAAGGCAGGACTTATTGATGGATATCTCTTGAAGACTTTGATAGAAATACCAGTATTATCCAAGAAAATTACAGTTCAGTTACGAAATTAGAACTAATATTTACAATTGAAACCAATAGTATTAGGCGTAGACTGTTGCCAACGACCTACAGGCAGCTCAATTAATCTATCTATTTTGTAGTATTGTTTACTAATACTTACCTTAGTTGGAGAAGCCACTGGTTCCTGAAACACAGTTTTTAAACTAGTTCAGTCAATTGACTCATATTTGTTTGTATCACTAGATATAATATTATGTCAAAAAATAAAATTTTACTTTTATACCAATACTGAATGTATGACGTTTTTAGTTTTTGTGTCTAGTTTAGGTTAAAATATTTATAGGGCAATTAATTTATTTTTATGTATTTATTTGTACGTCATCTGAGTACTTATAAATGACAATGGCAAACTGTGAACGCACCATCTGCAATTTCTTTCATCTAAGGATTCTACGTGGCGATGTCATATTGACGTGATTGGGTAACAGAATTAGGCCTTCGTCTCATTGACAATATATCTGTCAATGAGACGAAGGCCTAATTCTGTTACATAGAGTTATGATAGTCTTTGATGAAATAACTGAATTAAACTACATAAAACATGTTATTGAAAATGAAAGCTCGTGTAGGTAAAGTACGTATTCCGGTATACCAATACACACATTTAATAGTACACTAGCGGTTCGCCCCGGCTGCGTGCAGGTATTTAACAAAAAAATAATTTTTCATGCGGATCTCTACCTTTTTTGAAAATATTCTATTATTTAGGATTCTTATTGGTTAAAGAATTTTTAAAATCGGTCCAGTAGTTTCGGAGCCTATTCAATTCAAACAAACAAACAGTCAAATCTTACCGCTTTTTAATATCATTTATAGTACCTACATCAATAAATTCCCAATCGCTCCGATCTCAAACAAATGATTGAAGTAATATTTTATGCCAATGGATAAACAGCGTTATCGCGTTGTAAATAAGAAATAACTCTGTTTTATATTCCGACACGTACTCAAGTTCCATGAAAGGGTTTATGTTTTATTTGAAAAGGGTTTTTGTAGTCCTTTATCAATATAGGTATTTTCTCAATTTAGGGTTTCTAGATCGTTTTCGAAGGTCCTATGGTCTCGCTTTGCTTGTCCTTTTTATAATTCCTGAATATCTGATTCTGTACGTAACCTATAAAGTGATGTCTACTCAGAGGCTCTATTTTATTTTCTCTAAAATACGAAATTGAGTTTCGGAGGTTATTGAATTCTAACAATCACATCTTTTCTCTTTATAATATAAGTATTTTATGTAAAATTATCTATACTAATAATATAAAGAGGAAAGATTTTATTGTTTGTTTGAATTGAATAGGCTCCGAACCTACTGGACCTTTTTGAAAAATTCTTTCACCATTAGAATCCTAAAACTTCTGTCATCAACATAGGCTATAGAATAATGTAAAAAAAGTTAGGGAGTCGCATGAAAAAATCATTTTTGTTTAATACCCGTGTGAAGTTATTAGGTAGGTACCTAGTTTTATATCAAACGGTAAATAAAAACAAAACATCTTCAACATTCTTATTATCTTTCTCTTTAAAAGTAAATTTATCTGATCAAAGAAAAAGAACGCTTATATCCCGAAGGAGCAATATTTAAATTTAAACCCTTCGAGTTTCACAGCCATTGTTCACAACAAAGGCAGTAGGGTAGACTGGCGAAGGTAGGGTAGACTGGGTACGGTTGTGCCAATTTTCATTTGATCGCGTATAATTTTGTTATTATTCAAATTAGCTGAAAGCATGAGGGGTTATAGGGTGAAATGGATATTTTTCTACGTATAAATACTCCAATTTTGTCCATAAGTGCAATGTCCCCACCCCAAGGACAGTTGTGACAGTGCCTGGGGTCAAAAGTGACGGGTTAAATAATACACTTATATGTACTAATAATAACTTTATAGCATGAAATAAATGTAGTATTTGTGTCACTTACGACTTTTAATACTATGACATCATCTTTTAATCTAAAGTTTAGATTGAACTGTTTAGATTCTAAACAGTCTTTATATTGATATTTTATGAGTTATTATGAGTTTAGGTTATTCAACTCCTTAGCATTTGAAGTAAACATTTATGTAAGAATAAACATCCAGCAATTACCTACAGAAAAATCAACAAAATTTTTTTGAGTTCAAATTTTCTTAAAATTTGTGTCGGTAAGATTTTTCTTTACTTGATAAGTCATTAATCGTTTTTCTCTTTCTTCATATTCTTGTTTTTCACTGCTTTATAAGTATTTTAAAATTGTTGCAGGTCATACTAAGCTCTATCCGTCTTCCTTACACGTTGTCGGGGCATCTAAAAACAAAATAAAATGGTTTCCTTGTGTCACAACGGTACCCAAAAAATATGGCACAACCGTACCCAGAGCATACATTCACAAAAACAGAATTACCATGACTGCACCGAATAACCTAGCCTCAAAGTAATTGCTGCTATTTAACCACTAATGATTAAACTTTTACGGGAAAAAATACTTATGACTCTATCTATACTCATAAAACAACAATCAAGTTAAGAAATCGAACAAAAAAACTTACTTTTCATCGAAAAACACCAATGTGGTACTCTACACCCCGCTATGTCACGCCTCGGATGACGCAATACTGTGGCACAGGTTCGGACAGGCACATCGCTCCTTTCTCCCTTTGCACCCGCCCCCATATTCCTTATAGTTTAGACAATACGACGACTGTCACGACCGTACCCTGGCACAACCGTACCCAGTCTACCCTACTAGCTGATGATATCTAATAACGTAAACAAATATTTGACTGAATATTATGTGAACAAGACTGATTTTATTAATAAAAATATTTATAATAAGTATCCACCTTTTTTGTCTGGTGACTCTTCTACTTCGTTGTTTCACTGTGTAATTTATCTGAATTTAAACAATAGAAATTTGGAATAAGTAGGTACGTGTGGGTAGAGAGGGGCACTCAAACTTTTGGTTTTGGGTCGAACGGAGCAAAATACCTGTTGGGTAGAAAAATTGTGGGTTGAACGGGGCAGCACTCGCATTATGTTATCTGTGCCGAAGGTATCGTGTTATTTTTGTATTGTACAAGTTTGCTATTGAGTTCGCTTGTTGTTGGGTAAATTGTTATTGATTGGCAGGTGCCTAGGCAGGTGTTTGTGTTACATTACAAGTTTGAACCCACTCGATAAAATATCAGTGATGAATATTAAATTAATTTAATATACATAATTCCGTTGAAAACCATCTCTGATAGGATCCTATAGTGATCCTATAAAATGCAGAATTTAGGATTACGGTTTTATGTTTATGTTATGACAATAATGTCTGGTGATAGAATGGAAGCATGGAGAGGTAAGTAATATGAGTAATAGTTATTATGAAGAAATAATGCCAAATATTTTGGAACAAATAGTTTGACGATCTCTGTAGCGCGGTGAGAGAAGGTCCGCCTGCAACGCAGGAGGGCTCGATTCCCGCCTCGGGACAAATGTATATACGACCTGCAATTGTTCAGGGTTCTGTTGTCGTATGTTTTTATGTAAAATTAAAAATATACATTTATTATCTTGATTTTAGTATATCAGTCATCTAGTAGCTATCCATAACACAAGCTCTTTTAAACTTGGGGTTAGATGATTCTATGTGACTTGTCCAGCAAAAATACACCAACTACATTTCAAATGAATTCGGTATGCTATTTAGAAAAATTATGTACATATAAAACTCATTCCGACCAACTATTTCCGCTCTTGCGGATAAATTGCTCGATTGGTGAATAGAAAACCAATACCTATGTGGTGAAAGAATTTCACACGCGCACATTTGATGTCTGCATTACCCGCCGAACCGACCTTAATCCGGGCCCGGATCAAAGCTGGGGTCGATGGTAATCCACCTACGTACTACGTAAACATGTGTAGATCATCGAGTACGTATCAAGTAGAGTTGAAATGTCTGATAATTAGTTACGCGATCCCCAACCCGTATGCTCAGCGTGGGGATTATGGGCAATAACCCCCAAATGCATAGATGGCAATATTCATCGCCATCTATGGGGTTCATTAGGGGAGGCCTATGTCCAGCTGTGGACTAATTATAGGCTTAGAGATTAAAGATTTGAATTGAATATTATACTTTAATTACTAGAACGACTTGGAAAATTCTTTCACCATTGGAATCCCTCATATAATATTTCAAAAAAAGTTAGGGTTCCGTACCAAAACCTCAATAATGTAACTAGCGTAAATATATAGTTTTTAAAATTTTTGTTAAATACCACGGGTATTCTAATGGTGATAGAATTTTTCAAATTGGTCCTGTTCTTTCAGAGCCTATTCAATTGAAACAAATAAATAATAAAATATTTCCTATTCATAATATTATTAGAAATTACGATGCAATTGATACACTTATGGTATATCACTGTCCATAGATAAACGAAATGGATTAGATCATAAGGCTAACATTAATAAAGCTAATCGTTCAGTTGATTTAGGTCAATTATTACGCAATAGAAAGATAAAAACAATCATTTCCTAGTAGGTATACAACTCACAAAATAAGTGTCGTAGACGAGACGGCAATTAATAGATTCAACCCATTTTATACCTTTTTGGTCGAATCAACAACGGCTAAAAGACCCTACAATACATAGAAATGAATGCTCGAGTTTTAAATTACAATTCCCAGTCTCATTGCCTAGGTATATAAATTATCGTTCGATTATAGTATTTTTCCAAGACGGCTTACGCTTGGCTTACGTTTCGTTAAAAAAAAACCTGCAGTTGCAATTGACAGGTGCAATCTCGGTGTTGTCCTCAGTGTTGTCTAGAGGTTGTCTATAATAGTTACATAAACTAATGTCAACAGGCAATAAAACTGCCTGTCATTTCGAAACGATTGTATAGCTCGTATAGTTAGTTATATAGACCACAGACAATATTTTAATAGCTGTCAGAAAAGGGTATTTTTTGAAGGTCATGCATGCATTAACAAATATGCGAAATGCTTATTTAACAAATATGTTTCTCCAGACAACGCACCATTTTCGTCGACACATATTGTCGACCATTTTACCTGAAAACTGATCTGTAACACGGGATGTAGAGTGCTTGTTCGTAGCCTGAAATTTAATATTTAAAAGGTTGCATGTAGGATCACAGAATAACTACACAGGTTTCATTTCATTTAATTTCATGAATTTTGGGGCAGTAACCAGCAGCCTTATTGTCTAACTTGAAATCCATTACCAGTGAACTTCAAGCCGATTACCCGCCGTAGACCCAGTCAGAATGTTGTCGGTATTGTCTAAGGTATTCAACTGGCCTTCGGTTTCAGCTATTTACACAATACGAGAGTGACAATCGAAGTCCAGGCTAGGTTTGAAATGCCAAACTGAAGCCGATTACGATTACCAGTTGAGTTAGACAATAGAGCCGCAGGTTCCTTAACCATTATTGTAGTTACATGAAAACGTTCCTAGGATGTCCTAGGAATGATACAGGAAAACGTTGACGTTTTCCTGTAACTATAATGGTTAAGGTTAAGGAACCTGGTTTTGAATGGTAGACCATTCATAACATATTAGTTTTTCTATTAGCTATTCTGAACTACATTGCTACATGCTGGAGTTCCATCCCTTTTGATATGATAATGATAATTATGGCTTTAAGCAAGAAAATTTCCTGGTCAAACAAATCCGCGGGCAAGAATATAATAAATGATCCATGAATGATCATAAAAAACCAAGGCTTTGTTCCATTGTTGTGTCACTTTGAAAAAGACATTTTTTAGTTTACATAAGGACGGCTTATTTGCTGGCGTTCTAAATACTAAAAGTTGCTGGCAATAATAAAATATGTCCCTGGTATGCCATTTTCATTCCATTTTCTGCCTGTGTCCAGTTAGTAGAAATTTCATGATCATGAAAAGGAGACGTAGATGCAATAATATGAGCGGTAGAACGTAGTGGTTTTATTCTCTTTGATGAGCGGTAATTTTAGAAAAACAGAGTTTTCAGATTTTTGCCTCGAATACAATAACTTGTTACATTAAATGATATAGCTATAAATAAATATATATATATAGCTATAACATTGAATGTAACAAGATAAAAAAGAATCATCATAAAAAGACAACATTTTTGTAGGATTTGAAAATACGTATTATACCTACTTACTACGACCATGTCAATCATATAATCTTGCCATAACAAAAAATTGAAGTGAATCTTTGACAGTTTGACATTATTTAGCTACAACATTCATTCCATTATTTTTGAAAAGAAACTAGTTTGTAATGTGTGTTATGTTATTTTAAGAATTTTGACGATAATTTACGAGAATAATATTATTTTTTAACATGTTTAAACCTAAAGTTTGGGAGTCTAAAAAGAAAGCTAAAGAGTACATTGCAGCATGTTTTGACGATGACGACGAAGTTGCAGCTTTACCAGATCAATGGGTACCACGGCACGGAGGCGCTACGCTCGCTAATTATTTGATCGAACGCGAAAAGAACCACGACCAAACCCAGCAAGACATCGCTTCTGGGGCCAAAGCAATAAATTTAGAAATAAACAATAAAATACGAGTATTATCTGAAAATCTTCTAGGTCATATCCAGCAAACATCGAAAGACATGGAATGTCTGGTTGAAGATAGCGATATCGGTAGCTCAACTTTACTGAACAGTGACCGAGATAAGGTATTCAAGAAAATATACCAGCTAAATTCCGAAAGTATTGACGATATGGCCAGATACAAGCGGGAAGCGACGGCGTTCGAAAGAGAACGAGCAGATCGTTTGAGAACATTACTACGTGACCACTTCCAGAAACTGATCAAAATTGGACATCGTACTCCGAAAGAATTGCTTCATGAGTATGATGACCGTGCTTATGATATTAATCAACAGTCTTTGAGCAACTGTCGAGCTTTTATAGATATGGAAGCTCAGTTAAGAATTCAAGCCGAGGAGAACGTCGTCCGCATACGGTCCGCGATTAATCAACTTTCCCTGGGAGTTGGCATATCTCAACGTGGCCGCAGCGCCCTTCCCTGGGCGCACAAAGAACAATCCCTTAAGCGTAGGTCAGCTAGTGCCATCGTTGTTGAGAGGCACGACACGTCTGACCCTTCTATTGTCAAGATATTAGAAAATGTAGAAAAATTAGATGAATGTGTTTCTCGCTTGGTTCAGGCATACAAAGCAGCTGTTTTACGAGTGTTCACAGATTTTTCTGGAAAACTGACTGACCTAGAAAAAGATCTTGGAACTCATCCTTTGCTCACAGGTGACAATGCGTCTAATCAGATGGCGCATTTTCAAGAAACACTATCTAAAACAACGATTCGTTTGTCCAACATTATCAACAAGAAACAGTTGACTACTCGTGATATGATTGAAGTGACGGGCAATCATTTGATAACTATTCAAAAATCTTTGGGGACTTTGGGCCAAAGCCTACAAGATACCTACAAGATATTACACGATGCAGGTCATCTTTGGGATAATCATATGTTCCGTCAAGCTCTTGCTCAGAGACTGACAATAGCGGCTGTCGAAGATTTAATAACAAGTAATGATGCAACTGAGATGGCTTACGAAGTCGTTTTCAATATTAGTTTAGAGCAATTGCGACGATCACCGGGCATACAAAAGTTGGAGAGCGACTACCACGATGTCGTTAAACTTCTTGAGTTAACCGCCGAAACGTACCGTGTCCATAGTGAAGCAGAACTGGGCCGTTTAGAGGAGTTTATGAATTTATCTACTCCCTTGGCAAATATTTTACTTTCGGAGATTGATTGTTTCCTAGAAAAATACCCGCGCAGCAATCGTTTTTCAGAAATCCCCGAGGCTATGAAGGAATCAAACGTTAGAACTTCATCGCTCGCTAGTAATAGCATTAGCATTAATTGTCCTTTTCCTCGAGCAATTCTTCAAACAGAACTTCAAAAAATAGCCTTAAGTAATTGGAGGAACGGATTCCTTGAATCGTTTGCGAGCAATTACATGTTAGTCCCAGAAGAGTTGCATCGCCAAGCTAGGAATTGGGTGGAAGAAAAAAGCAGCCCGCTGCAAATGCGTTTTTCGTTGAAGATGGTTTCCCATAGCATTCGAGCCGAAAGAGTGAAAGCAGCCAAGGCAACTCGCTTAGCGGAATTGCAAAACCATGATATTAGATTGGCAGAACACTTGCGAGCTATTCAGGAATTTATGCAAAAATTACCGCTGGAGATCGGAGAATTTGGATCTGTAGATTCCCATCTTTTCTACCCATTTACGCAGTGGATAGAGCGTTTGCAGGTTGACATAGATGCACTCCTTCTCCGAGATCCTCTGGATCCAGAAATAAGGCGCCTTAAGATGATGAGTTACTCTCAAAGATTGAAGCGACACCGTCAGATTTTTGAAGATAGTTTAAACGCAGCCTTCGAATCGTATAAGCTGCAGCTCGAATACCGTATTCAAAATGTACGAGTTTCTAATGTAAGGTTCATGTCATTGATAAAGATGAACCATGAAGGTGGCAGGTATTCAGCTACTGAAGCCATGAAGCTTTGTAATTCTTTAGTGACAGCTGCCAATTCTTTTGAGAGTAGCGTGCCCAATATCATGGACGCTGTAAATTCGCGGAAGAAGATAATTTCAGATGAAGCTGACCAACGAATGTCACACTTGCTGGCGATAGTGGGAGATGTGAGAGCTGTTAAAGTAACGAAGACCGCGAAGACTTCGAAGACTGGAAAAAAATGATGTTACACCGATCATAGAGATCGTACCTATACCCACATCAGTATAGCACTGATGTGGGTACAGGTATATTATTATGCATAATAATCAATGTGCAGAATCTAATGTGAGCTATGTTCAAAATTAAAGTGCATAATAAAAGACGAAGAATTGTATCGAACTAAAAAAAAATCCTTTGATTTCATTTTAAAATTTTCACATAGAATTTGTTTTGCCTCTATATCGAACATAATATAAAAATATACTTAAAGGGTGTTTTATAGTTAATTACTTTCAGACAATACCACCCTCCTAAAGTATCCTCTAAAAGTAAATACTTCATGTAAACCGCCCCACCGCACATCTATACCAAAAATCCTCAATGTTTAATAATTAGAATAAGTTTTTAAGAATAAATAAATAAAAAAATAATACCAATATTTTAAAGAGGAAAGATTTACTGACACTGTACAAGGTAGCATAAGGCCTGTAAATTACCCTATTTACCATAGATGGTAAAATACTTCTTGGGACTAGCCTGCCTATAAATATTAACAGAAAAAATACTCTATAAACTTTTTCGAACGAGAGATTATCGACTTACCTTCGCAACTTTAATATTGATGGAGAAGCTTGTATGCACGGGAGGTATAAAATGGATGTGTACTTAGCAGATTGATTTCCCTGCCAGCATGGTTGTCTATAATTTGGAAATAATGCTATGTATATGCTATATCAATCAATTAACTTCGATTATGTAGTTTGATATACGGTTTTGTATTAGAAGGCACCTAAGTTACTAGGCACCTATATGTGTTTAAGGATAACCTTTAATAATAAAGGAAGTTACAATTAAATAACCAAATAAGGACGATTGCTTACAATTGAGCTTATTGAAAATTGTTGCAAACAATCTACAAATAGAAACTGATACATATCAATACCAGTCAGATGCGTCCCGAAGACGCTGGCTGCATTGCCTCGCTGTATGGTAAAGCTGATGCGCTGCGACAGATACTGAAGCTCTTGGGTCACACGTTGCTTCGACTAGACGCTCAGATAATTTTTTAATTTTATAAATAGTATTTTACTAGACTAATAAGTGGTATTTTAGGATATTATGCGACGGGGTTTCGCTGATGATAATGCTCTACAAGCTACAGCCGAAACAACGACGGTTAGATTAGGTAAATCATCAGCTAATGCAACCTTTGGTGACGCATTATTTATCACACGTTAGGTAGGTACAGAAATCTCCAAATCCAATACTTCCATAAACCGAATTATTGCCCTACAAAATGTTTATTGACACAATTTACGGACATTTTTATGGTGAAGGTAGCTATCGATTGTGCCTGAAATGAGCGCCATAGCGCCCCGTCTTCAGCTTGTATCTATCATCTGCCAGCAGTCTTTCGCAGATCGTAATCCCACCTGGCAGGGGGGCGTCCTACACTACATTTACCGAGTCGCGGTCTCCACTCAAGAACACGTTTACCCCAGCGGTTATCGGTTATTCGCCAAATATATTAATGTGTCTAGCGAAATATATATTTACTGTCAATAAAACTATATCTTTCTTTATTCTTAGAAGTTATAAGGAAAGGTAGAAAATACGTGCCTTCTCTAACAGATCAAGCACTCTACTAGATAGGTATTTTCATGAATAATAAAACAATGAAGTTATTCAAGGTGCTGGCTGAGATTACCCCTCAGGATAAAAGCGTCGAGATTTCAGTTTACGACCAGCCTTGAGACAGCCCAGTAAAATAGACGTATTCACGTATTCAGGTCGGCCTTTCCTTCAGTTTCATTTATTCAACACTAGCGACCCTCTCCGGCTTCGCACGGGTGCAATGCTAAAAACCTGCCTCTTAAATCATTATATTAAAAAAAACCGCATCAATTATTTTCTTTTAAATAAAGACGCATTAGAATCCGTTGCGTAGTTTTAAAGATCTCGACGACCTCTATGGCGCGGTGGGCGAAGGTCCGCCTGCGGCGCAGGAGGTTGCGGGTTCGATTCCCGCCTCGGGACAAATATCTGTACGATCTGCAGATATTTGTTCAGGGCGTTCTGGTCGTTTTCTATGTATAAAAAAAAATTCTATATTATGTAGTAATATTGTATTATGTATATCCATCGTCAATGATAATGATAACACTAGCAGCTCGCCCCGGCTTTGCGAATATTCCACAAAAATTATAAATTTTCACACACACATACACGTTGGGTTTCGTTATTTAAGTTTTCATACGGATCCCTAACTAAATATTTTATAGCCTATGTTTGTTCATCAGTGATAATGGCAGGATTCTAATCGTGAAAGAATTTTTCAAATCGGTTTAGTAGTTTCGGATCCTATTCAATCCCAACGAACAATCAAATATTTCCTCTTATTTATTGGTATAGGTACATCTGTGGCGCAGTGAATGAAGTTCCCTGCAACGCAGGAGCTTGCGGGTTCGATTCCCGGCTCGGGACAAACGTTTGTTCGATCCGCCGATAATTGTTCCGGCTGTTCTGAAATATCTATGGTCTTAAGTATATCAGTCTCTAGTAGGTGGCCAAAACACAAGCTGCTTAGCTTGGGGCTAGATGATGCTGTGTGGATTATCCATCATTATTTATTAATATACTTTTAAGTATATAAATAATAGCTAAGTGTTGTTGAAAGTCTTAAAAAGTACACAAAGGTTGGTATCCTTTTGTTTAAACAGTGAATTCCTCAGTCATTGTTGATGAGATGACGAAACCCTAAATAATGATAGATTTATCATTACATAGAAATGTTATTATTTCATTTCTTTGCTATTTTCAGCCGCGGTCATATTATCAGGGTTGTTTTGTGTAATAGTTATTCATTTCGTAATTCTTATTGTTCTGTATAATTTTATTCAATTTTAAAGTTGCTGTGACATTTTATTAATTTAGTTTTATTGTGTTTGTGTAATAGTTATTCTATGTATATGGATTTTGATAATCTGAAATAAATGAATAATAAAAATAAAAAAAACATAAGACTCCGGCGACGGACGAATTTTCCATACAAACGTAATAACAAAATGATTTGTAATTTGACCATATTTCCACCATGATTTGCTATTATTTGTATTAGAAAAGAATTTATCTAGGTTCCCAACAATGTTGTACCTACATAGTTGGGAAACTCGTCGGAGTATACTAGGTATACATAAAATAAAAGGAAATAATGGGAAGGGATAAATAACCCTTAATAGCCTCGGAAAACATTGAAGGACTCCTCCGTTGTAAGTGTTCTTTGAACCGCTGAAAGGGTTAAACGGGAAGATCACCCTTCAGCTGTAGATTCAGATTCAATAACTTTATTTCTTTAGGCTTACAAAATAAGCACTTAGACAAGTCAAATTTCATATAGTAGGTACGAGTAAATTATTATAAAAAAAAGAAATAAGTTGTTATTGATTTCTCTTCACTTAAATTTTGTTTGTAAGGGATATTAACCCTTAATTACCTCGGAAAACATTGAAGGATCCTTCGCATGTAAGTGTTCTTTGAACCGCTCAAAGAGTTAAACGGGAAGATTACCCTTCAGCGGTAAAGAATGCTATTTATGATACTTGATACGATTAGCTCATCCGTATAGAATTTCATAAGGAGCATTCTTTTGTCGAGGGATCATACATATTTCCATTGGACGAGAAAGGGTTTAATATATCCGTTTATAGCTAAAAGTATAAAGAGGTGTTCAGGCTAACGCGTTTTTTTATTTTATTTTATCGGTTTTTTTTGTCGGAACGAGCATAACCTATGTTATTATAACATAACATGTTATAGCATAACATTGGTGTGTGTAAATAGATAAATACCTTCGAATTCATAATATAAGTGAATAAGTAGACTAATAGGGAAAATAGAGACCGATGGTTCCGGAGCGAGCGTTACCATCGGCCCGCCCCACAGCTTTGCACAGGTATATAGCAAAAATTATACGATTTTAGGGTATATTATTGTAGTTTACATACGCGATAATATGATGTAGATTGTTTCAGTTTTAAGTTGACTTTCGCATCTTGTTTAGCTACAATTTTGGCTGCATGTAACTCCTTACATGACCCTCTCGGAAAGTACCTTCGCCCCGGGGCTAACCAAAGTTAATAATTCAAGGGAAAACGTTACCAACTGGAACTTTTGCAATCAACATAGGAATGTTTTATTTATTAGGTAATGGATGGTCAAATCCGTAACCATAAGGGAAAGGTCGTGGAAGGATTCATGACCTCAATTTATGAAAGACCTCAAATTATGAGAAAAGAAAAACTGCATACGTATTTCTTATGTTTTATGGAATTTTTCATTTAAAATTCTACACAATTCTACTTTATTATCTTCTACTATTAACCTCTAGCAGCAAAGACACCAGTATTTCGAAAAATTACTTAAAATTTTCACAGAGATGCAGTATTCAAACTGAACTTTCACGATCCACTCCCTTCTCAAATAACCACCCTGTATTTATATGTAGGTACCGATTACAGACATGGCTACAAAACACTTAACCTGCCCTGCTTAGGGATACTATATATTTTCATGCTAAATTCTTTAGGGTTCAAAAGGTGACACCGATACAGGATACAGTATCAGATACTTTCGCATTTATATATGAAGAAATAAGGTTGCTTATTCTGTTCTCTCCTTGTTTCAGTTGGAAAATGTCCAGCTCCTGGATAAGTACAACCTGCGGAACCCGTCTAAGGGTACCCTCTACTTCGCGACTACCCATCTCATTTTCGTGGATCATGAGATGCGAAAGGAGACATGGGTAAGTCGGATAGTTCCTCGATTCTCTAGTTCATCGAGTTCAAGAGTCCTGTAAGGTTTAAAGGAAATAAAGCACTTTGATTCTGACACGGTTTTTCCTTATTGGAATCGTATTTCGACAGTGTGGGACGCCGTAGGTTGCGGGTTCGATTCCCGCCTCTGCACAAATGTTTGTGCGATCTGCAGATCTTTGTTTTGTGCAGGGTTCCAAAATTTCAAAACGTTTCTAGAAATTTTGAGCGATTGATATATGTACCTACCGCCGTAACCTAAGGGCTACCTTATGGGTATATTCTTTTGGTTCATAGAAATAAAACCACAATAAAGTTACTGAGCTATCTACATCTATTTATTCAGATTCTTCTATCTTCAGCTGTCCACATGTATTTCTTCAGATCCTCCTCACACACATATCTTCAGTGGAGCGTCTCCCGATCACGACAACTGGCTCGCCGCTGCTCGTGCGGACGAAGACGTTCCAATCGGTCTTCTTCGTGATCCCTCGGGAGCGAGATTGCCATGAGATGCATCAGACGCTGCTAAGACTGAGCCAGCCTGGTATGACTTTTGAAACTATCATGGTTATCACTAAAGTCATTTATAACGGTCATTTATAATTAAATATTTATTAACATGATCATGGCGCATGAAACTGTGCCGATGCCGAATGAAATGTGCCAAAAATATTGGAAAACACAAAAATCAAATCATGGTAAATATCCTAACGGGATATTTACCATGATTTGATAACAGGCCACTGCTGGACCTCTAGGCCTCCCCTAATAAGCGCCATAGATGGCATTATTTATCATTTGGGGGTTATTGCCCATAATCCCCACGCTGGGCATTCGGGTTCGGGATCGAGGTTCGGTGGAGTTGTTCTGCAGAGGGCGCTGCTGCCCGACCCCCGGTGTGTCTTTCTTAGTCGCCTTTTACGAAACACACGGGGGTGGTGTAATTCTATGCCGGCACCATAGGGCGAATTGACAACGATACGTATCGTTTCAAGCCGTCTTCTTCGTGATCCCTCAGAGACTGGTAACAGTACTTTCAATCAAATGTGAAACCTTTGCCTATTAACTTTGGTGTAAAATTCTAATTTAAATGAAATAAAAAAAATGCTTATCCATACAAACGATCACGTGATCCACCGTCGTCGGCCACATCTTCAGTTTCCATCAGGTGAGATCCTGATCAAACCGAGGAGAGAAAAAAATCACCAGATTTTAATTTTACCATTTGTTTGCAAAATTTTATTTCCTCTTCTTCACAGCAGTTTTAACAATTTAGCAACATGTTTTTCATTTCTTACAGTACACATAGATGAACTATACTGCTTCCACTACAAGGCGACGCCGGATGACTTGCCGAAATCAGCTGGTTGGAACTTCTTCGACATACAGACGGAGTATCAGAGAATGAATGTGCCCAACGATCAGTGGGTACTGTGTACAGCTAACAAGGATTATGAGGTAGGTACAGATGGTTAAATATCTTTAGACTACGGCTTCGCCGGTGTTTTTCTTTAAACCTAGATAAATAAAAACACCTCTAATTTCCCAAATACATTCTAGTTCCGAACCGATCTGCCTGTAATTAGGCTTTTAGATAAGGTACCTTTTCAACCATAAATAATCTTGGCCCTAAAATTTAGAAGCCTAGGTTCTTAGTCGCCATTCTAAAAATTAAAAAAGCAAAAAAAAGAATCGGTTGACCCCGACGTGATTTGAACACGCAACCTTCTGATCTGGAGTCAGACGCGCTACCGTTGCGCCACGGAGTCGATTGAGTAACGGGCCGAAATAATCTATCAGTCTACACAGATGTTCTGTGGTTGGCAAAGAGCCTAGTCTGATTTATCATTCAACACATTGCAATTATTATGGTTTTATCAGTAAATTAATTAATTATATTCGGACTGATATCATTAATTGATAATCTTGTAAAAATCGCTTCATGCTCTACCAATCAGCGGTTGTTGTCAATTCTGCACGCGTTTCTGACGTATATTGACTCCTTTAGGGCAAGCACGGACTTTCTTGTCTAAGGTAGAATAGAGAAAAATTACGTCACTTTGTCATCGAATGCGTAAATTATTTGAAATTAATTTCCTCATCTTCAATAATGTACGCAATGTATGGCGATGCAATGTCATTATTGTCTATTCTACCCCAGAGAACAATCCCCGTGCTTGGCCTACTGTACTATAATAGGTACAGTGCGTGTCACATATAAGTACCCCCCTATATCAATGTATGTGGGACACAATAGTTGTTATTGTTGGGAATTTCAGACTTTGAGTATTAATGGTGGTTGGTTCGATCCTTAGCGGCGGCATGATACATTTTCGCATATGAAAATTTGTGATAAGTTACAAAGGAATTCGAAGTAGTTGTAAATATTATGTAGACAAGGGGGTACTTAATTCTGACGCGCACTGTACATTTATGTAAAAATTCAGCCCATAGCGCTCATAATTTTTTCCTTAAAGAGATCACTCATAAGGCCACCCTTTATATTTCCTTTACTTTATGCATGTCTGATTGAAATGATTTCTTTCTTTTTGTGGTAGTAAAGTATTTTCTATTTATCTATCTATTTTATAGCTGTGGATTTTTTTTTTTGCTTTTTTTTACGAACTATTACGGGTACTGTGCTTACATCTATTCCAAATATTAGTTGATTAATGATTAGAGATGTTAGTAAAATAATTTAGTTACTATTCCGTCCAAAAGCTTATCTGATAAAACCAACAGAAAATAGGTTTTTTACGAATAATTTTGAAATTCTATAACTATTTTATAAATACATATAATATTTGTATCAGTTTAATATTTATGACAAAGTGTAAATGTATCTTACTATGACACAGTGTAAAATATTTATGGTCATTTTAAGGTCTAAAGGAAATAAAACACTTTTATTTTAATTTTAATTTATTTTTATGGACAATTAAAAAAAAAAATTTCACTTATTATTTCTTAGTACCTACATATTTTTTTTTATTTGTGACGTATCCAAGAGTCCTGTAAGGTCTAAAGGAAATAAAGCACTTTTATTTTGATTGATGTGTCGTAGTTGTGCGACACATACCCGAGTGAGATCTACGTGCCTGCGCGCGCGTCGACCGCGGTGCTACTGGGCAGCGCGAGCTTCCGGTCGCGGGGTCGACTCCCGGCCCTGGCCTATCTGCACCACAACAAGGCTGCTATCACGAGGTGTGCTCAGCCACTCAGTGGATTTTCTGCGAGGTGAGGAATAAATAAATAATGCTGGACCATCCACATAGCATTTACTAGTGGCCAAAAAATTTAGTGAAGAGAAAATCAATAATAATTTCTTTCTTTTTTTTATAATAATTGATTGTATGAAATTTGACTTGTTTATGTTTATTTTGTAAGCCTAAGGAAATAAAGTTATTGAATTCTGAAATCATCATCTAGCCCCAAGCTAGGCAGACAAAATTGATACAAGATATCATATTATGTAGATCACATTAATAATCCTTTTTATTATGCAAAGAAAACGACCAGAATACCCGGACAAATGTCTGAAGATCGTACAAACATTTGTCGCGAGGCGGGAATCGAACACGCAATCTCATACACCACAGAAGTCGTGATATAGTTTTTATATAGATTAGTTCGTTTTTGATATAGATATACAATATATACATCCTACTACTATTGTAGTAACAATCTGAAGCGTAAAAGAGTACTGTCACGCAAAAACTACTAAACGGGTTTAGATGAAACTTGGTAAATGTTTATCCCGAAAATCCCACGCAATTGGGAGTTACGCGGTTGAAACCGCGGGCACCCAGCTAGTCTATACTAATATTATAAAGAGGAAAGATTTAATTGAACAACTGGACCGATTTAAAAAAAAATTTGACCATTAGAATCCTAAATTTTCCTTGATGAACATAGGCTATAGAATATTTTCAAAAAAATTAGGATTCCGCATGCAAATTGAATTATTTGTCAAATACCCGTGCGAAGCCGGGGCGGACCGCTTGTATATTATATAGAAATATATTTTTATAACACAAAGAAAACGACTAGAATACCCTGACAAATATCTGCAGATCGTACAAACATTTGTGGCGAGACGGGAATTGAATTTGATAAAACTTTGGTACATGCCACTTTTCATCCTGAAACCGAGGGCGCCCAGCTAGTATAAAATAAAACAATATGACAATTCTTCTATAATATGTATAGTAATCAAAATCTTTTATTCGCAGATGTATGGAAGATGAACAGATGCTGGATTTGATAAGGCGAGCGAATCCAAACTGCGGATACATGTATGTCGTCGACACACGGCCAAGGGTAAGTTATACATTATGACGATTTCTGTGGCGCGGTGGGCAAAGGTCTGCCTGTGGCGCAAGAGGTTTGTACGATCTACAAATATTTGTTCAGGGTGTTCTGGTCGTTTTCTATGTACCTATAATAAAAAGTATATATCTATGTAATATATTGTATAATGTAATAATGTATATCAGTCATCTAGTGCCCATAACACAAGCTGTGCTTATCTTGGGGCTAGATGATGCTGTGTGGATTGTCCACCATTTTTTTAATCATTTTATGTGAACCATTGTGTTAAAAGTTCTTTAAACCAACAAATATATTAACGGTTATTGTTCTATTTCAGATAAACGCGATGGTGAACCGCGCCGCTGGCAAGGGATATGAGAACGAGGCTTTCTATGAGAACATCAAGTTTCAGTTCATGGGGATCGGCAATATACACGTCATGAGGAAAAGCTTGCAAAAGCTCGTCGAAAGTGAGTTTCGCTTTTTTTTTTCAAATAATTGAAAACACAAATCCAAAAATATTTATTTCTTAACTAAATATATACAATCACATAACCGTGTTTGAGATTCCCTTTTAAATAAAAGATTACCTGTATTAGGAAAACTCGCTCTTCCAAATAAAGAAATAAAATTTTCCTATGATTACAGTAAGCTTCAGAGAAAAGGACCCCCCGTTTTAAAACATTAATCTTCATGTCGCCACTGTCGAGCCAAGACAACATGCAAAATATCAAATCTAACAAAATTCTAATCTAATAAAAAATGAATTTTGTTAGATTTTATTGTACATATTTTTTTATGTTAGAAGTAGTTTTCGTAAGCTAAGTAGATTTAGTATTAAGGTGTATAAAACTAAGCAAAGAGTTAAGGTTTCCTTAAAATGTAAGTGTACAAACGATTCCTAAAGTGTGCGTTCTCGCGCTTGCGTGTTTAGTGTACTCTACGTAATTCCTCTTCATAATTCATCCGAGATCGCAAACCCGTGCTAGGCAAGTTAAAATTCAAAGATAATAAATTTTTACACATGTTGGATAACACTATTGAAGTTTTCCTTTTGATCACAAACATTTTTGATGTTCTATAACCAAAAGTCATCAGGGATAATGTATTATTCCAATGGTGAAAGAATTTTTCAAACCGGTACATGAATTTTGGAGCCGATTCAATCCAAACAAACAATAAAATATTTACTCTAATATTAGTATTATTGCGTATATTGCGTAGAAATAAGGATAACTGAAACACGATGCACATTCAAATTCTGTAATGGCCGACAATCAACTGGCGGTCGCAAACCAGCCCCATACATTTTATAATGTATGAGGTTTTGGGTTCGATTCCCGCCTCGGGACAAATATTTGTACGATCTGTAAATATTTGTTCAGGTCGTTTTCTATGTATAATAAAAAAATATCTATCTATGTACTCGTGTTCTCTAGTACTGTAGTAGTCTATGTTATCTAGTACCCATAACACAAGCTCTGCTTAGCTTGGGGCTAGATAATGTTGTGTGAATTGTCCAGCAATATTTATTATTTATTTATTTATAATGCACATCACATACACTGCAAGTATAGATAAGTTACTGTAATATTTTTCTACTTGTTGCAGCGTGCGAACAGAACTCTCCGACTATGTCCTCATTCCTCAGCGGATTGGAGTCGTCAGGGTGGCTCAAACACATCAAGTAAGTCCTTTAGGAAATTAAGCTGATATTGCGTGAGCGTATGCGTCCACCTGCAGCGACGGATGCACATTTCTAATATATATATCTGTACTGAAACATCCCCTAAAATAAATAAAATGAATTCGCAGATCGATATTGGACACGTCGTGTTGGATAGCGAACGCGATCTCGCACGGCGTGAGTGTTGTGCGTCCACTGCAGCGACGGATGCACATTTCTAATATGTATATCTGTACTGAAAGATCCCTTAAATTAATAAAATGAATTCCCAGATCGATATTGGACACATCGAGTTCATCTCTACACATTTCTAATATGTATATCTGTACTGAAACATCCCCTAAAATTAATAAAATTAATTCGCAGATCGATATTGGACACTTCGTGTTGGATAGCGAACGCGATCTCGCACGGCGTGAGTGTGTGCGTCCACTGCAGCGACGGATGCACATTTCTAATATGTATATCTGTACTGAAAGATCTCTTAAATTAATAAAATGAATTCCCAGATCGATATTGGACACATCGAGTTCATCTCTACACATTTCTAATATGTATATCTGTACTGAAACATCCCCTAAAATTAATAAAATTAATTCGCAGATCGATATTGGACACGTCGTGTTGGATAGCGAACGCGATCTCGAACGGCGTGAGTGTGTGCGTCCACTGCAGCGACGGCTGGGACCGCACGGCGCAGGCGTGCTCGCTGGCGGCGCTCGCTCTCGAGCCCCACTACCGGACTATCAATGGTTACCAGGTATAGCAGTCCACTGCTGGATATAGGCCTACTGAGCCCTATAGATGGTTTTATTTATCATTTGAGGCTATTTGAGGGGATACCCACGGGAAGAGTTGGGGTGGTGAAATTCTATGCCGGCGCCTCACGGCAATATTTAAAGGGTGTCCCGAAACTTAACGTCAAGCCGAAATCGGAGGACAGGCTTCAAAGTTTTCTTTATTGTAGTTAATTTGTCTTGGGTGTTCTGGTCGTTTTTAAAATGAAAAAATATCCATTTATTTAAGTAAGAGGTATATTGTATAACGTATACCACCCATCTATTATTCCTAACACAAGCTCAGCTTAGCTTGCGGCTAGATGATGCTGTGGTGTAATAATGCTATATAATAGTCCAGCGTTATTATTACATAATCTCGGGCCATATTGTGAGCCGGTCCTTTGGGAGGTACACGTGGGGCCATAGCCAACATCACAGATTTATTAGAGTAAATTTTACAGGCAAGTGCCAAATACTTGCGGATAGTATTTAATTTGCCAGATATTTGTTTGATGTTGTATTTTTAATTGTCAATATTGTTACCACTGCAACGACGGTAGTTTTAGTTACAGGGGTCATTGAGTGCGTCTTTAATAAATTATATTTATTAAACTTTGAGAAAAAAATACGTATATTCTTATAATCTAGCTTACAGAGATGTGCGTTGTGTCGCAGTCGAGAAAGAATACAAAAACTAAATATGGCCGCCTCATAACTCTGTTTTACCGTGGAAGCCGCCTGCGCTGCTGCACCGACGTGAATCGCTTCGAGCTTCTTCAGTCTACCACTAGATGGCGTTAGAAGTTCTAACGCCATCTAGTGTGTCATCTATGTTCTAACTTAGAACCTCGTTAAGTCGTATAACATGAAACATTGTTTCATTCGGTGAAGACCCAGACCCGTCAACAATATGTGGCCACTTCGTCAAGGTCTTGTGCTGTGATGTGAAAATATAAGATTAAGATATTCAGTCTACCAGTAGATGGCGTCAGAATCTCGTTTTTTTTTTAATTTCGTGAATAACAGTGTGAACAGGTACGCTAACATGAAACGTTGTTCCAGGCGCTAATAGAAAAGGACTGGCTGTCGTTCGGTCACAAGTTCACGGCTCGCTGCGGACACATCGCGTGTCTCGGCCGCGAACGCTCGCCGGTCTTCACTCAGCTGCTGGACTGTACCTGGCAGCTGCTGAGGATGCATCCAGAGGTATGTACATGCAGACATATTTGTTTTATTTAGATACTAGCGGTCCGCCCCGGCTTCGCACGGGTATTTGAAAAAAAAATAGAATTTTCCATACGGAACCCTAATTTTTTTGAATATATTCTATAGCCTATGTTCATCACGGAAAATTTAGGATTCTAATGGTTGAGGAATTTTTCAAATCGGTCCAGTAGTTTCGGAGCCTATTCAATTCCAACAAACAATAAAATCTTTCCTCATTTATAATATTACGGTAAAAAAGTAAGTAAAGTAAAATCTTGCGTAATTATTTGCACAATTAAGACAAAAAATAAGATATAATCAATTAGTTACAAAAAAATGGCACGCACTCAGCAGATTCTATGGAAGTAAAATCCCAAGATCTAATACGAACTATAATATACTTAGAAGGGTACACTCTGTGGTTCTCTGTCTCACTCTCTCACATACCCTCTTGCAGATATCTTTATTTTCCTAGAATCGTCGAACACTTCTAACGTTATACGTTTTAACGTGCAGTAAGTCAAAAAGAATCGAAATATTATAGTTCATTCTCAGAAAAATATTATAAGCGTATTTATTTAAATTGATACATCCACTTCTACAAGTAAAATATTGGATTTTATTTTATTTTAATACATTCTTGTAGGAATAGAGAAAGGAAATAAAGCACTTTGATATTGATTTTGAATTCTTGCCATGGAAGCGTTTTACCAGTACAGCGACGATATGTGTGTTCCCAGGCGTTCCAGTTCAACGAGAGGTTCCTGGTGACGCTGCACGACCACGCGCACGCCTGCCAGTACGGGACCTTCGTGGGGAACTGTCAGAAGGACCGGCGGGATCTCAGGTGAGGATGGTTACTGTAGAACTACCGGGAATATTACAACAACAGTCTGTAATAGTCCACTGGACATAGGTATCCCCTAATGATTTATTTATTATTTTATTAGACGACCTCTGTGGCGCGGTGGGCGAAGGTCCGCCTGCGACGCAGGAGGTTGCGGGTTCGATTCCCGCCTCAGGACAAATATTTGTACGATCTGCAGATATTTGTTCAGGATGTTCTGGTCGTTTTCTATGTATAATAAAAAATATCTATCTACGTAATAATATTGTATTATGTATATCAGTCATCTAGTACCCATAACACAAGCTCTGCTTAGCTTGGGGCTAGATGATGCTGTGTGGATTGTCCGGCATTATTTATATTTATTTATTTATATATTTATTTATAATAAGAAAGGAAGTACCTTTTCTCTTTATTTTATAAAAACATATATAACAAAAAAAAAAAAAAAAAATGAGCGGCATAGATGGCATTATTTATCGTTTGGGGTTTATTGCATGCGGGTTAGGGATCGCAGTTCGGTGGAGGTGCTCTGCAGAGGGCGCTGCTGCCCGCCCCCGGTGTGTTTCCCTTAGTCGCTTCTTACGACACCCACGGGAAGAGTTGGGGTCGTGAAATTCCATGCCGCCGCCACCAGATTCAGATTCAATAACTTTATTTCTTTAATTTTCCTTTGCTAATCAAAACTACTAGACCGATTTTAAAAATTCTTTCTTTATTAGAATCTTAAATTTTCCATGATGAACATCATCATCATCATCATCACCAGCCTATAATAGTCCACTGCTGGACATAGGCCTCCCCTAATGAGCACTTTTTTGAAAATATTCTATAGCCTATGATGAACATAGGCTATAGAATATTTTCAAAAAAGTTCGGGATCCGCATGAAAAATTCAGTTTTTGTTAAATAGGACGGACCGCTAGTAAGGAATATGTCTTATTGTTACAGATTGTCAGAACGAACGTTCTCTCTATGGGGCTACATGGCGAGTCACCTCAACGAGTACAAGAATCCTCTGTACGACCCTAAAGCGCATCCCGATCTACTGCGGCCGGACCTTAGTGCGCAGAACATAAGGTACATATTTGCTATCATAGTGCTATAGTAAGAGCTTAGTTACTAAGTATAATAACAAATACCTCTCGTCAAACGAAATAAATGTAATTTTAGTCTTTGAATAGGTTTGGATAAACTTTGTTTCCCCTGTAGGTGGAGCTAACGGTGCTATAGTCCGAAGAGAGTCCCAAAGACTTTCGACTAGTCGGGTACTTAATTTCGTGGTGTAGTGGTTAGCAAACTCCCGTACTGAGGGAGGGCTGCGGGTTCGAGTCCCGCCGAATTCGATTTTTTTTTGGGATATTATCATATTTCCTAGGCACATATTTGTATCATATATCATAATTTCCGACTACAGGATTAGAAACCAAATGTGGAATTAGTGTTTTTGCATATTCTAAAATCAAAACTACATATGATAGCTATGGCCATGTTTGTAAGACTGAAAAATGCAGAAAAAAAGCGGTAGGTTCTGGCGCGGCATGTATTATCGAGTTTACGTTTGAACAATAATGTTTATGGATAGTTTCTGGCGCGGCATGTATTATCGAGTGTACGTTTGAACAACAATGTTTGTGGCTAGGTTCTGGCGCGGCATGTATTATCGAGTGTACGTTTGAACAGTGTACGTTTGAACAACAATGTTTGTGGCTAGGTTCTGGCGCGGCATGTATTATCGAGTGTACGTTTGAACAGTGTACGTTTGACCAACAATGTTTGTGGCTAGGTTCTGGCGCGGCATGTATTATCGAGTTTAAACAGGAATGTTTGTCGCGGTAGGTTCTGGCGCGGCATGTATTATCGAGTTTAAACAGGAATGTTTGTGCGTAGGTTCTGGCGCGGCATGTATTATCGAGTGTACGTTTGAACAGTGTACGTTTGACCAACAATGTTTGTGGCTAGGTTCTGGCGCGGCATGTATTATCGAGTTTAAACAGGAATGTTTGTCGCGGTAGGTTCTGGCGCGGCATGTATTATTGAACAAGAATGTTTGTGGCTAGGTTCTGGCGCGGCATGTATTATCGAGTTTAAACAGGAATGTTTGTCGTTAGGTTCTGGCGCGGCATGTATTATTAAACAATAATGTTTGTGGCTAGGTACTGGCGTGGCATGTATTATCGAGTTTAAACGGGAATGTTTGTCGTTAGGTTCTGGCGCGGCATGTATTATTAAACAATAATGTTTGTGGCTAGGTACTGGCGTGGCATGTATTATCGAGTTTAAACGGGAATGTTTGTGGGTAGGTTCTGGCGCGGCATGTACTATCTAGTGTCCGTTTAAACAGGAATGTTTGTGCGTAGGTTCTGGCGCGGCATGTACTGCCGGCACGAGGGCGGCGTGCACCCGCGCGAGCCGCTCGGCGACCTGCTGCCCGCCTGCGTGGAGCACTGCTCCGCGCTGCAGCACCATCTCAACTATCTCGCCAAGGTACTTATTTAAGGCTTTGTCGACCACTGTGGCGAGGTGGGCGAAGGTCCGCCTGGTTGCGGGTTCGATTCCCGCCTCGGGACAAATATTTGTACGATCTGCAGATATTTTCAGAGGTTCTGGTCGTTTTCTATGTATAATAAAAAGTATCTATCTATTTAATGATATTGTATTACGTATATCAGTCATCTAGTACCCATAACACAAGCTCTGCTCAGCTTGGGGCTAGATGATGCTGTGTGGATTGTCCAGCATTATTTATTATTATTATTTTGCCAAACAGAACGCGTTATGACGCCGCGTCAGAGCGCTTATTGACGCCGCGCTATAGCTCCGAACTGTGTTGTACTATGACGGTACTCTACTGACACAGAGCGGCGGCGCTGGCCGTACGCAACGTGTTGTCGCTGTGTGACAGTAGAGTACCTTCATAGTACAACACAGTTCGGAGCTATAGCGCGGCGTCAATAAGCGCTCTGACGCGGCGTCATAACGCGTTCTGTTTGGAAAAGCCTTTATTTTATTTTATTTACTAGCGGTCGCACGGATATTAAACAAAAATTTCATTTCACAAATTGTACACACTAACATGTTGGGTTTCACAGTTTTCATACGGATCCCTTTTTTACGAACTTTTTTAGCAGCATTGGGCTTTTTGACATTGACTATTGTTTTGCAAGTTGACTTGCCTCCCGCACCATAGTGACGAATTATGAAGTGTATGACAGTCCAAAACTGACACTGGCCGTAGAGAAAAGCAAGCTGCGGAGCCATAATGGAAATAAAGTTGAATCGGCACACGGTTTTATTTTTGAATTTTTCATGCGATTCCTAACTATTTTGAAAAAAATCTATAGCCTATGTTCATCACAGAAACTTTAGGATTCTAAGGGTGAAATAATTTTTCAAATCGTTCCAGTAGTTTCGAAGCCTATTCAATTCAAACAAACAAACAAACAATCAAATCTTTCCTCTTTATAATATTAGTATAGATAATCTATTAACAAAGTCTGTCTGTATGATCCGCAGCGCATCACGACATTCAAAAGTTTGGTGTCGGGCCGCAAGACTGACCGCGGCGCCGTAGTCAACTACCAGAACGGAACCCGCACCTCCATAGACATAGAATCCAAGATGGACGCGCTACAACTCGACAACAAGTAAGTAAATAAATAATGCTGGACAACCCACACAGCATCATCTAGCCCCAAGGTAAGCAGAGCTTGTGTTATGGGTACTAGATCACTGATATGCATAATACAATATATTACATAGACAGATTTTTATAACAAACATAGAAAACGACCAGAACACCCTGAACAAATGTCTGCAGATCGTACAAATATTTGTCCCGAGGCGGGAATCGAACCCACAGCCTCATACATTATAAAATGTATGGGGCTGGTTTGCGACCGCCAGTTAATTGTCGGCCATTACAGAGTTTGAATGTGCATCAGTGTTTCAGTTATTATTATTTCATAAAATACTCGAATTACAAATAATTTTTGGTATTACGTTTGTATGGGAATTTCATCCGTCACCGGAGCCTTATTACAAGTTTCGACTTAGCAAGAGCAAGGAACTGAAAATGCAATAAAATTGACTATTCCTGATTGTTCCTACTAGAATCAATCGGGAAAAAATCCCGTTTGTTACTACCAGGGACTATCGGGTAAAAAATGTTCCCTATTGTTTCTACCTCCGTTAAACAGGGTCATTTCGCACCATCAGCTACGTACATAATTATCAATCTCAATCTGTAGACCAAGCACGGGGATTGTTTTCTAGGGTAGAATAGACAATAATGGCATCGCATCGCCATACATTGCTTACATTATTGAAGTAAAAGAAATTAATTTCAAATAATATACGCATTCGATGACAAAGTGACGTAATTTTTCTCTATTCTTCCTTAGACAAGAAAGCCTGTGCTTGCCTTACTGTACTAGATTCGAATACCGTTGTGTTGCACAAGACTACTAAATATCTTTTATCTTTTTTATCATAATTAACTAATGGATCAGTTGAGCTACCTGCACACTGTTTGCAACAGTCTGTAGCTTTTCAATTTGCAATTTTTCAAATCGGTCCTGTAGTTTCGATTCAAACAAACAATCAAATATTTAATCTTTATAATATAAGTATAGATTATAAACTGAAGTGGAGTAATAATAATATTGCCGTGTGGTGCGGCATAAAATTTCACGACCCCAACTCTACCCGTGGGTGTCGTAAGAGGCGACTAAGGGAATAACACCGGGGGGCGGGCAGCAGCGCCCTCTGCAGAACAACTCTACCAGTTCGGTAGCGATCCCCAACCTGCGTGGCCAGCGTGGGGATTATTGGCAAAAACCCCCAAATGATGACTAATGCCATCAATGGCGCTCATTTTGGGAGGCCTATGTCCAGCAGTGGACTATTATAGGCTGATGCTGAGATGAATAAAGTGAAACTATTAATTGTATATGTACGTTCCAGGTTATTATACGAAGGGTCGGCGTCAGAGCTGGAGTGCGCCAACGACAGCCACCCGCTAAAGGAAGCTGTGACGCCCAAGGTTCAAGATATCCCGCTGATCACTGAGGTAACAGTTAAGCCTGCTGTGTCCCACTGCTGCTTTAGACCTCATCATCATCAGTCCACAGCTGGACATAGGCCTCCCCTACTGAGCGCCATAGCGCCCTGTCTTCAGCTTCTCGCATCCAGCATCTGCCAGCAGTCTTTCGCAGGTTGTCATCCCACCTGGCCGGAGGGCGTTACACTACGTTTACCAAGCCACGTTCTCCACTCATGGACAGGTTAACCCCAGTGGTTATCGGTTCTTCGCGAAATATGACCGGCTTTAGACCTATTACCGATTATTTGGTTTAGACCTTACAGGACTCTTGGACACGTCACAAAATACAAATTACATACAAGTAATACTGGGGAATCGTTCACTTCAATCTTTTATAAATAAATAATGCCTAACAATCCACAAGCATCATCTAGCCCCAAGCTAAGCAGAGCTTGTGTTATGGGTACTAGATGACTAACATACATAATACAATATCTATGTACTCTCTATTATTATGTATATCAGTTATCCAGTTCTCAGAACAGAAGCTCTGCTTAGCTTGGGGCTAGATAATGCTATGTGAATTGTCCATTATTATTTATCTATTTATTTACCTTGCTAGATTTCTGACAGCAGATATTTATTATAGTTATCCAGTACCCATAACACAATATCTGCTTAGCTCAGGGCTAGATAATGCTGTGTGAATTGTCCAGTATTTATTTACCTCGTTAGATTTCTAACAGCAGACATTTGTTTGCAGAAAATCCCGGACGCAGTTCCGGCGAGCCTGCCCCTGTTGGAAGCGGAAGTGAACTCCGTAGCCCTGGAGTGGAAGAGCCTCAAGAATGTCTCCGAGTGCACCTGCTCCACGCCACTCGAACACTTCAGTAGGAAGGTATAGGTTGTAGGTAGATGATACGGATTCATACAGGGTTGTAGGTAGATGATACGTATTCATACAGGGTTGTAGGTAGATGATACGTATTTATAGTGGGTTGTAGGTAGATGATACGTATTTATACAGGGTTGTAGGTAGATAATACGTATTTATACAGGATTGTAGGTGGATGATACGTATTTATACAGGGTTGTAGGTAGATGATACGTATTATACAGGTTTGTAGGTAGATGATACGTATTTATACAGGGTTGTAGGTAGATGATACGTATTTATACAGATTCAGATTCAATAACTTTATTTCTTTAGGCTTACAAAATAAGCGCTTAGACAAGTCAAATTTCAAACAGATACTTATTATAAAAAAGAAATAAATATGTTATTGATTTCTCTTTACTTCAATTTTTTGTCCACTAGTGGAAGAACACAGGGTTGTAGGTAGAAGATACGTATTTATACAGGATTGTAGGTAGATGATACGTATTTATACAGGGTTGTAGGTAGATGATACGTATTTATACAGTGTTTTAGGTAGATGATTCGTAGGTATTTATACAGGATTTCCATTGTCACCTGTGTTAATATTTAAGCTTTTCTGAAAATAATTGTCTATTTACACAAATAATAAGAAAACGTGTTCATTGTAAAAATCCGATTTGGTTTAATTTCAATTGTGTATAGTGTTTTGAAAAAAAATTGTTGTAGGAACCTAGATAAATACTATTCTTATACAAATAATAGCAGATCACTGTGAAAATATGCTCAAATTATAAATCATTTTGGTATTACGTTTGTATATATTTGGGAAATTCATCCGTCGCCGGCGCCGGCGCCGGGCGTCCATAGGCTGATGGGAAGCGGTTACCGCGCTTCCCATCAGGCGGGCCGAATGCTAGTTTATTTATTTCAGGAAAACTTACAGCTTAACACCAACAAAGAAATGAAAGTAGTTTGCCACCTTGGTGGTATAAAAAATGCGTAAGAGGATGTTCGTTTGTTTGCAGCACCACTGCTGGGGCTGTGGCCGCGTTGTGTGCACTCGCTGCGTGACGTCACGCGTGACGCTGCCCGCGCTCGCATCCCCGCGCCCCGCACCCCTCTGCGCCGCCTGCGATAGCAATCACAACGAAGGTACATTACAAATACCACGTACGGCGAAGGTAGCCTGCGACGCAAAAGGTTTCGGGTTCGATAAAATGTTTGTTTGATCGGCAGATATTTATTCAGGGTGTTCTGGTCGTTTCTATGTACCTATTGAAAAAAAAAAATATCAATCTGTGTAAAATCATATCAACCAAGAAACTTAGAACCATGATCTACAGAGGAAACCCCAAAACCCTCACCACCAAAAAATTCGGCAGTAAATAGAAAACGACCAGAACACCCTGAATTTTGCTCCGAATTTACATTTTGATAGCATTCATTTGAATTTGTGTACGTTGCGGAGGAACATCTGCCGATCAAACAAACATTTTATCGAACCCGAAACCTTTTGCGTCGCAGGCTACCTTCGCCGTACGTGATATTAATATATCACACTTTTTTTATTATTCATACAAAACACCCGAAACAAGTGATAAAATAAATAATGCTGGACAGTCCACAGCAAGCCCCGATAGCTAAAGCAAATAAAGTTTTATTTATCTTTAGCTTGTGTTATGGGTACTAGATGGCTGACATACATAAAAAAATGATAATAACTCGATTTTTATATATATATATAATCTAATAAGACATTAGGATATAGGCTAAAATAAATATAAATTATTTTATATTTAATTAACAAATCCTCTTTTTCAGGTGAAACCACGCCGGCAAACTGAAAGAACAACAGCGCTATAACATTATTCAAGATATATTCGCTACTCATTGACTTAAAATCACCTGACCTCGTTAATCCTTAGGGTCTATTCATTATTATAAATATTCACGGATAGACGGTAGCTGGTAGCTCAGTCATCTCGTGACCTCGACAGAGTGTGAACCTGTTGAAACGGCGGGAAAAATATAAATTAACGCGAATTATACTCGTTAAAATTGATATGATGTACAGATCGCGTTAGTTTAAAAGTATAAAAGGTCTATTCAGTTCTACCGAGTATACGATACCCAGTGAATAATAAATATTTTTATACTTACGCGATCTGAAAACATAATTATATGTATTATTTTAACGGGTATTTATCGCGTTTATTTACCTACCAATTTTTCCCGACGTTTCAACAGGTTTACACACTTTTGTGATCACGGGATGACTGTAAATAATATCGTTCGGTGTCACGTGTCAGCATTTTGTAAATACCGGATCACTCAAGGATCGGTTTCCGGTCTGGGTATACTGAATGGGCCTTTATATGCTAAATATGTCGGATTGGCCCTTTAAGTGGTTATTTATATGTAAAGTATGATAAAGCAGAAAAAATCTAAACTAACATTCCATAGATAACGTAAACAAAAGCGTTTTAAGATTTTAGTGTCTCTCGGCGCTTTTATCGGCTACCGTTTTGTTTTTTTTTTTACATAAATATCCTAAACCGTCAGGTTTTTGTGATGATTACGTATAAAAAATTACTAATTCTTTATTGCAAAATAAAATATACAGTAAAAACATTTAAAAAATGTGGCAAAGGCGAGCATAACCCTAAAATAGTTATCTTCGAGCAAACCTTATAAAAAATATCATTAGAGCAATACTAAAGCCATTTATAACCGGATATTTACCATGATAAGAGTTTTGAGTTTTCCAATATTTCGGCACAGTTCATGCGCCATGATCACGGAACAACTGTGCCGAAATATTGGAAAACTCAAAACTCTAATCTAGGTAAATATCCCGTTATAAATGACTTTCGTGTTAATAACCATGATAGTTTCAAAAGTTTTATTAGAGCAATACTGCCCCACGAAGGATAACTACAGTAAGTCCTCCGAGCACCTTTTCGAGAAAACGGCGGTTAAAGTTTTTTTTACGGTTTTTGCTACCATGGTCCAAATATGAGGAATATTTTTATTTTTGTCGGTTTTTATTGTGCAAAGTTGTTTGCTTTATAAGTGGAATGACAAAGTTAGTCAATAAATAAATTAGTTATATAGAAAACCTCGAAAAACTATTTATCTTTAGGAATGTAATAAATATATTTTTTTCATTCCTAAGCATAAATATAGCAAGAAGGTCACTTACTGTGAGAATATTTAGGCAGAAGAACATACTGTAACAATGATTACTAAGTCCATATAGTTTTTTTATAGCTGAGCAAAATCTACTTGATATTCACTGTAACTTGCTGCAGTTATGGCATGGAACTACTAAATAATGATAAGTTTTTTACCATCTCATGAATTGATTCCGCTTAACGTACCAATTTAGGTTTTTTATTATTATTTACAGAAATTAAATATAAGTAAATTATCAAGAATCACATGTTATTTATTGCAACATATTAATTGAAACACCATAATCTGTATTTGTACTACTTTGTACATTAAAAATAGTAACAAAATTAGAAAATATAATTGTTAAAATTAAAAAAACAAAAGATTATTGCTATAACCATTGAAAACATCAGTAAAAATTATACAAAGTATTATTTTGTCATTTTTATCACCGTTACTTATAGTTAGGTACATAATTATGAGAATTGTGAGTGAGAGTGACCTTCTATTAATCTAATTTGAGATCTTTTCAAGATAAAAAGTTATTAAAAACTATGAGATCTAGTTGTACTAAATCATGACCTTGTTTAACGAATCAGTCTTATTCTTCTGCAATATTTAATATTCTGTCAGTCTTCTTCAATTATTAACATTCTTTCACATTCTTTCGATTTTCCGGCATTAATGGTACAAGCTTCTCCAAAATCTCAGGTTTACGTTCTTCAGTAATTCCCCTTGGATGTTTCTTAGAAAGTACCTCAGGGAGCTTTTGGGTCTTCTCTATTTTCATCTGCAGGAAGTCAAGAATTTCATATTCTGCATTCTGGCCTGTTTTGTACTTGAGATCCCACTGACCTCTCTCTGCCTTGACTACCAATATTTTCATCTGTAGGAAGTCAAGAATTTCATATTCTGCATTTTGGCCTGTTTTGTACTTGAGATCCCACTGACCTCTCTCTGCCTTGACTACCAATATTTTCATCTGTAGGAAGTCAAGAATTTCATATTCTGCATTTTGGCCTGTTTTGTACTTGAGATCCCACTGACCTCTCTCTGCCTTGACTACCAATATATCTTTAAGATATAATCCTAGGTTCCTTATTTCTAAGTTTGTGCTGAGATAATAAATCTTCGTAAGACAAGAAGTTTTTCAGATTCAGATTCAATAACTTTATTTCTTTAGGCTTACAAAATAAGCACTTAGTCAAGTCAAATTTCAAACAGATAATTAGGTAATAAAATAAGAAATAATTTGTTATTGATTTCTCTCAACTTTAATTTTTTGTCCACTAGTGGAATAAGTGAAAAAGAAACCACTAGTACATTCATTTAAAACTTATGGGTCTAATACAATTTTTGTTTTGCCTATCTAAATCTAAGTTTAGTTTGATTTAGATACATGTCAATAATTATTTAAATTGGTACCAAAAGCTAAGTACCTACAACATTCAGTTTCTTACATGCTATTGTTGGTGTGGAATGGAGCGACATCAGGCCAAGCATTAACGTCTTAGTCTGAAACATCTATTAACTTCACTATATTTTTCCCATTGTTAGCCATTTTAACTCTACCGATGTAATCATCATAGTCATAAACTTTTCTTTTGCCTAACATTTTCTCAACCTGATCTGATCCTGAAATGATCTGCAGACATAAATGTATGTCCAGTTTCGAAATATCGCAACTCGATGGATTTGGCAGTTAATAATAATAACAATAATGCTGGACACAGCATCATCTAGCCCCAAGCTAAGCAGAGCTTGCGTTATGGGTAGGTACTAGACGACTGATAAGTATACATAATATATTATTATTAAATAGATAGATATTTTTCATTATACATAGAAAACGACCAGTTATTAACGAACTATTTACCATAATCAAAACGACGACGATTGTGCAGTTTGAAAATAGTGCATGTTTCACATTCTTCATTCCCTAAATGCGTGAATGAAATATTTAAATCGTTATTGACGACTGTGCGGTAAGTTTCTTGTGAAATTTGCATTGTAGGATACTTCTCACGAAAGTTCTTGAACATAAGTGTTACACTAATGTTGCTGGGCAAATATAATTTATTTGGCTTGCGTCTGCTCTGCCATTTCCATTAACAAACTTAACTCACTTCACCCCGCACAGCCCCCGCTATGCAGTACTCCTTAGCATTATTACAGTAAGTAGAATTTTACTTGTTTTTTTGTAGGTAAAACTAATTAAAAACTGTAAAGTTATCCCAAGCATAAATATAGTAAAAACGCTTACTTTGATACAAATAAGGGGTAATACATTATTTTAAAACTGATGCCAAGGCATATTTAAAGTAAGTCTTTCTTACTGTACAAATGTTTGGTAAAGTGTGAAATATGAAATGTCTGTAACCTAACTTAATAAGGGTAAAATAACTTACTACAAAAATAATTGAATTTTAACTAAAATAAAATGAAAAAATTAACCGTATGTTTACTTACTATGAATATATTAAGAATACCATACCGCCAAACAAGACTTACTGTAGTTTTGCTTACTCAAACAGGAGGTTATAAGCCACATTTGCAAACTCTGAATATACAGAAATATAGATCTTTTTGTGCTGATTTCGAATATATGTATAACTCAATACCGCAAAAAATCGTACTTACTGTGGTTATCTTTTGTGCGGCAGAATAGTTACATCTATGAATATCTCAAAAACCTGATTGTGCAGAATATTATTTATCTCGTTTTTTAAATTATGTATTTGATGATCATGAACTTATCACCCATATTTACTCCGTGTAGCTGTACTGTTGAATATTATATATAGAAATTAAATTGTTAAAATTTTATTGTAAATACTTACTGTTGCTCTCTTGTAAATGTGTATAAAATACTAGTTTAATCCAGCCTAGGACTTAGTCTAGACTTTGACTATTCTTAGGACCGATATCATCTATAAAACTAACATCAACAAAAAAGTTCAGCTTGATCGAGTTAAAAATAATACCTACTTGTGACATGACAGCTCTTGGAATCAATTTAGAGCTTAAACTGGATTAACTTAACTTAGATTTAATGTGCTGTTTAGAGCGTAAGGCAAGTTTATCTTTTATTTGCCGCGTTCAATAGATGTACTAAAGTCAAACTCGATGTAGAATGTCTGTAAACAAACCACAACACTAATGACTAGAATTCACTTGCTTTATGTCGAATTTTATACATAATTTGTATGCAATATTTATTGAAGGAAAGATTTCAAATCAACAAGTAATGTAAATCTATATCTATACTAATGTTATAAAGAGGAAAAATTTGATTGTTTGTATTATTTGAATTGAATAGGCTCCGAAAATACTAGACCGATTTGAAAAAATCTTTCACCCTTAGAATCCTAATTTTTCCTGATGAACATAGAGTTAGGGATCCGCGTGAAAAATTAAGTGTTTGTCAAATACCCGTGCGAAGCCAGGGCGGACCGCTAGTTGCAAATAACAAGACGCGGCAACAGAGTGAATTTTAGGTTAAGTATGAGTGGTTTGTTTACAAACATGCTACGTCGAGTTTGGCTATGGTATAGACACGTAGACGCGTTGTACCATAAACATTGTTGATTGTAATAATGTATGGAGGTGTGTTTTTGTCTGTGTTAATGTTCGTTAAAGCATTGTACATAACTTTACTGATTTGAGGAATAGTATCTGCTTATAAATAAATAAAAAGTAATTAATTAAGTGTTTATAAAATAAGTATATATCCTACACAGAATGAACGTATATTAGACATTATTCTGAATGTTTTTTGTCTTTTCATTGCCGTCTAAAACTTTATGACCTTACAACATCAGCCTATAATAGTCCACTGATGGACATAGGCCTCCCCTAATGAGCGCCATAGATGGCAATATAATATATCATTTGAGGATTATTGCCCGTAATCCCTACGCTAGGCATGCGGGTTGGGGATCGCAGTTCGGTGTAGTTCTACAGAGGGCGCTGCTGCCCGCCCCCCGCTGTGTCTCCCTTAGTCGCCTCTTACGACACCCACGGGAAGATTGGGGTGGTGAAATTCTATGCCGGCACCACACGGCCACATATGACCTTGTTAGAGAAAAAAATGCTACTACAACCTCTTAGTTTTGGTACTTTCAGTTTATTATTTTTGTTGTTTCAAACATTTTTTTTTGACCAATCAAAGCAGCTAGGTACTGTATCACATTGCGAGCCCACCTGCACTACAAAAACGGAGAAATGAATGATGAAAATCTACCGAAAGTAATTGATGACCTCTGTGGCGCGGTGGGCGAAGGTCCGCCTGCGACGCAGGAGGTTGCGGGTTCGATTCCCGCCCCGGGACAAATTTGTGTACGATCTGCAGATATTTGTTCTGGTCGTTTTCTATGTAAAATAAAAAAAATATCTATATATGTAATAATATTGTATTATGTATAACAGTCATCTAGTACCAATAACACAAGCTCTGCTTAGCTTGGGGCTAGATGATGCTGTGTGGATTGTCCAACATTATTCATTTATAAATTGATTCAATTTTTAATGAACCCGAAATAATATTCATAAAATTGCTTACAAAATTGTGTAAAAGGTCATATCCTGAAAATCAAAAATCAAAATCAAAGTGCTTTATTTCCTTTAGACCTTACAGGACTCTTGGACACGTCACAAAATACAAGTTATATAAGAAATAAAATGGGAAATAAAGTGATCACTTTGATTAATTGTTCACTTGATGAAAGAATAGATGTAAGTTTTTTCAATAAAAAAAAATCCACTAATGATCCTGAGAGATGTGTTTTAAACAACCAATAGAACGATTTAAATATATATTTGTACATGTATATTAATAATTTCAACCTTTGAGGTTCCAAATCTGTAGGTAGGTATATAATTTCTTGTGTGAGCCAAAATAAATGATTTTCTTTCCTTTAAAAATCGAATTATTTGGGGATAGATATTATTTATTTATTTTTAAATTACCCTAGTGCGAGGGCTTATGTACGCACAATAATAACAAAAAACTTATAATTGAACAACGCCATACCTCTGGTCAAGATTTCATAAACTTATATTTTGCCCTACTACGGTTCAAGTCCCTCCGAAATCGATTTTTTTTGAGACTTTCCTGTAGGTATACAAATAAAATACCTACCGCCTAGTTACCACATAAAACGCAAGTAGTAACTAGGTAATTGAATTTCTTTTTAACAAGGTGTTTTTTAACAACTAGTGGAATTGGAAGCTAACAATCAGAACGCCAAAATGTTTCGATGCATACTGCTGCCATGAAACTATAAATAAGTTCGGAAGGAGTATCAGAACAAAATAAAATGAAGCACTCCAATCAAGCAAGCATGCCAATCAATCAAATAGTATGCTGGCCATCGCCATTACGGCTATAGACACCAACTGATGAACTCTATTGTAAACAAACCAAAATAAACGGAAAACGCCGTCTTGTGTGGTCAGATGTTGCAAAAGTCACAATGGGTTTGTCAGTAAAAAACACCGGATCACATTTCGTAGATAAATTTCTTATATCACCAACTTATTTTATCGATTTGACGCAAAATTATTATCAACATATAAATCAAACTACAAGCACAAAATCTCGCCAGTGCTGCCAACATGTAAACATGTAAATTTTCCAGTAAGTGTGGGAGGATATTAAAAATGTTTTAATTCTCATATTTTATTGACTTTAAATTATGAATCAGGTAAATAGGCATTTCACCATCCTGGTTATATAAAATAATATGTGTTAAGTATTCGAAATATAATTAGGATAGGTATTGAATTTCACTTTGTAATATCTATACAATAGCTTAGCTTTAGGGATACGAATTTCGAAATACCTATGTTTTTTTTATTTGAGCTAACCTCCAAAATAGCTGAACCCGTTTGGATAATACTTTTACTGGCGATCATGCTACGCAGATGTTATATCGAGATTATCGATAGCCGGGGGGCATACTAATAGTCAATATTTTTTTCAGATTTCCGGGTGATGAAAATTGGAAGTTAAATTGAATTCGCATAATCAGAGAATCTCATAATTAAAATAATTTGAATCCTACTAAATCTAGTGTAGCATGCAGTATGCATAAAGATTTTTCATGTAAAAGCATTCGGGCATTATATGTAGGTATACATAATTTTTTATTTATGTATCAATAAACAATGAATATGAGAATAATGTATATTTTTTTATTCATTATTAGGAACGTTTCATTGATATTCCCAGTAACAATCATAAGATGTGGCTGCAAATGTACATTTAAATAATTATAATTTTTATTTGATTTTTTAATTATATTGGTTAGGCATTTCCATATGAACAACGTATACGAAGCCGCAGGCAGAAAATGTTGTCAGCCAGTTAATAGGCACAAAGAATAATTTATTCAAACTAAAATTAAACATGGAACGGAGACTTTGGATGTGTTTATGTTTGTTACTTCTGCACACACACTCAGAGGCCGGAACAGATTTTGTTGAAATTTCTTCGATTAGCAAATAGGGGTTAGGTACTATTTAATCCCGGGAACAATCAAACTCACTGCAGTTAGCACCATAAATATTAATAATTAATATTTTAAATAGAATTTGTTGAATTATTATTTTCATTAACATAATCCAGATTTTATTGTCACTTTCGTGCGATACTTATTGTATTAATCAATTTTAATTAGTTAGTGTAAGTGGTTGTATGACCGTTCTAATTAAATGAATAAATAAAAATAAAGCGCTGGCGTATATTGAAAATTATAAAAAGTAGGACTAATAAACACGATTACCGTGGCTAAAGCAGTACCTAAAATGATTCATTATAATTTACATATTCATATGTAAACCATTATTAGGAAGAATATTTATAAAAATTATGGGTATTTTTTCTTTTGTTGGCAACTCTCTATACACTGACACTCAATGTCATTCCGCCATTGTTAGGAATCAAGTTTGATTTGATAGAATTACGTCTGAAGTTTTCTCTAAGTCTATGACTGCTGCTATATTTATTTCAAATCGTCTGCGCGGACGTAGAGAATCAGTTAGTGGGTGTGGATACCGTGCATGATGTCGGGAAGAAGATCAACAAGAATACCATTATAACGCGCAACCTGAAGCTAGAGAGTCGGGAGAAGAAAAAGGCGGAGATAGGTAAGATTTTCAACATGAACATATGAATACTTTATTCATAGGTTCATGATTTTCAAGTGGAACTGTCATGAAAGATTTCAACTTTCGCGATTTGATAACATATTATTAGGTATTAACGGCCTGGCCACAGATAACATAAGACTACCTAAGTATGTTTTTCAATATGACGTTTTAGTTTTAGCGAGCAGTCTGGCAGCTCATTTCTGGCCCGCCTTACAATTTACCAAGGAGGTAAATTATATACATATAGATAGGTATTGTAGAATAACGAATCTATTACAGAAGTCTCTGAAGGGCCACCGGACTGGTCATACAACGCAATACCAGAAGAAATGAACGCATACGTAGCCGACTTCAAGAAGAATATGAGCGAGTGTCTCAAGGAGGTGCAAGCGAGTGACAGTAGACCTGTGAAGCGAATGTCGCCGAAGGTTGAGTCGCCGGTCCACGGGGAATGTTTGATCGCCTGCGTACTCAAGCGGAATGGGGTCATAGCGAAGGATAAGGTTAACAAAGGTAGCCAACAACCTACCCATTCTATATATTTTTTAATAATAAATAATGCCGGACAATCCACACACATCTTCATCTAGCCCCAAGTTAAGCAGAGAGCTTGTGTTATGGGTACTAGATGACTGATATAGGTACAGACAGAAGCATTAATTGGTAACCCCCCTAATAGCTAAAGTTTACATTGCAAATCACTGTACGATTTACAAATCTTTTACTCAAATACTAAGAAACAAAAACGTAACACCCAGTGGGAATCGAACCAGACATCCAATCGCTCACATGACAAGTTGACCACGCACCAACCAACTAAACCAACGAACCAGTTATCAGAGCGTCGAAATTTTATGTTATTAAGTGTTCGACAGCGGATTTTTATTTATGACTAGCGGCCCGCCCCGGCTTCGCACGGGTATTAAACAAAAATTTCAGAAATTATACACAACACGATGGGTTTCACAGTTTTCATACGGATCCCTTACTTTTTATAACAGCATTGGGATTTTTGACATTGACTCGACACTCCATAACTGACACTGGCCGTAGAGAAAAAGCAAGAACAGTGCGCAACCTCTTTTTCTATTCTGACGCGCCATAATAGAAAAAGAGGTTGAATATACAGCGCACGGTTCAATTATTGAATTTTTCATGCGGATCCCTAACTTTTTTGAAAATATTATATAGCCTATGTTCATCACGGAAAATTTAGGATTCTAATGGTGAAAGAATTTTTCAAATCGGTCTAGTAGTTTCGGAGCCTATTCAATTCAAACAAACAAACAAACAAACAAACAAACAAACAAACATACAAACAAACAAACAATCAAATCTTTCCTCTTTATAATATTAGTATAGATATAGACATCTCTTTACACTGGTAAGAAAAAAAGAAGTGTTTGAGGGTAGATTTAAATATAATCTTGGTGAACAATGAAAAGGTCATCCATTTCCAATTCTAGTCTTGACTTACTGGTTTGAATCATAAATGAATTGAAGAATATTGAAGGAAATTATGCAAATTAAGAATTTTGTGAGAACTAAGATTGCGGTGCTATTCGAACAGCAAATGAGTAATCAGGAGATTGCTCGTTTTGAATTACATACGGTAAGTTATCAACTTATTATTCTTGTGTCATAATCGTTACGAAACAAATACATATTTTTTTAGTAAAACCTTGTTATCTTTAACTTCATTTAAGTATTGATTTGTTGTCTTACAGATAAAAACCGTGCGCTTAAGTCTCTGAAAAACGATCATATGGAATTGTTGTAATTGTTGAATTTGACACGGAAGCAATATTGGACTACCAGTCTCTTTCTCACAACAGTGGTTTAACGTTAGGAAAAATCAATACACACTCTTTTTATCAGCGCCCTCTTCCTGGTTTCATTGTCACGGATGCCCATTCCATTCAACTAGACATGCGCAAACCATGTCCGGCTGTGGATTGAACATGACATAGTTCCTTTGAACAGCGGACATAGTTCCGGGAAACATGTCCGGACATGTTACCAATGGAGCATGTTCGAGGTACACGTAGTTCCTCATGTCCTGTTAGGTTCGGAAATTTTAACAACTGAACTATGTCCGCGGAACTAAATAGCTGTTTATTAGCGTAGATCCTTGTCATGTCCGGTGCGGTCGGACATGTTTACATGGGAACTATGTATCCTATATATATATATATATATGTTTTATGCATTGTAGAACGCAGAAAATATTAAAAACCACAAAAATATTTAAATCTCGCGCCCACTCATGACGATCACGACAACCATAAAGTGTTTTTATAATGACTATAATGAATATTGGTTTTCGGTTCCTTATTATATTTATTTTCTCATAAAATAAAAATATTCACTTAAAAACAAACTTTAAACTTTACAACATTACGTAGGTATAGTATAAGTTCTTTTTTTTATTTACTTGACTAATACGTCAGTGTCAGTGTGTGTCATTGGCTGTCAATGTCAGTTCAGTTATTAAAGGAACGAACATGGAAGGAACTAGGTAGGTAGGTATCTACATGCGCAAACCTGTCCGGCTGTAGATTGAACATGGTACCTATAGTTAGTTCCTTTGAACGGTGGACATAAAGGAACGATGGAACTACTTCAGCCGACACATCGGAGCGGAACGATCTAGTTCCGAGTGAGGACATAGTTCCAGGAACTATTACGGTCCGGAACGACACATGTCTACATTCAACGGGTTTGTTTACATGTCAGGAGAAGTCATTGTGAGATTTTTATGTTTTGCCCGTGTTTTCGACTTATTTATTGAGCAAAACTGTAATATAAATTGAAAATCATATAGAAGAGGTACCATGAAGTGTTCTGTAGCAGGCTGAGGCCTATGCCAAAGCAAAAACAGGCCGAATCTAACCTTACACCGGTAAGTGGCTAACATTTCGTTAAATTGGTGTCTATTGTACATTGTATTGTGATATAAAGTGTGTAAAAACCTATTATTTTGAATCATCTTTATTGTGAGCTGTAGAAACCCGCAATATTCTCAATATTTCATTCACATCGCAGACATAAAAACCGGTGCTAGTGTTGAACATCATCGAACATCGAACGTTATCGATAAATTAGGTAAGATCAGTATGGGTACCTAAGTGTAACTATTGGGCAAGTGTAGAGGACTTTTTTATTACGAAAACCATTTGAAAACCATTTTTGGATTCAAAATAAACTTTGACAAAAATATGACACACTGCCCCGTGTTGACCTTAGAGGTGCAAGTCCATCTTAACGGACTTGAACCTCTCCACACAAGACCACCGGACACAAAACCACTGATGATGTGTTGACCTTTATAAGTTACGTATTTTTTCTTGTTTTAGTTTACCAAGAAACGAAAGCCGGCGGAGGGAATCGTAAGAAAATATTGGCTTAGAAAATATCCGGCCAGGAACTCAAGACATTCATGTGTGCACATTGCACTTTGAAGACAGTGCATTCAAATCAGAAAAGCCTCCAAAACGTCAGGCTATTACAAAATACAAAATATACGCGATCAATTCAGTTAAAACAGTGTTTTATTACATATCCTGCTCCTGCTTCACCTCCAGTAAACTCTCGGATCCAGCTCCAATTCCGAAAATGAGGGTTTCCTTCGATTTCTCCGGGACCCCACCATCAGATCCTGACTTGGTTCCAATGGGACCACCTCAGAAATGCGCTCTTCATAACATAGTATAAAACAAAGTCGCATCCCGCTGTCTGTCTGTCCTTCCCTATGTATGCTTAAATCATTAAAACTACGCAACGGATTTGGATGCGGTTGTTTTAAATAGATAGAGTGATTCAAGAGGTAGGTTTACATGTACCTATAATACATGCATAATATAGTAGAGGAACACTGACAATTTAAGAGGTTTCCGTGCAAAGCCGGGGCGGGTCGCTGAATCGCTGAAAAATGTAAATATATTTTCCAAGACAAGACAAGCTCGTCCATCGATATAATGTTATCGACTAGACGAACAAGTGAACATCCCTAATCCGCCATGTTGTTCTACCGATTTGTTTACATAGGTATCCAAGGAAAGTACATGCTTAGGGCACTTCCATAGACAATCGTTTTTCTGAGGCTTAAGTGTAATGTGGGGATGTGAATGTAAGAAGCAAAATGGCAGATAAACAACAGGAGTGTATACAAATCAGTGAAGTCGCCACAATAATATTGTTGACATTCAGACTAGTTCGCCTTTTGCATCCACTCATTCTACTGCTCAACAATATTTGATATCAACATCAACAGAAGGCATTTGCATGCAGCTGATATACTTACACAATTATCGAGCAGCAAAAATAGGACTGTCTGCTGAACTCCACCGCAGGGCATGAATAACTTTAGGTAAGTGATAATACTGATTATTCTCAACAAATTCGAACACCTTTATCTCTGATTATCATCATAATAATAATATTTTTAACAAGTTAGTATTTACACGAACTAAATAAACATTATAACAGTTGATTTTTTTTCTTTTTAGGTTTTGGAGATGGATATCCTCTATGGGTCCTGGAGAAATAGTAAAAATAACTGGGCGCATGAATGACGAGCAATTGAAAGTGTTGAAGGTTACTACGCGGATCGCGTATCCAGAAGCCCAAATTTATTTTGTCCATGATAATTGTGGAGTGCATCGTACGCGGATGGTTTCTCAAGGGTTGTTCATCTCTAGAAGACATTACTTTTATTTCTTGGACATCTAAAAGTTCGGACCTAAATCCGATAGAAAATATGTGGGGTCAAATGGTTTTAAATTGAGATCCGATCCGTTAGCCCTTAAGCTATTAAGTATCACTAAATATAAAGGACGATAAATATCACTACCTACTAAACCCTAATGTAATTTTACCTTTTAACATTGTCAGAAAAACTCCATTTGACCTCATTTACTTTCAAAACTACCTGATTATTTAGTATTCCATGATTTACAAGAGATCCAAATTGTTTAATTCATTAGATTAGCAAAGTAAACGAAAATCTAATGAAAACATGTGTATTCTCGAGCACTAAATCGAAAATGGAATATTATTTTTCAGGATAAGAAGCTATTTGTAAGTAGGCTAAATAATAAAATAAAACATGTCAGAATTAATTACATTTTCTGTGTTGTTGTTTGTATCTTAGGCAAATTTTTGAAAAAAGTAAACGAAATTGTTTACCTGAAATTATTATTATTGTTTTATTTTATCAATTACTTTAAATTCATACTAATAGACAAAAACTTGACTATTACACATGAATAAATGTCATTACATTACTAAAATTAAGTAGTAGTTAAAAAACAAATCATCCACTGCAAGGATTCGATGACGATCATTACGATGTGCAGTGACAGAATCTCGGTTACACTAACCACTACACCATAGTTACATGTGATACAGGCTCAAAATTTCAGTATCGTTACTCCTGATAAAAGAAATGTAGGTGTTGAAAAAACATTTGTTTTTTATTTAAACAATTACATAAATTTAAAAAAAAAAACAAAAATAAAAAATAATGTAAATTAAAATGAATATATAAATCTTCACGGGTTTGAACCTACATGCTACTGAATGATAACTATGACATATTCTGTGAGGGGGTTACCAATTAATGCTTCTGTCTGTACATAATATAATATTATTACATAGGTAGATATTTTTTACTATAGGTACCTACATAAAAAACGACTAGAACACCCTGAAAAAATATCTGCATATTGCTCAAATATTTGTCCCGAGGCGGGAGGGAATCAAACCCGCAACCTTCTGCGTCGCAGGCGGACCTTCGGTCACCGCGCCACAGAGGTCGTCAATATTCATGTTAGTTCACTGTTCATAGACTTCCCCTAGTGAGCGACATAACGCCCTGTCTTCAACTTGTCGCATCAACCCCAGCGGTTGTCAGTTCTTCTCGAAACATGGCCGGCCCACTGCCTCTTCACTCTACAGTTTACTAATTCTTTGAATTATGTCCATTACTATGGTTCTCTATCGGATGTATTCGTTACCAATCCTATCCTTCAGAGAAACTCCGAGCATAGCTCTTCCCATAGCTCGCTGAGCGACTTTGAACTGGTGGACCGACCCTACCGTGAGTGTGCACGTCTCAGCTTCGTAGGTCTCCTTTATATGCATTATATGTATATCTACAACATAACCAAGAAACATTTAGGTACTGCTGGCTTGCCATTTGGGCATAATTACCGTTTTACTACCCGCGGTAGGTAACAGCTAGCGGTCATTAGCTTTAAGTAGGTATTTACTTATCTATTTTTATAAAACATTAGGTACCTACAACAACAACTTCTCCAAACATTTCAGCTCTGACTGCCTATTATCTTTTCCTAGTGTTAGTTTTCAGCAATTATACAGAAATAGTACCTAGTTAGTTTGTTGTACAAACTATTTCTGTAAAATTGTTGTTAAGTTCTCAGTACGTACCTACGTATTTTATGCCTACCTACTTAATGTTCCTGCGACTGAGGAATTTCCCATACAAACGTACCAAAATGATTTGTTTGCCTTAAGAGCTATTTGCAGTGCCACTTGAAGTTGAAGGACCTCAATGTTTTAACTTCTGTAAATTATTTCAGAGAACCTTTTGACGCTGGTGAAAAAGTTCTACGCCAAAGACACGAAGATGATGAAGAAGTTGGAGAAGCACGTGGACAGCTGTATTGCGATGAGTGCTATTCATAAAGACGAGTGTGACCTCGCGGCGCGCCTGAACGCCTGCACCAACGATATCATGGCATACAATAAGCATAAAATTACTGTCAACTATTAAAACAATGTTTATAAATATACCTGGCTAGTTTTGACCGTAAACTGACTGACCTAATTCTAGATAGGTTAAGTAGGTACCAAATTCATGTACCTTGTTTAGGTAAGTATACATATGAATGCAATAGAATGGGTGAGTTAGTGGGAACCTAGAGTATTATTTTTATACAGGTTTTAACATTGAGTCATACCAGACCGGACCCGGAATTTCGCCATAGTCATGTACTTTTTATAAGCCATTTAGTAAATCTACGCGTATCACACGCCAACTAACCTATATCTTTGACTGATTTTATCAACGAAGTATATTTGGGCTAGCCGATACCAGCTAGCCCAGATTAGTGAAGGTCTAGACCAAAACATTAAAACAAAACAACTGTACCTTTGGTTACAACTTACAACTGTGGTTTCTTCAAAAGGACGGTACCATGATATACAGGGGCTGTCCAGGGCCGTAGCCAGAAATACTATTCGGGGGGGGGTCGAGCCTTAGACCCGCCCGAGACAACATGCATCATCTTTATATATTATGTTCTCATGCTACTTATGCTAGTACCCGGAGTGGTTTTCAACCAAGCACTTTCCAAAAAAAATCGATATAAAAATAATAACCATGGGTAACGGCGAGCGGAGCGAGCCGCGAATTTTTTCAGATTTTTCCGATGTTTTGTAAAAAAGTAGGAAAAAGTGTGACAACTGACAATAGATGTGACAGCTAGCCCCAAATATTTTAAAAACTGCGGTGGTCATTTTGGAGATTAGAGATTGGTATGCCAGCAACAAAGAAAAAATGTAAGAAATACAAAAAATAAATAACTAACTTCGAGTGTCATTTTCGGGTGACAAAAAAATTAGTATAGTATTAGTTAAGGGGTAGGTATAACAATTCACATTATTATGAGAGAATGGCGAGCGAAGCCAGCCGCCAATTTTTTTACATATTTTCGGCAGGCTAATAAAAATGACTAAATGGCTATAGAATGATCGGCGAGCGAAGCGAGCCGCCAAATTTTTTACATATTTTCGGCAGGCTGATAAAACTGACCGAAAGGCTACAGAATGAACGGCGAGCCAAGCGAGCCGCAATTTTATTACATATTTTCGGCAGGCTGATAAATATGACCAAAAGGCTACAGAATTAACGGCGAGCGAAGCGAGCCGCAATTTTTTGTGCGACCTTTCGGATGATCTATAAAATAGAATCAAGAGTGACAAAAGATTATGGGCATAAAACATCAGATGAGATGGCGCTATACGTTAGAAAGAGAAAGAAAATCTATGCATAAAATCTTGACATGACAACCGAATGTCCATGTAACACTGTCAATTTGAATGAATGAAAGCCGTGCCAAACGCCAAACGGTAGACCGTTATAAAATTAACTAAAATTAATTGCTTATTTTGTGATCGTAAACAACAGAACATTTTAATAATCTTGAAAGATTTCGACTTTTTGAAAGGTTATTTCGATTGACAATGGCTTAAAACCGAAAGTGCGCTAAATGCCGTATTTCCACCAAAAACGGAACCGCAGATGTTTTAACTTGTGCTTTCACAGGTTTCCGCTACTATGACGTGAGTACATTAATACTTCTACATTTGTACCTATCCGTGTCTTTATCGTCCATCGATCCATCCTCAATAAGTTCATTAATGTCGAACCATCTTCAATGACTTCATTCCATGACTTCAGGGCATGAGTATGGGCTTAATTCTGTTTTCCAGCTGGGGACTGGTCCATTGAAAAATCTTTAAAAAGCTTGCAACAACAACTTTTATTATTATGTTATGTTATCTTTCTTTCAGGTGAACTTTCACAAAAAGCTAGGAGCACAACAACAGGGCCGTAGCCAGAAATACTATTCGGGGGGGGTCGAGCCTTAGACACGCCCGAGACAACATGCAACATCTTTATTTATGTAGGTACTTATGCTACTTATGCTAGTACCCGGAGTGGTTTTCAACCAAGCACTTTCCAAAAAAATCGATACAAAATAATTACCATGGGTAACGGCGAGCGGAGCGAGCCGCGAATTTTTTCAGATTTTTCCGATGTTTTGTAAAAAAGTACCTAGGCAAAAGTGTGACAATAGATGTGACAGCTAGCCCCAAATATTTTAAAAACTGCGGTGGTCATTTTGGAGATTGGAGATTGGTATGCCAGCAACAAAGAAAAAAATGTGAGAAATACAAAAAATAAATAACTTCGAGTGTCATTTTTGGGTGACATAAAAGTTAGTAGTATTAGTTAAGGGGTAGGTATAACAATTCACATTATTACGAAAGAATGGCGAGCGAAGCCAGCCGCCAATTTTTTTACATATTTTCGGCAGGCTGATAAAAATGAGTAAATGGTTATAGAATGATCGGCGAGCGAAGCGAGCCGCCAAATTTTTTACATATTTTCGGCAGGCTGATAAAACTGACCGAAAGGCTACAGAATGAAATTTTTTTGAGCGACCTTTCGGATGATCTTTAAAATAGAATCAAGAGTGACAAAAGATTACTGAAACTTTTTGAGCCGAAATTATAACAGTGAGTGGAGTGACCGCCGCCGATATTTTGTTGTGTTTGCGGCCGCTGAAAATTGTTGAGAAATTGTGGCATTTTCGCAAGGTTGCTGAAAAGCTTAGAATAATTCCAAATTAACGGCGAGCGGAGCGAGCCGCGAAATTTTTTGTGACCTTTTCGGCCGTTACCAAATACTTTAGAAAAGTATGTTATAAATAAATACATGACAGTAAACGGAGAAAGCAATTCAATTACGGAACGACAAGAAAATAGGTCTATTGATTTATAAAATTAAAAGTAATATCGTGATCTGCCTGCCTAGCTGGAATCGGCCGTAAATGAATGCGATGCGTGCACCCAGCTCATTTAAACTGTAGAGACGAATTTTGTCGAAAAAAAGTTTGAGTTTTCAAAAGAGAAAAATTTAAAGAAATATTTAGGTGCTTACATACAGTACAATGTATGTAGATACACAATAGGAATCGCATGGCATGGTGCGCGAGCGCGCCCCGTCCGCCACCGACGACTCAGAGCGCGCTCTTGTTAATTGGAGACGAAATGAGACTTTTTTGTGTTTGTAAGAGAGAATAGCTATTTAAAGTAAGCCGCACTTTCCACGTACGAGTACGTATCCGAGAAAATTTTACCTATTCAAGTTTGATTTTTAACGGTGCCTCAACATTTCGGGGGGGGGTTTGAACCCCCAACCCCCCCCCCCCCCCCTCCCTACGGCCATGCACAACAATGATCATCGAAAAAATGGAGCAATTATTTGATGCGTTGAATGGAGACAATCCAGATCTTAAAAAGGGAAACGGAGTCAAAATCAAAGTGCTTTATTTCCTTTCGACCTTACAGGACACTTGAGTCCCCATCTTAAACACTTCATCGAAATGAAGAGATTCTTTCAATGAGATTTGTTGGTGCCAGGTCTTGTTAGAACGCCGAATGCAGTTGAGCACCTAAAAATTTGGATAAATGGTATGGTGTGAAGACCTTGGCCACATGATGATGACTAAACTAAGACCTGCTTGAAAATTGTTAAGGTTGCAAAAGAAAATAAACATATTACAAAACATTTAAAAATGCTTGTTTTTTAATATATCATCAAAATACTTAATGTGTGACTATCTATCAGGTGAATGGCGGATATGCATCAAAATGTTGAATATTCACCATTCATTTAATAGATAAATAGTCGCAAAGAAAGTAAGCACCTTACAAAAGATTGAATTGCGCGCCTTTTCAATTCAAATTTCCCGCCAAACTTTAGTTACCGTGGGCATAAAGTAGCGGCGCTAGTGTGCTCTAGTGTTCGCATTTTTATTCTATGGAGTCTTACTTCTTTCCGTTAGGATATTAGTGTTCTGTGACCATGATCCTCGAGCGCCATTTCTATCATGATTTCTAGAGACGGGGAGGCTCCACTTCAGTTGTCAGTGTCATTTTGACAGAACCAAAGACAGAATGAATCTCTGAATGAATGCGTTTATGCCTCTATAATCTAAGGTTTATGCCTGTTTATGCGTTTACAGCTGTTTTACAGTCTGAGGTTTACATCTATAAGGTAGGTAACCTCAGACTATTCCTGTTAGCTGAGAGAGAGGGTAACACGGTACCGCTCGTAGAGTGAGTAGCATACAGGACTGATGATTGCCATCCTATGAGAGAGAGAGAGAAGGATGGATGCCTAAAGCACGAGAAATCATCGTGCCGGTTTTTTCATTACGCACTACAATGTGCGTAACGAATAAGCCAGAACATCACAGATATATGGCGTACGTACAACATTATTGTTTTCTAACAAAAAATCTATTTTGAGTACGTTTTAAGTGATACAGTGTGCTTTGCGGTCGTTCCTGCAACACCTAAAGAAAGTTATTAAATTGCAATAACCTTGATGTCGATCAGTGTTGTTCAGGCTACGGCAATTGCCGTATTATACGGCTTTCGGGTGGGTAAATCGTCAAGAATACGGCAGACATTTCAAAGCCGTATATAATTTGTATGAAATTATACGGCCGGTATCAGAAGCGTTGACAAAAATGATTTTTTTCGTATAACGGAACGCACTAGCGACAGGCTTCTTTCTGGCTAAGGGTTTCCCTGAAGTCATTAAACTTACCCTAGTAAAATACTTACTAGTGTTGGCACACCTAGCGACTTTATATTTTGTCACTTAGTTATAAATGTTGTATTGTTCTAGTGTGTGCAATGTAAATTTTGTTTTTAATTACAACACTTAACTCAGGACGGCCCTTTCATTTGAAGACTTGAACTTGTGAACTAATTTCTGCAATTATTGCTTCAGTTTTCAGTTATATTAGTTTAAAGTTATCTTTGCTGGATTGTTACACTGAGATGTTCAATCAACACCTTAAAAAATAAAGAGATCAAAACTCAGCACACCAAACCAAAATATAGGAAACAGTGACGACTTTAATAGAAAAAAATGCGCTCCAGCTGCCAATGATCCGTTTATTTTTATTTTTTTTGTTATAATCCGCCATTTTTAGTAATCTATTAATGGTTAGGATTTTATGGCGTCGGATTAGCGTTATTTGTAAACATTTGTTATAAAAACTTTGAATATACGGCCCGTTTTTCTGATTTTGCCCTAAAATACGGCAATTTTTTGATTAAGATACGGCCACCCTAAAATTGACTTGGAACAACACTGATGTCGATGCACCGCATCGAGTTTATTGCCTTGCCCTCGTTCGTATTCACGGCACGATTACAGACTATCTATATGGTATAATAAATCTATGGTACCGCTACTCAAAATACTACAATAGTCTCTATGGCAGTACAATGGTCTATGCCATAGACTATAGGGGAATAAGCTAGGGAGAAAAAAAAAACGTCTGGTCTGTGCTTACGTGCTTAGATTGGAATAGGGTCTGTGTTTGTTTTCTTTTCTTGATGAACACTTTCTTTCGTAGTGGTTCTAACCATGTTCTAACCTATCATGGTTATCTCATGGTTATCTCTTTGTTATTCCCTCCTTTTTTTGTTATTTTTTTTGGTTCTGTTATAGCATGCATACAATAAAGTCGTTCTTTCAATACTGCCAGTTTATTATAATGTACTCTGTGAATACTGCTTTCAATTCATAATCAAATAATTGGTGTTTCGGCAGCTCTGCTCTTATCGTATCAATGCCGTGCCGAGAAGCTATATTCTCCAACGACTCGGCAAAGGCAACCGCCTCGCCTGTTGACAGTGAAAAATCAATGCTTACTATCGGTAGCTCGCCGTACAAAAGCAAAGTAAATAATTTAATCTATGTTTACAAGGATCTTCGTCGAAAAATTTGTCTTAAACTGTAAATCGGCTATATGCGGCTTTATAAGGTCGGTAATTAATAACTTATCAGTTCTTTGATAAATCATGAATGCTCTTCGTTGTGATCCAACGTTTTGTTGATTCTTGGCTATAATAGTCTTTTGCTTGGTTAGTCTTCTGATTCATGGACATACTTTTATCAATTGGACCCATTCTTGTTAACTGTTGTTGTTTGAAGCATTTTGTTAACTCTTCAATTAAAGCTACAGCATTTCAATTTATTTTGGAGTAGTAGTATGGGCTTCATTCTGTCTGAAGTCATTCATAGTCTTACAGTCTACAGCATGTAAAATGCTAGGTGGCTTCTATCTTTTATGGAAAGATAAATATTGGGATTGAAAATATTGTACTCTCTTGCCCAGATCATATGACGGGCTGCGAACCACAGGGGTACAAGTGACAAATATTATTATTCAAGTAAAACAATTATTTGTAAATACATATGAACCCTTTGACATAAGAATTCTGATAAAATTATCATGCATTTTTTATCAAATTTTGATGTTTTTTAAATCAAAATGATGGGAAGATTATTATTATTTTAATTAAAAAAAAATATACAAAATCACTTAAGGTCGAGCGGGGCTACTTCGACTATAAAAACACTGACATAAACTTCAAAAGTTAGCACTTTCGTTTGTGATTACGACAAGGTAGATTAGATAAATGGTTATATAAAATACTTGATTTGAGATCATTTTTCACTTATCACTATGACAAAATACCCATTTTGTATTTTTAAAAGAACGAAGTTTCTCAAAAAAGGTAGAAATAGTTGATTTTACCCCTCGGTGGGTTAATTTCAACTATTGCATATAAATATCTTAATAAAGCAATTATGGCGTTACAATTCTAAGCCAGAGTATAATTATGGTATCGTTCAATTAAATTTGTATCTTACACTTACGTAATAGGGCTCAGTGTTGCAAAAAAAACCACTAAACTTTTGGAGGGGTAATTTCAACTGCTTTCCATAGATAGTAGGGCTGGGACACTTGTCGACTAACATACTCGATAAATGGGATCAAACTAAAATGACTTATTTTAAACTTTTGCCAGCCCGTATTGCATAAAAAATTAATTTGCGTTTTTTTAACCTAATTCAAATAACATTTTTTTGCAAATTTTTCAAGGTTCTATTATTTGAGTTTTATGTATGTAATTATGTATAAATGTACTTACTCAAAACCTTTTATTTCTGTAGGTAAATAATACAGATCTCATATCTTTACATCTTCTTCTTTCGTGTCATGACTTTCTGGCGCGTTGAAAATTACCTACTTTATTTCTTTAAAACATTAAAAATTAGAGGAGTTTAAATAGGGAGAATTTCAATCAAGCATCTTTATTGTTATAAATTATAAATTTTAGTAACTAAAAACTAATCAAATAACACTTAGTTTTAACTAGGAACTATAGGTAATAAAGTCATAAATTAAATGGAATCAATGGAAACTTCCCTTTACTTACTAGATATGAAAACAATCTTTGGAATGATAGGCACTTAGGAACTTAATACAATCAATTAAAATCTTCTGTCACCTCACCTTTCTAAATTAAAAATAAGTTTTATCACACTTTAATATTCTACAACATCAATTTTGCAAGGAAATATATATTCACTACCCTTAATTTGGGGATCTGGAAGATAACTAATAATGTCATTTTTATCTATAATTGAATGGTCATTATCAATAATACGAAAAACTTGTGTATTTTTTTTAAACGACTTGAAGCCCTGTACAACAAATTTTTCGTCGATCACGTCTTCAATCAGGCAAACATCTCATTCCCTTTGCTTGAACTGAATTTAGCCAACACGAATTTGTCTTTCTCTGGATCTTGTATCTTAAAATAACTATAAGCTCGATCTGGTGTCTTCGAGGAAGTGGCTGATAGAACTAAACTATCTCTAAAAAATTGTGTATTTGGTTGTTCCTTTAAAGTGTTAGCATCAGCAACAAAATCTTTTTCGGATGATATATCGTCGTCTTCATGTTGTTCTGCTTCAAGTAAAATACTTTTGTAATAGCTTTCCATATCTTCGTCTTCGGAGTTATTTAGTGATTTGTATGAACCACTGCTATTACTGTCATCAGTATCTGTGATCCTTTGTTGACGTTTCTTCTTCTGCCGTTTTTTTTCTCTTCTGATTATTACCTGATTTCCTTTGTTGACGTTTCTTGCTTCCTTGTTCTTGTCTTTTTTGTATGTTCATTTCTTTATTTTGTATTTTAGCTTCCTTTTTTTTGAGTTTCTCCAGTCTTGTCTTCTCTTTTATTTCATGATCTTCAGTCATTCTTTGAAGCACATCGTCATATGTCAGAACTTCTGCTTTACTGTTCAATATCCGTTTTTTCTGGGTTTTAGGGAGATCATTTCTACGTACAGTCTTCAGAAGAAGTTCTTCAAAAGACACGTTAGGCTCTTGAACATCTTTAATTATTTCTCGCATTGGTTGAATTTTTTCCCACTTCAATATTTTTAAAGAATCCGGCAATAGACTACTGTCAATTCTTTTCGGTATTTGTAATTGGATAATGTTATTCTTTTTCTCACAGTTTTTGTTCGACTCTTTTGTATCCCCCCTACTAACTCTATCATAAGTTCTTAAAATTTTCTCTGGCTTTTGAATAGTCAATTTGGAATTTTGATCAGATTTACTATTAGTGTATGATTCTTTTTTAATTTGTAGTATTTCTTTGGAATTATTTTCTTTATCTAGATGGTTGTTGTTCATTTCACATTTCTGACGTAAACTTTTTCTCTGTTTGTCTTTCAAATTATTTTCTTTTTCTTCTCTCTGAGATGATTTTGTTTCAAAGCCGTTCCTACTGTTTTTTTCTGTCAAATTATCATTAATCTCAGTCTCAATTTCAATGTGTTTTTGGCTTTGGTGTTCGTTAATTGTTTTTAAAGTTAAAGTTAGCAAGCTTGAAACAATAATTGTGCTGCTCTCATCAGTATGTTCAGCACAGTTCATCACATCGGGTTCCATAACGTCCTCTGGGGGCCTATTATGAACTCTTAATTCCAGGCAATATACGCCGTAAACTGAACTGCCCGGCATTTTTGTACTATGAACTTGTAATGCCAGCCAGTCAGCAGTCACGTGACACTTGGCCGCCTTCTGAACGAAAACTGGATGGAAATACCGTATTACGAGTGACCATTTGACATTCCTACCCATGTTTTATCTGTCAAATCAAACAATTTTGTTTACGCTACGACAATTGAGCTTTTTGTGAATTGTTTTGGATGTTTAGTTAAAAAAAATATTGTTTTCGGTCATCAATTACATATCAGAACTTATATACCAACTACGCCTCCATAAAAATGAGTGAAGAGTTAGAAATAATTGAATTCTTGGAGAGTGATTCTACGCAGGAGACTACATTATATGAAATTACAGAGAAAACGGCTCCGACATGAGAGTTTTCTTTGAGCGACGCTCAATTAATCAATCGGTATCGGAAAGAATTGTTTCTTGAACTTTTGGAAGAAGTACTCCCAATTAAGAAGCTTTGCAGGAAAAATTACAACAGAATGAAGATGCAGTGTCAATGAACCATCAACTAGCAACAACAGAGAGTTAAATGAAGGCCTAGCTATCAGGCGCACCGTCATCTCTCGGATGTGGGCCTCCCGTAATCCTTTAAACTAAATATATAATGGTTGTACATTGTTGTTTTTTATTCTTGATTATGTGTATTTGATTTGGTTATGAAAAGATAGGTAAGTACCTACCTACGTACATATCTGTCAAGTGTATTTACAATTCTTTCCAAAAGAAGTTGCTCAAACTTATCACCAATTCGAGTCTCGGAGTCTTTCTCTAACGAGCACAACAAAGGTAGGAATTAATAAAATATACCTACATACGCAGAACCCTTCTCCTTGCACTTAGATTTACAATAGAACAAAATTTAAAAACGAGGAACTTTCCCGCCATCGTACATAGATGGCGCTATGCATCAACAACATCGACGACATCGTTCTGTTCGGAAACCTAGTACGTTACGTTCACTTTGAAATACTAAAAAAGAACCTTATTTAAGTACTTAGTTACATACTGAAGATAATGGAAATCCTAAATCAACGTTCATTGACACAGATTGTACCAACTTTTTATTAAAATGAATTATTTTTCTCACTAAAATTGATAGAAAATAAAACCGTAACATTCCGAAAAATATTCAGCTGCATTTCTGAACGACGCGGATGAAACTTAAAAACCGGCCATAGACAACGTATCCGTAGCCAGCCAGCTTGAATCCGGCCAGATTGAGGTACCTCATAATACGAAAAAGAACAAGGCAGTATTAGGCCGTAAACTGAACTGCCTGGAACTTGGGTGGTTAGTAAAAAGTTCGTATTAGGCCTCCTGGTTGGTGTTGGTCTTCTTTAACAAGCTGTGCTTGAGCATTTTCCCATTTCTTCAAAGTCAAAATATCAAACAATTCTTTCGGAATGGCGAATCGATTGACCGGATATACTCCAGTTCTTTTAAAGCCATTCTGCAGAATTACAGGGTTAATTTCGTCCCAAACTTCGGTCAAAAGCCTAGCGAATTCGCCTTTTGGTAGTTTAACGCCAATATGCAGCCTCTGCCATTGGATAATCTTATCTTCCCAACGATCTTTTAGGGGTTTCATTGTACTGCAATTAGGGCTTGTAAAAACCGGGTTATTTTAGAAGTCGGTTAATTCGGTTTTTTTATTTGCAAACCGGTTAAAACCGAGTTTTTCGGTTTTTTCGGTTTTTTTCCAAAAAGAGTCGTAGAACGTAAAAAAACAGTAAAATTCGATCAAATTTACATATTATTTAGCTTAGCACTGACTAATTTGACTCGAATCACAATTCAGTCTTATGAATACATAATCTACGGTACGGTTAAATGCAAGTGTCACTCATTTTCATTTATTTGCCGTTGGCGCTCAAGGCATATTTGGTTACGTCAACTTATATTTCAAGTAATCTGTAATAGACCTCATATAGGTTGTCAGTCAGACACAAAGTGATAAAAAACAAGGTACCTAAGCAAAGCAACACTTACCTAACTATGAATGGATTAAACTAAAAGAAGAAAACTAAATTAATGACTAGATCTGGTGTGTTAATGGGCATTGTCTAAATTAAAGTTAAAAATAGTACAAAATAATATGTAAAAATGCATTGCCAAAATAAAGATTCTAAATAACAATGCAAGTTTCTGATTTTTTTGCCTGATCGTCGGATAAAATTGTAATATAGATAAGCGATGTCTTACGAAATGTATTTATGAAACAAATGCATTCGGATAGTCGAATATGACCACCTGTCTGTCAAAGAATCGGAAGTGTATAACCGGCCTGATGATTTAGCCTGGCAAAACTACACTCATGGACATAATTAGAGGAGCGGTTCTTCAATTGAAAAAATAACTGAAATATTTACTAAAAGTATTTAGTACAAACTGACCACATATACCATAACATTTAATTTGAAAAAAGAATTACTTTAACAGTCTTTTGTTTCAGGCATTCGTTTTGTTTTGGAATAATTTTATTAAGGTGTTCATAAAATTCTGTATGTTTTAATTATTTCTTCATCGTCATCTTTCGAATTGTGCAACGATATCAGCAGACTGGTCAGTTGAGTACACGAGACGTGCAGGGCAAGGTCGCAAAAGAGTCTCTTCAGTGAGAGACGATTGATTTATGGTAAGCAGTATTCTGAGAAATCGCACTTTGATATCTTCTAAGGTCAGATATGCTCCAGGATGTTCGACAGGTTACAGTTTGCACTAAAACCGTAAGAAGAAGAGTTAGAGAAGCTGGAATAAAGACGCACTTGGCAGCTACAGGACCCTTACTTACCACAGATCATCGAGTAGCTCAGGCTATATTTGCTTGCTCATACCAAAACTGGAATGATGATGACAGGGGGAAATTATTGTTCATTGACGAGTCTAGGTTTTTTTAAAGCCAGATGATAGCCAGAAGCGTTAAAGTAATGGTATGGGGCGGTATTTGCATAGGGCGCGTACGGAGTTGCACATAGTAGAAAATGGATCCCTGATTGCGGCTTGGTACGTAAATGATATTTTAGAACCAGTTGTCATGCCCTTTGGCCCCATACATCGGAGAGAATTTTCAATTAATGCAGGACAATGCGCAATCCCACACTGCAGCGATAGTTTGAGAGTATTCTTGAGAAGTGGCCAGCACGCTCGTCAGACTTAAATCCCATCGAAAAATAATATTACATCTGTGGAGCGATCTCAACGCCTACCTCCTAGACACAGCACAAATTTAAGTAGCAGAGCAACTACCCCTTTTCATTACAACTAACACACATACGAAGAGCGATTGAAGAATGTGGAATCGGTGAGGGATCAGGGGGTTCAACTGGACAAGGAATTGAGGTTCAGACCCTATGTTGCAAGCGTTTGTACAAAGGCGTACAGAATTTCAGGATTAATTTTACGAGCTAACTGGTTCATAAAACATTCGGGCACTCACAGGAATAATATGATGGTCCGGTCAGAAATCAAAAAGAAAGCGCAATTTTTGTATTGGATCCTCATAAAGCTAGATAAAGTCTCGTTATGGAGCGTATAAAGGACAATGTTACTCGATACCTTTATTAAAAGGAATATATGGCGTTAACCCTTTCTATTCCTTTATTTATATTTATTCGTACTGGGCTAATATATATGGCGTTAACAGTGTATGTGGTTAGGGTGTTAAGGGGAATGACCATCAAGTTCATGGTGTTGATAATTCTGTGCCAACCGGATGAATATGTCGGGCGGCGCAGGCGGCTACCTTTGTTCTCAAAGTGTCGCGGAAGAACTAAACAGATTAACAATGCACCACTGTCACTCATCATCATCAATCAAGCATTATAATCTAGTAGCGCCGACCATTGACGTATTTCGCTGTTCACGGGGCGACTTCCCAAGATTATTTCCATCATTACTTAATATTCAATTTATAATATCCTATTGTAGTATCATTTTGTAAAATGAGTTACTGACATTAATAGTCCATTATTTTGCATTTTATTATTATATTAAACTGAAATTACAAAAATTACTCACTTTTTATACGTTCAAAAGTGTTCTTGAGATAATTGTTGTCCTTCCATATCGTATTAAATGTTAAACTAAGTAATTTAATAGTCGGTGATATTGAAACGTTTAAAATGCCATTTTTTTAATTTTTTACTACAGCAAAAAAAAAACCGAAAAACCCGGTTATTTTGACCAAAAAACCCGGTTAATAACCGAGGCAAAAACGGCCGGTTAACCGGTTTTTCGGTTAACCGATTAACCGGTTTACAAGCCCTAACTGCAATCCAATGGTTGGAGTATGTGCGATGAGTGTGGTGGTAATTTAAGGATTATAATACCTTCAAATGCTGCATATTTTATAACGTTTAGATCAACATGCGTAGTATGTCCATCAAATATGAGCAGCACAGGTCGCTCTTTGCCAATCGCAGGTACAAATGTTTCTCTCAAATACTTTTCAAAAATAGATGTTTCCATCCATCCTTTTTCGCTGACGGAGTAAGCCGTTTTGACATTTTTGTTTTTATATAGCCATTCCGACCACAAATGTTTCCCTTGGAAAATAATCAGTGCCGGAACTTTGTCACCATTTGCGTTTATCGCTAAGAGAACAGTGGTATTATTGCGTCCAGGGCCACTTGTTGTTCTTGTGGATCGGTACCCTACTTTCCCGAGCACCTTTCCTTTTACTGGGTCGCTACATAAGCTTGTTTCATCCAAGTTATATATTTGCTTCGGATTCTCTGACAGTCCCAATTCTTCAACCGCCTTCTCTAGAATATCAAAATACCCGTAGATTATAAATGGATCACAGGCCTTCCGTCTGGCCATCTCAACCGGCTGGGGCTTTTTGATACTGAGATTGTTCCTTTTCTGAAACCCGTGGAACCAATCCTTCCCAGGTATATCGTTTTTAAACGGAGTGACTATGCCATTACTTACGACGGACATACTTATTCGGATATCAATATTTTCGTTTCTTTTCTGGTCAACGGGAATCCATTCTTTTCCATGATAAGCAAATACTCTGCCATTTTTTTTTCAAAATCGATAGAAAACACTGTCGGTCTACCTGGTCTATCATTCATTGCACGTGTTTCATATAGTCTTGATATTATTGTGGATCTTGGTATGCCGTATACATCAGCAGCCTGATAAGAATTAGATATGAGCGCCGATAGCCAATCCCACGGCGGCGGCGTGACTTGAAAATTTGGACGGCGCCGGCGGCGGCGGCGCGCCGCGGCGCGGCCTTGAGAATTTTGTCAGGAAGAAAATAAAGAGCCAAAATCACAATAAAAAGCCTTATAATTGGAAGAATCAACTTTTTTAGTCAGATAGTCATTTTGTTGGTAAAATCAAAAAATGTTTAATGTGTTTGAAACACATTAATTTTTTTTTGATTTTACTAAACACATTTTAAAAAACACAACAATTGATAAACTTTTTAACAAAATTAGCAATATGAAAGACACAACAAAACTAATCATCTGAGTTGTGTATTAGATACTATGTAGTAAGTACAATTAAGATAAAAGGAACATAATAATTGTTAATTTGAATCATTCTTGAAGAGTAAAATATGTTAAGCAAAAAAAGCCCTCACTTCTTTCTTACAACTAAACAACAAATTTTCAATCAGTCAGTACAAGTTCAGTAGGTCATATTCTAAAGTTAAAGAATCAGTCCCAAGAAAATAATAATTAGGTATTATTTCTCCAAAACGAAAATCGTTACTCCTCAATAGATTTTCTGCAAAAGACATAATTATCGTGGATAAATACTAGGGCATGTACCTAATATCGGAAGGTTTTCAATTCCGATACTGATTTTCGATATTAGATCTCAATATCGGAATTCCGATATTAATATCGGAATTGCCCATATTCCTTAGAAATAGCACATTTTCTTTAAATATTGCACAAATTCGGTATGTAGCTCGGTGGAGTACAGTAAAATACAATAAAAACCAATCATAATCGTTCTTTCATATTTTTGGATTAGTAGGTACCTACAAAAAAAAAGTTGTTTTATTTAGGAACTATCTGTCTGTATATAATTTTAGCAAAATCAACAATTAGGAAGAAGAATTACTTATTAGAAATCAAGACAGGAATATTTATTTTGACCGGATGAGACCGGAATGATATCAAGATAGATATAGACGAGATATATAGAATAGAATATTTTTATTTGCAACTCATACAAATAACACGCTATGGGGATACATCCGACTCTTTTTACCGGATGAGATCGGAATGTTATCAAGATTATAGAATATTTTTATTTGCAACTTATACAAAAAACACGATGAAAACGTAAATATGTATAGACAGAGCTGACTATTAACTAGAACTTTTAAAAAGTATGAATTTTTTCTCATAAGCTGTCCCATAGTCTACAACCTTTATTAATTTTTGACTTACTACAAACTGACGTAACAATCACACCCAACAACGCCTGGAAATGCGAAAGTTTGGATTTGACAAATGGATTTAAAAAGACATTTTGTGCAACAATAAAATAAAATCAAGTGTTATTTTGAGCTGGTAATAGCGCTTTCCGCTCGGCGCTAAAATGGAGCTAAAAAGTAGGTTTATAAAAAGGCATATAGAAAAAAAATCTGATTTCGATATTACGATATTGGATAATTGAATATCGGAATAATTATATCGGAACTCGCCTTCCGAGATTCCGATATTGCGATATTCCGAGATTCCGAGATTCATGCCCTAATAAATACAATCCTATTCAATCTCAATGGATTTAATCGTGAACGTTTCGCCGTTATCACGAGTCCAGCTGTAGAGAAAACACGTTCGCTGGGCGTGCTGGTAGCTGGGACATTCAAAATTGAACGTGCAAGAGAATATAACGATGGCATACAAGTTTTTCGGTCTTTCCAGTACAAAAGAACGTCACCACCGTAAGCCTCCAGATCTTCAGGACGAGCTGTGCTGAAATACTTCCAGCATTCATTCTCCACCGCAGCCTCGCCGTCGTCGTCGCCTTGAACGGCACTATGTTTTCGGGCCAAATCCAAAAGAAAATTTGAAGAACTATGGGCAGACCTTGGGCCAGCAGTAGTGGAATCCACAGTTTGGTTTTTAGGAATGTCATCTGCTGTCAAACGACTTCTGATTAATGATGATAAGAATGAGACCTTGGTTATTCCTTTTGTTTGCATGTATTCATCAATATCTTTAATGGCATGGAATCGACAATCAAGCAAAGTTGCCGCTACAACGATGTCAGTTAAAGGAAATCGAGATTCCAGACCATCTAACATGTTGTTTTTGAGCCTGGTTATAACAAGAGGCTCATCATCGTTGGTTTCTTGCAGCAATCTTTTTATTTCCGAGCGAAATAGTAGGGCTAGGTTTATAGTAGGTTGAGTTTCCGAACTCAGAACATCAACGATCTTTTTAAATTTTTCTAGAAAATTTATGAGCGCTTCAATGGTTTCATATTCAGCATCATATAAAACAAGATCACCTCGTTCTATTTCATCAAGGATTGCGTTTATGGGTTGGCGATTTGCTGAATTAAAAATGCTTTTAAGCATCATCAAAATGCTATGCCATCGTGTGCTGGTGCTGGTTTTGATGGTAGGAGGAGGTGGTAAGAGTTGTCTGGAACTTGAAGCTCTTTCGGATGTCGCAGTCGTCTCAGTTACTTCAGAATCAGAGTCGAAGGTTTCAGGATCTTCCAAATGTTCGCCAATATCTTCAATAGCAGAAAGCAACTCTTGTTGTATTGTAGCTGCAGCTGCTTCAACACGCGGCGCCCTGTACCGAACATGCTTAACAATTTTTTGGCATTTTTTTAAAATCGTGGATATTTCTCTCGTGTTTGCAATGCCATCGACGTTGACTAAATTATGTAATGCATGACCAAGGCAAAGGTGGTTATCAAAGCCTAATAAGCTTGCAGCTCTTCTCATGTTTCCACCAGCATCTGTTACCAAATAAATCTCTTTTTGATCTATTGCAAAGCTACGCAAGATCTCCAGAATTTCGTCACGAATTGTTTCCCCAGTGTGTTTTTTAGAAACAAGCTTTGTAGCAAGTGTAAATTTTATTAGTTTCATGTCTTCGGAAATAAAATGATAGGTGCAAGTGATATAGTTACGACGCCTGTATTTATCAGTCCACATATCGGACGTTAGGGCCCCAAATCGGGGACTTTGCTTCGAAATAAAAGCGTTAATTTAAGCAAGCATGCTGTTGTACACGTCTTCTAATCCTTCTCTAGCTATATTTTGCCTTGACGGTAAATCTGAGTCAGAAACAATTACGCTGTATTTTTTTAGGAAGTCCATCATTGCGTCATTATCCACAGTATCAAATGGCATCAGAGATCTGGCGAACCATAAAGCCAAATCACGAGACAATGTAGACTTGTCGCTTTTCTTAATATTCCCGTCCATAGTGCGAGCCTTCGGAGTTCTTGGAGAAAAAAAATCTTTGATGCTTGTTGATGATTGAGATTTTTGTGTCTCTTCTAAACTGTGTGCATCTTTCAAATGTCTCAGTAAATTACTTGTGGCTATGCTTTTGCCGTAACCTTTAACTTGAGCCCTGAAACATAAATTTATATGTTTAAAACTAAAAATATAAGTGACCAACTAATAATTCTTATTTATCAACTAGGTACCTAGAAGATTAAAGAGATGTAATGTAAATAAGCAATTAAATGCTTATAAGAAGTCTATTATTTTAAGTTAGGTTAGGTAAAATAAATTTCTAGGTAATAGAAACTAAAACTGTAAGTGATAAACTGATAATTCTTATTTATCAACAAGTAGGTTAGAGAGATTTAAGTACATAGGTTATAATTGAGTGCTTTTAAAAAGTCTTATGTTTTTAAGTTAGGTAGGGTACGGCGTCGTACAATGAACCGGGTAAATTTTAGGAGCCTGTAGTTTTTACATTTTTTAGCTTTTGCTATTGTTTTTTCCCCTATCTTATGCAGAATTTATCCGACTATCATCGTGCATACTAGTTTTTTGACAGTTGGGCCTAGTTTGAGTAGGAGAAATGTTTTTTTAAAAACTCAGCTTTGGTTCATTGTGTCCACTAGGTAGTACAAATTGAACCGGGGTATTTTCCACATTGAACCACCCTTTACCACCTACCTAAATATTGGTATTTATCAATTTCAAAGCATGGCAAATAAAACAATGGTAAATTTTTATGATTTGCTTTATTACCGAAAGGGCCAGTCTTATAAATGTTAAAAAATAACTATAAAATTACACTTCTGGAGTGTAATTTTATCGGTTAGTGAAAAAAATTACAAATATATTGAGTTAAATGCTATTATTAAGAGATCAAGTTTCTTATGAACACAAACACTATAATTTAACTTAGTTTTAACGAATTATTTTAACAGTATCTTCTTTATCAAAATGCAAACATACATCAGTACACTTCAGTGCAAAAAAAATTGCTTACTATGACAATATTTGTGATTTGGCATAATTGTTCGTTGCAGCTGTGACGTCACCTTTTATTCTATAAGTTACTTTGGTCCGCGCCATCCTAAAAAAAATCCTTTTTTAATTTATTAGTTTCTAATTTCCAGTTAATATGCAGTTTTGTTGTGACTTTACAGAAAACAGTACAATTGCACGGAAGTGTAATAAGTTAATAGTACACAGTGAACTGTGGTTCAGTCTGTACTTCATGTATGTGGTTCAAAGAGAGACACCGCACGTGCTTCGCAATAATCTCAAAATTTCGCCGGATAAACCAGGGCATATTAAAACCAAATATCATGCATTAGAAAGCTAAATATGTGCACTATTACACGTAATTATTTAAATACTGACATTCAACACCGAAAACAAATGAAAAATCAAAGAAAACTGATGAAAAAACTTACTTTTCCGATCGATTTTAGTAAAAGTCCTCGCCCAACCTTCGTCATTCACGGGATCGCCGCGCAAACTCAGCGGTGGGTAGGGGGGCTGTAGGGACCTTATTTACCGGCACAAGCGCGAATCGGCAACCTTGCATATTCGAATACTTTCGATGGTTCAATGTAGCTGTCTGGTTCAATGTACGACTACCGACCCTACTTAAAACGGTTTTTGACTATGTTGTCAATAATTTACAAAATAAGCACTGTCAAATACCGTAACGTTGACAAAATGAAATAAAATCACATCTCTAAGTAGGTACCTATCTAAGTACCTGACCATATTATGTATGTACTTACATATTTTACATTAGGTTAGGATATAGGCGAGAAATAGATATATGAAGAAATGATGGACTTACTTTGAGAACAAAAGGTCATCATTTTCAGTCTTTGCATTTCGTAGGCAAACAGCACAAAAGACTTGTTCACCCAAAACAGTTCTCCGTTTTCCTCCTAATTCTATCGCCAAATGACCAAATTCAGTCCAGCAAAAACTATGGGTATGTTTAGTGGAGAGATTTTTCAAAGGTGTTATGTAAATATCCTTTATTTTGGTTTTATAAACATCAATAGTAGTCGAATCTGCCATTTTTACGCACGCACGACGACCCAATATAAATTTATTTATGATTTTATTTATTTTACAATTTTTGGAAAACTAACAGCTAGGTAAATATATAAACAAAACGATGTGTAACTTACGGCTAATTATAAGTTTCCACAGAAAAAAAGAAAAAATAACAGATGAATAATAATTTACAGTTGAAGAAAGAAGAAAAAAGACTGCACATTGGTAAAATACTAATTATAAACTATGTTACATTACTACCTACTTAATCAAAAAATAAGCTACTTAACAAGCGTTTCAGACGCTTGGTTGAGGTATTGAATAAATCAAGATCTACCTTGTTGCTCCTATCATTATCATTAAATACAGTATTTGCCAAAATATTGAAAGACTTGCATGCCCTTATGATGAAAGAGTTCTGCCTGTAATTTGTTCTCACCAATGGCTCATTCAGGAGATTAGGCCTACGAAGTGTGCCTATGCTCGTGCGCAAACCTATACGCTCTAATAGCTCTGGACAGTCCACGGTTCCGTTCGCTATATTCATGAGATAGCATAAGTCTGCAATATTCCTTCGTTCAATAAGGGGTAGAAAGTGGAATTTCCGACAGCGTTCAGTATAATCTGAGAGATAAATCTTAGCTCTAAACTGCAAGTAGCGTAAGAAACGTTTTTGAATACCTTCTATTCTGGAATTATAGATGTCATAGCGTGGGTTCCAAACCTGTGAGGCATACTCCAGATGACTGCGAACATACGCACAGTACAGAATCTTAAAGGTCTTAATACTAGTAAATTCAGATGACATCCTAAATACAAATCTATTAGATAAATCAGTTCAAACACAGAAATATAACATTATAAAGACTTTAATGATTAATAATCAATGATTTTACATTCATTTCACTAATATCTATTATTTTTTCACATACCGCATTCCACACTCAAAACACACAATTTTTCTAATGGCGTCATCACATCAATTTAGTTCCCGCTTTTTCCACCCGGCGCCACTGTACATGTCTGTTTTTTTAACTTTTTGCTTCATTCACAAGCGATTTCTTCCAATTTCGGGAGAATATTCCCTATATTTTACCCGATTGCGCTGGAGAAGTGGTTATTGTTTTTAATGATGCTAATAGTCGGCTGTCCTGGTGGAGGAATGTCCTCATTTCGATCCGGCCATTAGAAGTATTGTGTGTCCTCAAACAATAATTAAAACTTATCGGATATTATAGTGTTTAGTTATAAAAATTTAACATCCAAGAATAATAACAAGACTATACATGCAAAAAAATTTTTAGTAAATGGTAACATTCTAATTTAATAAAAATTATCGTAGTTTAATAAGAATCTAACATATTAATAGGTTCGTAGTTAACCCGCTTATTCATAATGAAATGGTAACATGATTAATTATTAATAGTAAGGAAAACGTACGGACTAATACCTAACTATATTTAAAAATTAAAAAAAACTCCGCCTATTCGTAATGAAATGGTAATAATGATTAATTATTAATAGTAAGGAAAACGTACGGACTAATACCTAACTAAATTTAAAAATAAAAATTAAAAAAGAAAAATCTTATGCTTGTCACTATCTTCACATTATGTGACATTCGAACAGTAGTGTGCAGGCGATCGTAGAAGTCCTCTGGTACAGGGCCTGTGTGCAATATAGAAAGACGTGGAATTAGTTACAATGATTTAATTATATAAAATTATGATTTTAATAATAGTCTTATAAGTTCGTTTGTGTACTATAAGTATATATCTATACTTAAGTAAGTTAGTGTGGGAAAATCATTATAGGAAAAAAAATAAGTCAATTCTTTCAGTTAACTGAATATGAAAGTTACATTATGTGTTATACTTAAATTAATTTACCATACCAACATTTGAGTCCTCGTGATCGGGCAAACTCATTAATATGTTTTGAGATGTGTTTTGAGTCCTCGTAATCGGGCAAACTCACAAACAAGTATTTGAGTTGTGTTTTGAGTCCTCATAATCGGGCAAACTCACAAACAGGTACTCGAGTCCTAAGACTAATTTATCGGTATTTGAGTCCTCGTAATCGGGCAAACTCAAAATACTCGAAATTGAAAATCATATAAGAAAGGCAACAAAATTATGAATACCCACATTTTTATATTCCATTTACTGCATGGGAAAGATACTGCTCCACAACTGAGTCTTAATTGCACCTATTCTCTTTCCTTCTGCAACAGATTGTGGGAGTAGGATCATTCTATACGTACACATAAGATACTTGTGTCTCGTATTTTGTGTCACTTTATTTATGTTCAATGATTTAATACTATAATATATTATATTCGCACAAATATTTGTTTAGGATAATTTTCCAATTTTTTAATTTTTTTTTTGCACATAAATACTAGGTGTTAATGATTTGTATAATAATAATGAGATACATATTAAATTAAATAATGTTTAGGTTTTTAGTTATCGTCGTGTTCATTCGATACATCGCTAGACACGACATCTTCATCATTTTCAGTTTCACTTCTCACATCAAAGGTTATCCACTTTTTTAATTGGTCTGCTGGATATATGCTTTTATATTTTCTTTTTGAGAAGCCTGGAATAGTTGATATCTCGTAGCGATCATTGTTTAGTACTGCTGTTATTTTGTAAGGTCATTTAAACTTAGGACGCAGCTTTTTACTTTTGCCATCGGCCGGAAAATGGTGACTAGGGATCATAACCAGATCTCCGGTATCAAAAAATATTGTTGGAGCTCTCAAATTGTCATATCGAGTTTTCATTTGAGCTTGGTTGTTAGCTGTTTTCATTCTCGCTAATTCGCGGACTTCTTCTATGTTAGGTTTGGGTTGGTCGTCTGCAGGTTGGATTTCATTTAGGACCTGTCCTTCTTTCGCACTTATAGTTCGTCTTCCGAAAATAATATCAGACGGTGTAGTTCCTGTAGCTTTGTTTATTGAATTATTGAGGGCCCATTGAATTTTACCCGCATGTGTGTCCCACTCACGCTCGTCTGATCCATTGTTAGATGCTGCTAAGGATTCTAATATGGTGCGGTTATATCTCTCTATCTGTCCATTGGCACGAGGAGTAGCCACGGCATTCATACATGTTTTGTACCAATTGACTCGACATAATATTTCTTAAATATTGCGGAGGTAAAACTAGTACCCCTGTCTGAAATAATTATCTTAGGAACCCCGATTATGTCAAATATTTCCTGCAACACTTTCACAGTTGTCTTGCTTTTAAGGTTCTTCACAGGTTTCACAAATATAAATTTACTAAATCCATCAATTATGCCTAAGATATAGGAGTTCCCACTCTTACTCTTTACAAATGGTCCTAAATGATCCATGTGGAGTGTGTGGAACGGTGTATTACCTTTCGGTATTGGATGCAGATATCCGCTACGTTTCGATGTAGACGATTTGTTAAGGGCACAACTTATGCATGCAGCAACATACTTCCTAACAAATCTTCTCATTTTGGGAAACCAGTAGTCTTGTTTTAATTTGTCCAACGTTTTATCGAACGCAAAATGTCCTGCTTCATCATGGTTGAGTTGGCATATTCTCCATTTGGCTCCATTAGGTACAACCCATTTCAATTTACCGTCGATTCGTTTATAAATTTTACCATCTCGTATAACATAATTCTCCAAAACATCTTGAATATCTTTCTTATCGCCGTCCAACACAGACTTTATAAACTTCAACTTAGGGTCTGTCATTTGTACAGTCTGAAGCCATTCAGCTGTTGATGTTGTAGTTACGTTCATTATCTCCAATTCCCGCATGTCGGCCAAACTGTCGTATCCAGTGTCTGGAACCGGATTTCTGCTTAAAGCGTCTACATGTTTCATCTGTTCACCAGGTCGATACTCGATGGTGAAATTATATTCCTGAAGTAGCAACCACCACCTAGCAATCCGTGGTACTAAATCTCTTTTCGTCAGTGTTGATTTCAGGGCATTGCAGTCTGTATATACTTTAAAGGGTATACCTATCAAATATGTGCGAAACTTTTTAAGGGACAGAACTACAGCTAATGTTTCTAATTCATATGAGTGGAAATATTCTTCATCTTTCGTCGTTTGTTTGCTGAAGTATGCAACGGGTTTAAAGGGGCTCTGCTCATTTGGACGTTGAAATAGTATCCCACCTACTCCCAGCTTGCTAGCATCACAATGTACCTCAGTGATATATGAGTGATCATAAAGCGCAAGTAAAGGTCTCTCTGTTAACTTAGCTTTTATTGTTTTAAACGCCTCTTCTTGTTCATTTCCCCATATCCATGGTGTATTTGCTTTGGTGAGGATAGTTAATGGTTTGACAATGCTAGCAAAATTCAACACAAATCTGCGGAAGAAGCTAGCTAATCCAACAAATTGGCGCACCTGATGTACATTGCAAGGAGTTGGGAACAATGCTACAGCTTCTGTCTTCCGTGAACCTGGTCTTATTCCTTCATTGGAAACTTCGTATCCCAGATAATCTAATGAAGTCTCAAAGAAAAAACATTTTTGTATGTTTAATGTTAACCCTGCTTTCAATAAAGATTCGAATATTTTGTGCAACTTAGTCATTCCTTCAGTGAAGTCTATTGCAGGGGAAAGTAGATCGTCCATATATGGGATTGCTAGATTGTATCGGTCTTCACCTAACGCCTTATTTATCATATGCTGGAAGACGGCAGGGGCGTTCACTAGCCCGAAGGGCATGCGTGTATATTCATAGTGCCCATCAGGAGTAATAAAAGCGGTCATATGTCTGGAATCCATTGCCATAGGTATCTGATGATAGCCTGATTTTAAATCCAAACTTGTAAAATACTTATGCCCATTGAGACGATCGAGAAGATCATCTATTACTGGCATAGGGTATGAGTCTTTAATTGTTTTCTTGTTTAGCGCTCTATAATCCACACATAATCTATAGTCATTGTTTTTCTTCTTTACAAGGACGACTGGACTTGCAAATGAAGAATTTGACTCTTGCACTATCTTGTTTTCTAAAAGCTCATTTACTAGACCCCTAAGGATCACTCTCTCGCTATATGGTAAACGATAAGGTTTATACGAAACCGGAGCATCATCCGATGTCTTTATATGCATTTCTGTTATAGGTGTCGTCCCCAATTCTTTGATGTCTACAGCAAAGCAATCGCGATATTCATTGATTAGATCTAAGAGCTTTTGCTTGTGAAGGTCCGTGATATCTGACCCTATGTTAACCATGTCAATGGTAATTTTACTTTTAGGTGAACTTTTGTCTAATCTGCAATGTTCAATTTTATTAACTTCAATTTCCGCTGGTGGTTTGGAGACTACAGCATCTCTGTCCGTTGGTAGCAAGCGTGCACGTGCAATTAACTTATTAGCTTTTAATGTGGCTTCTTTTCCTGAGAAGTTGATGACAACAACTTTGCCTACACCTTCTTTCACATAGTATACTCCCTGCAAGACAATAATCTCTGCGCCTTCTTTGAAACATGAATTCCCTGGGATATACAAGTATCCGGTGTAGTCAAACTCGCATTTAATGTCAACAGCGTACATTCCCTTAAATGAGGTATCGGTGATACAGAAGACTTGTATTTTATTAATTTCCAAGTTTTCTGAGTACAAAACTAAGCTGGTATTTGTTTTACATACAATGATATCTGGTCTTTCAGTGAAATTTTGACCGATTAATATATCTGTGTTAAGAAATTCATCAGGTACAACATATGCTTCTATAAATGCATTAACAAAATCTAGAGCAACAGTTATATGCACCCGTCCAATGGGTTGCGTGACGCCAAATGCAAAGCCTTTCATTGATGGTAAATTATTTTTATCCAATTTTAAACCCATTTCGGATGCAACAGTTTGCTTAATTATGGTGCACTGACTTCCAAAATCGATGAAAGCTGTCTTATTGATATTGTTGATCTTAACATTTTTGTAATATATATTGTGGCCTGTGTCATTTGTATGAGATACTATGCAATTAATTTTAGTTTTACTATTTCCATTTGGGTCACTCACCGACTGCTTAGATAGATTAGTGTCTTGGGTTCTCTGTTTGATTTTGCAAAAGGCAACTATGTGACCGAAGCGGGAACAATGAGAGCATTGTTGTCGTTCTTTAGTGCATTTTATTGCTGTGTGTCCCATTTCGGAGCAATTGTAACATTGTAATTTCCTTGTATCATTAGTATTCGTGTTGTTATATTTCTCGTTTTTCTTGGAGTCCTTGTATCTGACATGAGTAGGTAGAGTTGAATTTTGAGAAATCCTGTTCTTTTTAAATGGTCTAACTGTTATGCTTCGAAGATAACGCAACAGCTTAGTTGGGCTTTTGAAATTGGCACCTTGAGCATTTAGTTTAATGTTGTGGTCGAATATTCCATGTATAATACACTGAACTGCTTCCTTTCCTTTTATGTTGCAGTGATTGACTAATTTGGCTTTGTCATAGAAATACTCCTCAAGTGTTTCTTCGCTGCGGCTCTTCCTGTCAAGCATTTCTATTAGTCGGTCAGCATAGTTTCGATCATCCGGAAAACTCTTCAAAAGTTTCCTTTGCCATTCTTTCCAATTCAGATTTACAGAGGTCAGGCCTTCCTTCGTACCACCTTCGCGCTAACCCATCGAGCTTCGGCAAAGCGTGAAAAATAATTTGTTTTTCACTCCATTGATATATCTGTGCTGTTTCGTTCACTTTCTTTAGCCATGATTGAGTGGTTTGGGATTTCTGACTTGGATCAAACTTCGGAATTACTTCTTGAGCGCCAGAAAAGGAAATATTTTCATGTTGTTCCATCACGTCCATGAATTTGTTAAAAACCGAGTATTGATCGTGCCGTTTGCCATCAATTGAATTGGATCTATGATGTACATAGCGTTCCCTGAAGCGGGAGTTAGACCTGGATGAGTCTGACCCACTTGATGTAGACGTATAATAGTATGTTCGTCGTCTGGCCCTTGTCCTCCTCTTGCGTGTATGAGATATGTGGTCACTGTCTCCCATAGAACTCGACGATGAAGTTGTACATGAACGAGATCTGCGCCGACTTCTCCTTTGCGTGCGTCGTTTAGATGGTGAGCGACGTCGTCGATGACATCTTGCCCTTTTAGGACTAGGAGATCTAGTCCGGCTACGGGCCTTATGTAACGATACAGACTTATTTCGCTTTCTTTCCATATTTTTATTTGCTATGTATTCCAGCCTTTCCGTATCCATCGAAGGTGTATGAGCATCGGAGTCCGACATCTTTATTTTTTTCATTTATTTTTTTTTATTTATTTATTATGTCGTGTTGTTTCCAGAGTTAACGTTTATTAAACACACAAGGGTTAAGATGATGTGATCAATTTTTGAAAATAAAGTGCATAATAATAAATAATATTAATGTAATTAAAGTTATTTATTATTAGGGGTTAAAAGCATGTTCATCATTAAAGGTTAACATAATAGTGCATAGTTAAAATAATGTGTAATAATAGCATATATAAAAACAGGATAAGGGATAGGAAAGGTGGGGAAAACAAAACACAATTAGTTCTGTGGTAACGTCATGGCTGCTAGTTTGATGAAATGAATAATTATATCCAAAAGTCCTGTATGATCTAAAAGAAATAACAGGACTTTGATATTGATTTTATGTCTATTTACTGCTTATAGTAAGTAGATGAAAAATAAAACTTAAATTTAATTTTGTTGTTCAAAATTAATTTAATAACTGTAAGTAAGTAACCAGCAGTCTCTGTTCCATGAATAGGATAAGGTAAAGGTTTCGAGACAGTTAGTGATCATGCGCATAGCAACAAAACTAAAATGTTAATAGGCGCTGAAGAAATGGTACGGCAAAACATTGTTAGTTTTATGGCAAACAAATGGATAAAATTATTTGAGGAAGCTGGTAATATCTTTATTTACTGCTTGTAGTAAGTGTATGAAAATCAATATAATTATGTTCAATGAAAACTATAATTTAATTTTAATTTGTTTTCATTTTGTAGGTTCAATTTAATTCAATAAATTAAAGTTACTACCAACACCAACATTCTCTGTCATGGCTTGGAAACAATTGATGGTCATTGATCAAGCATACAGCAACATGAATTATGTCATAATAAGCGCTTGTGTATCATTGTAAATAATAATGTTAACATTTGTGTAAATGTCTAAAAATTAGGTAGTTTCCAACGAAGCTGCCTAATAACCATTTGTGACAACTGTAAAGTTGATCTGAATTCAATCATTGCATTGATCAATTAAGACAAATTTAAATTAGAGTTGAGTTGACACCCAATGAACACATTAATCTATTCACTTGTACTTATTTGGTTTATTCACTAACCATTTGGATATCACAGATTTCAAACAAGCTTAGATTATATACTGACCTGATAGTATATTGTTACAGGTAAACACTATGGTTGATAACAATTTATAATTAAAACATTTAAGTATTATTTTATTATTGCTTTCAATGATAACTGGAGAAACTGTTGATGTGGATGATTAAAAGAGCAATACACTCTTTCATTAGGTAACAAAAGAGAATAGAAACATATACTTAACCTAATTTGTATTGTCCGGAGCTTTTGAAAGCTTTGAGATATATAATAATAGTTTTTTCCGTGAAAACCAAACTTGGATTGTGGTAGAATTGATATTGATAATCTTGTCGTCATTATAAAGCAGATTCAAGTAAAGTAATGGATCGGTGTGTCTTCAATTAAACCGACTGGTTCAACATTTCATAGTTGAATGTAGGTATTTCTTTATAATACTATCATCTTACCATTAAGATGACCAAAATAGCTAAGATAGCCACCTTGTACTTGTTTTACATATTCAAAAGGTGTTTTAGTGGATCACACTCGTAGGTACGAGTTGCTGTGAATTGACAATAAACGATTTCGATTTGACCTTGACCCAGCCTGAATTTTCTTGTCGAAGTTCGCGCTGTGAGATCATGACAGGTCTTTTCTTTGTTTTGATTACTTAATGAACAATTGTTGTAGGTAATCACCTACATTTACTGTTTGCATTTTCAGCAGTTGTCTTTTATGCAAGTAATAAAAATCTAGGTACATACCATCGGTGCACTGGGCGTGTGTCGCACTTCTGATTTATTAGATAAATCAGTTCAAACACAGAAATATAACATTATAAAGACTTTAATGATTAATAATCAATGATTTTACATTCATTTCACTAATATCTATTATTTTTTCACATACCGCATTCCACACTCAAAACACACAATTTTTCTAATGGCGTCATCACATCAATCTAGTTCCCGCTTTTTCCACCCGGCGCCACTGTTTTTTTAACTTTTTGCTTCATTCACAAGCGATTTCTTCCAATTTCGGGAGAATATTCCCTATATTTTACCCGATTGCGCTGGAGAAGTGGTTATTGTTTTTAATGATGCTAATAAATCCTAACGATTTAGATGCTTTCTTGACAATATGGTCGATGTGATGATCAAATAAGAGTTTGTTATCGAAGTTAACACCTAAATCGCGGATGGTAGTCACTCTGGATAAGACAGTATTATTCAATGTGTAGTCAAAATTTTGCACATGTTTATTACGTGTGTATGAAGACACATAGCATTTGGATACGTTTAGGTGGAGGTTATTAGTCTTGCAGTAAATTTGAAAGTTATCTAGGTCATTTTGAAGGCGCAGAGAATCTTCAGTGCCACGAATAACGGAAAGGATCTTCATATCATCTGCATAGAGGAGTACCTTAGAATGATTAAAGCATGTGTGTACATCATTGACCATAATGAGGAATAGCAGTGGACCTAGAAGGGAACCCTGTGGTACTCCAGAAGGAATACTCATAGGAGAAGAAGAATATCCATTGAGCACCACCGTTTGACATCTATTATGGACATAAGAGGTGAACCAACGGTAAAGGTTACCTCTTATACCAATAAGCTGAAGTTTACGTAGAAGAATCAAGTGATCTATCTGGTCAAAGCATTTGGTGTAGTCAGTGTAAATTACATCCACTTGAGATAGCTCACACATATGGCGTGAGATAAATTCACTACATAGTAAAAGGTTAGAGGTGGTAGATTTTCCTACGACAAAGCCATGTTGACCAGAGTTAAGATCCTGCTTAATAGCTGAATAAAGTTGTAGATGAATAATTTTTTCAAGAATTTTTGCAAAAAGGCATAGTTTAGAGATTGGCCTATAATTTTCAATTCTATTTTTGGTGCCTTTTTTATGGATTGGTGTTACATATGCACTTTTCCATACATTGGGCATTATGCCTTCTGTGAGTGAGCGACGATATAATAAACAAAGAGGTAAGGTTAAACTTTTAGCACATTTGACTATAAAAATAGGAGGGATATTATCTGGCCCAGCAGACTTATTGAGATCTAATGATTTTAACAACTTGAGAACCTCAGTACACGAGACATCTATATCGCCTATATCTGCTATTGATGTACCATATTCAGACAGTTCCGATGGTGTTTGAGTCTGTGTATGTATATCGCTAAGGAAAGTGGAGTGGAAGTATTCGCCAAACATGTTTGCAATCTCCTCACCCTTGTCTGAGGAGCGGTCACCATAGTGGAGTACAGAAGGATAAGAGTGAGACAAATTCTTACTTTTGACATAAGACCAAAAGGCACGTGGGTTTGTTTTAATATGGTTTTCAATATTTTGTATGTAGGAGTCATAAAACTCCTTTTCTAATAATACCGCCCTTTCTCTAAGCATTTTGAATGAATTATAATCACATAGATTCCCATATTTCTTGAATTTACGGTGATACTTATATTTCTCCTTTATTATTTTTATTAAAGGTTTTTTATACCATATTGGGTACTTAGTAGACGGTGAAAATAATTTGGATGGTATGTATAAGTCACGGAGGTTACACAAGGTATGGTACAAATATGAGACTGCATCTTCAATTGGTTTATGCGAAAGAGCTGTATGCCAGTCAACAGAGTCCAGTTCCTTACAGATAGATTCATAGTCACCATCATGATAAATAAATTTAGTGTAGGAGAGAGGTTTGATTGAGTGGTATTGCACAAATTCAGCCTCGCATACAATAGAACTATGATGTGGGTCTTCTGGTACTAGTGGGGATTCACAGAGCCTGACAGAAACATCATGGTTAGAAAATACTAGATCTAACACATGATTGTTGGTGTTTGCGACTGAGTTGTATTGCAGTAAATTACTAGTGTTTAGTTCATCAAACATTTCAACCTGGTGTGATCCCTGAATGTTGTTTGGAGAATAGGACATACCATCAGAACTGGGTGACCATGAGATGTTAGGTAAGTTAAAATCACCCAGAACTATAAACTTATCAAGAGGATGCTCCAATACTAAGTTTGCTAAATTTAGAATAGAATTTTCTCTTTGAACTGTCATAGAGTTACCTAAGTTTTGATTACATATATACACTGTACAGATATGGATTTTATAGCAACAAGAACCTACCTGGTTCCTGCTGCAACAAACACGTTCACTTCAAGAAACGCTTGGCTCGACTGACTGAGTAAAAGAATGAAACGCGTAATCATGGATAGCGCGCGCGAGCGAGAAAGAAAATCGCGACGAGCCACGACGACGCGCGACGGCGCGTCGTTTGTTCCATTCGGCGACGGCGCGGCGCGCTGCCTTGCACTCGCGGCGACGACGGCGCGCCGGCGCGGCGCTCATATCTAATAAGAATTAATTTATTTTTTTGCGAACATCTTCAACTGCTCTAAGAAGTTGGTCTAGTGAGTATGGTTTTACTTTTTACGTATATAATGTCGCACCATCTAAAACAATACAAAAATACCATACCTATATAAATTATAATAAAATAGTTTTAACAAATACAATTTTTATACGAAATAAAATAATTAAAATAAATAAAGTAGGTATCTATGCATACATCGACATAGGACATCACTAGTATTTTTCAACACCATACAAAATCTTTTTTAAAGTTTTTTTAAAGGTTTTGACTCTGTAGAAAAAATATATATCATGCACCAATACAGTGCCCCCCTTTCTGGTAATATAGTGCAAATCGCTTTCTTCGTCTTGCGTATTTTAATAAGATTTAATTTTACTCACAAGCGATCAGGGACGGAGCACTATTTCATTAAACAGAACACATCTAATTCTGTTAGATGGTCAGGAAATACTCAAAGATTAATTGTCAAGAAATACTCAAAGATTAATTGTCAAACGATAAAGAAACAATACGTTGTAAGTTCTTGAAAAAGAGGTGCACTTGAAAAGATTCAATTACAGTGAAGCACGTCAACGAAAGACCAAAAAGATTGTGTGCTCAAAGGTGGACCACGGTTAAATAATAATTTCCTATGGTTCACCTTAGTTCACCTGGTGGACCACGGAAGAATATGTTTACCCGTGGTCCACCAGGTGGACAAAATAGGTGAACCACGGGAAAGAAGGGAAAATTAAGCGGGGCTATTATAACTTTAGGTTAGTTGAAATAACCCGACTTACATATCTCAGTGGGGTTATTTAAACTAACTAAAAATCTCTTAAAAAGCGTGTTTTTACTTAGAAGAAATAAGTGAATAACAACTCACGGTCTATATTTTCTTCACTCGCAATGTATTATCGTTGAAACAAGCGTTCAAAACACTACTTTTGTTGAAAAATGTGACAAGCGTCTTTGCTAACACTTGCGCAAAATGGCGACTGACAAAAAGTGCCTGTAGGTAAAACAGTTTATGCCTTAGAGCGCCATCTATGAAATATTGTCGAATTTACCTGTTCACCTACTTTGAGCTAGATGGCGTTTTTGAGTAGTTATAGTAAAATAAGAGTAATTGTCACTAGTTGAAATATCCCCTCAGTTGAAATAGCCCGCTCGCTCCTTATATTGTTCTGGCTTAAAGACAATATGGAATAATGCACTTGGTTCGGTATGTCACATAATAGTTTACTGTAAATTATTATGTGGCACAATGATCTAACTATCATCATCAGCCTATGTTAGTCCACTGCTGGACATAGGCCTCCCCTAATGAGCGCCATAGCGCCCTGTCTTCGGCTTGTCGCATCCAGCATCTGCCAGCAGTCTTTCGCAGATCGTCATCCCACCTGGCTGGAGGGCGTCCTACACTACGTTTACCAAGTCGCGGTCTCCACTCAAGAACACGTTTACCCCAGCGGTTATCGGTTCTTCGCGATATATGGCCGGCCCACTGCCACTTCAGTTTGCTAATTCTCTGAGCTATGTCGATGACTTTAGTTCTCTGTCGGATGAATTCGTTACGAATCCTATCCTTCAGAGAAACTCCGAGCATAGCTCTTTCCATAGCTCGCTGAGCGACTTTGAACTGGTGTACCAAACCTATCGTGAGTGTCCACGTCTCAGCTCCGTAGGTCATGACTGGTAGGACGCACTGATTAAAAACTTTCGTTTTCAAACATTGCGGTATGGATGACGAGAAGACTCGACGTAGTTTTCCGAACGCTGCCCAGCCTAGCTGGATCCTCCTCTTGGCTTCCTTTTCGAAATTGTTTTTACCCAACTGCAAAATCTGCCCGAGGTAAGTGTACTCAGAAACAATTTCGAGAAGGTGGCCATGTACGATCACCGGTCTTGGATCAATGTGGCCATTGATCATGATTTTGGTTTTATCCAAATTCATGCCAAGACCGATACATCGGGAGGCTGAAGCTAGACTGTCCAGCATCCGGTTCAGCTCCTCTAGCGACTCCGCCATTAAGACTATGTCATCAGCGAATCGCAGGTGTGAGATGTACTCGCCGTTTATGTTGATGCCCTTGTCTTTCCAGTCCAGCGTCTTAAACATATCTTCCAACGCGCTCGTGAACAGTTTCGGGGATATAACATCCCCCTGCCTCACTCCTCTGCGCAGTTGGATCGGTTTAGTCTGCTGGTCCTGTACTCGGACACTCATCGTAGCGGCTTCGTAAAGACATCTCAGCACCTCGATATAACGATAGTCTACTTGGCATCGCTGTAAGGATTGTAGAACAGCCCATGTTTCAACGGAGTCAAAGGCCTTCTCATAGTCCACAAAGGCCAGACACAGGGGCTGATTATACTCTTCGGACTTCTGTATAATCTGCCTCACTGTGTGAATGTGGTCTATGGTACCATATCCTCCGCGAAACCCAGCCTGCTCCGGTGGCTGAAACTCGTCGAGTCTGAGACGGTTCGATATAACTCGTGAGAATAGCTTATAGACGTGACTTAGGAGCGAGATGGGTCTATAATTTTTAAGGAGGGTTTTATCTCCCTTCTTAAAAAAGAGCACCACCAAACTCCCACTCCACGCCTTTGGAGTTCTCCCACTGTGAAGGACGGCGTTGAAGAGGCTCTGTAATTCCTGTATAACAGGGTATCCTCCAGCTTTTAAAAGCTCTGATGTTATTCCGTCCTCACCGGGGGCTTTTCCATTTTTAAGCTGCCTCAGAGCTATCACAATCTCTTCTTGACTGATGTCTGGCAGTTCGTCGGTATAGTGGCGTATCAAGGTGGCTCTAGAATCGTGGCCGTCTCGTTGGGAACGGGGAGCATAAGCAGCGTATAAACGGCCATAAAAGTCCTCTATCTCGGCCGATATCTCCGGCTTCGACAATACGGTCCTTCCGTCGTGCGTTGTAAGCTTAGTCAAGTGGCTCCTGCCAAGCTGCTGAGTGAATACTTTGGACCCTCGGTTTCGCTCTATCGCCTCTTCAATGAGGCGTGCATTGGAGCTCCGAAGGTCGCGCCGTACCATCTTCGCAATTCGCTTGTTCAGGTCTGACCTTTCTGACGAAGTCGCTTGGGTGGTTTCCCGTCTTTTTGTCATCAGCCCAAGAGTCTCATCCGAGAGTTTGGACTTCTTACCAGTACGCTGCTTTTTGCAAAACTTGATGCCCTCGTCCCTCAAAGTTTCGACCAGATTATGTAGGGTCTCGTCAGCGTCAGCAGTGGGTTCCAAGGCAGCGAATCTATTCCCGAGAAGCTGCTGAAACTTCTCGGTGCCCGCCAGGATTATGATTGGGTTCGGTCGGAGCGTGGACTTCATCAGACGGTTTCTTTCAAGCTTCAAATTTATATTCAGAGAGCCTCGAAGGAGTCGGTGATCAGATCCGGTATTGAACCTGTTGATCACTGAGACATCTCTGAATATATGCTTGCTATCCGTCATGATGAAGTCGATCTCATTTTTAGTCACAGAATCGGGACTCCGCCATGTCCACTTCCTTTGGGGCCGTTTCTTAAAGAAAGAGTTCATTAACAACAGCCCCTCCTACTCAAGGAAGTTGACAAGCATTTGTCCCCTGTGATTTCGAACACCAAAACCATGCGGGCCTATTCGGGATTCGTTGCCATTCTGGGTTCCCACCTTGCCGTTAAAGTCCCCCATAACAACGTTGAAGTGAGCCTTGGTGGTGTGATGTAAGGCTTTGGATATGTCTTCGTACATATCCTCCACTTCATCATCCGAGTGTGTCGAGGTCGGTGCGTAAACCTGAATGACCTTCAAGCTGTAGCGCTTAGACAGCCGAAGGATCAGGTACGCTACCCTGTTCGACACACTGGAGATTTCTTCCACGTTGTTAGAGAGGGCCTTATTGACGAGGAAACCTACGCCACCCTGGGATGTTTTATCACCCTCGCGAAAGTAGAGAAGATGGCCCGAGTCTAGGGTTACGGTGTCCTCCCCCTCTCTACGGACTTCACATAACCCTAGAATATGCTCTTCTCTAACTCCACTTCCAACTGCGCTAGATGGTGATCAAGCCTCAGAGTGCGTCCGTTAAACGTTGCCAGGGTCAGTTTGTGTGGTGGATGGTAGCCTGGGGTAGCCCGGAGATTCTTCGCACCCCCTGCCCCGCCGTTACCATGGCCGCTACCATGGCCAGGAATAGCGAGGCGGCCGGGAACTGGGGGCCATTTTATGGCTGGTTTTATCATATGGGGGATATTGCCCATAATCCCCACGCTGGGCATGCGGGTTGGGGATCGCAGTCCAGTGAGATTGTTCTGCAGAGGGCGCTGCTGCCCGCCCCCCGGTGTGTGTTTCCCTTAGTCGCCTCTTACGACACCCACGGGAAGAGTTGGGGTGGTGAAATTCTACGCCGGCACCACACGGCGAATGATCTAACTAAGACAAAGAAAACTATTTAACGGGGTGTTTACATCGAGTTTGTGTTAACAACTTCGCTGCCGGCCTGATTATGAGGGTGGCTTGAGGATATCTGATATGTTTTTTTTAATAATATGTACTTATTGGGCACATACCTAAAGCATATTACAATAAATGTTGGACTATAATTATTATGCTTTACTATCAAAAAAACAAAATAAAAATTCCCGTATATTATGCGGGCCCGGCACTGGGGTTGAAAATTTCAATCCCTGTGCCGGGCCCGCAAATTAGCGGAGTGGTTTATTTTATGAATAATGTAATTTGGACACGAGATATAGTACTTTTCTTATGCTGGCGCCTCACATTGGCTTATGACTTGGTTCCAACGTTGGCTACGAATAGAATGGCCAATAATTGCAACCAAGATTGCGGCCTCATATTGGCTCCAATATAATTGGGCAAACACTCATGCCAAGAGCATTGGAAGGTTGGACGTTTGAGCAGGTATCATTTAATCGTCAAATTTATTGCTAGCAAGTCATGTCGGACGGGACACTTTTCGCTCTGGCTACTTACGCCCACGCATTGAGCACATATTATTATTATTTAATTACTCAAAGAAAAAAGAAGCCAAGGAAAAGGCGATTCTGGATGATAAAAATGCACGCTAATCGAATAAAGTAAGTTTGATCCTATATTGCTTTTCAAGACATGTTTTGTCAAACTACCTTTGTTTATACATACCTATATCATCCTCATTATACACATGTCTTATACAAATAAATTTTCTGTATTTTTATAATAGGTATATTTTATTTGTTACATTTATGAATATTTTATGAATCAACTAGGGGAAGCAGGCAGGGGTAATGGTGCTCGCCGGGTAATACCGCAATAAATCAATTAGCTAGTAAATCAAATGTTGTGCTAGCTATATGTATGCCAGTTAGCACATACACATGACAACACGTGCAAGAAGCTGGTATGCTAGTGTACAAGCTACGGGCATGTTTATCCCCAGCTTAACTTATTAAGTAGGTACGTTGTCTTGAAACATATCGAGCAAATTAATTTTGTACTTTGTTGATTTCAGAAACGACGAAGGAAATAATTTAGGGTGGTTGGACCAATAGATGACTGATTAAGCGGAATTCAAGTTGTTTTATTTTTTATCTCAACTCCTATTCAAGGAATATTCTGTTTTTGGTTGTATACGTAGGTAGATATTTTGTGCATCAACTAGATAAACTGTTTTTACTCTGAACTATTTGTAAATAAGTTAAAATTGGAAAAATATCAAAAAAATGACTTTGGCCCTAATTGTGACCGGTTTGGAACTAATTCTGACCGAAATCGGACCTATTTATGACCGACAAAATAAAAGGCGAAATTCTTCACAACAAGAGACTTTATTTGAAAGAAGTGGGGTTCCGTATACATAATTTTGTCTGCATATGCTAAGGTACCTACTTATCATAATTTTAATTGCTTGATAAACAATTAACAATCAGTCTACACATATAATAATCAGTCTTAACAAATAACAATCAGTCTGCACATAATACTTACTTATCTTAATTTTAAAGGCTTGATGAAAAAATAACAACCAGTCTAAAAAAATAACAAAATAACAATCAGTCCACGAAAACATTTAAACCCCATTGTAGGTACATATTTTAATTTAAAAAACATCAAAAAATATCTAAGAAACGTAAGTTTTAACCTTTATACCATTAGGTAAGTCATAAATATACTTTTTATCTACATTGTAACAATTGTGTAATAACTTAATAAGTCTATACTGGCTGAGTTTTTTAAGTCTGAAACCGTTACGTACCGAAAAGTTACTTATCAAAAATTAATGTTAGAAGTGGATGACTTTTTGATAACTGTTACGGCTTCTGACTTCCACTCAGTGGCCCTTAAAAAAACTCAACCTGTTTAACTATACAAAATAGAGTTAAAGTAGGTAGGTTCGTATATTTTGCATCCTATTCCACAAACAGCAAATATAATGCAATTTTTTCATTGTCCTGGCAATCAAAGTTCAACATTCCTCTTCTGGAAATTTGAGGTTTTGGTAATATATATTTAATGTCTTTTATCCCAATCTCACTGACATCTTTTACATCTGGTTCCACGAAATACAATTTGTTATCAAATTTGCTTGACTTTTTGCGCAGATAATTAACTTTTATTTTGTTGTCTTTATTGTTGATCTCCGTAATCACACCCACATAATGCCTCGGTCGCTTATTGGTTTCAAATGTGACATACACATACTCGCCTACAGTAACGTCACCAAAATTCAAATCCTTCTGATGTATTTCACCTTCAATTTGCTCTGATTTAGTCTTTGTATGTGTCTTTGTTTTTATCTGAACATCGTTTATATTACATGTTTTAGTTTTCTTTTGTAGTTTACTCTTACTTTGTTCTAACTTGATATTCTTCTTCGCTTCTCTTTCTTTTTTTCGTGTTTCTTTAGCTTCTTCTTGTTCCTTCTTTTCACGCTCTTTTTTGTCCATAAATTCTTTATAACGTTTCGATGTTATTGCTAATGGCATAGGCGATTGCCGCTTGTTTGTCTTTATTGTTGAAGCTTTACTGCCAAACTTTGGCATAGTAAGAAAATCATCAATTTTGGTCTTAGTCTTCTTCTTAGGTGATAAAAGATTTCTGGCTGTGGGATTTATTGATTCAGGCTGACTTAATGTTTCTGATGATGATGTACTTGGCAGAGAATTCAAATATAAGGAGTGTACATCAGAAGTAATTGGTGTATTTTCATTTACACTAACAGATTCAGGGTACCATGGCAATGGTATTGCCAGTGAATATACATCTCCAGTCTTAGTAAGTGAATTGTTGTTGATCAAGGGATCATTTCTTTTCGAAGTTTTTTCAAGGATGCTTTTTTTCGCTACTTGAGATGCAGTTTTTTCAATCTGCACTGCGACACGAGCTTGGGTTTGGTCTTTCTGCTTTTCTGGACTTGGAAAAGTGCTTTCATTGAAGTCAATGGGGGTTGAAATAACTGGTGGTGATCCCAGCATACTCATGTTATCCATCAAACTGTGCACAACTCCGTCAATCACGAATGTATCTATCATGTCAATATTTAGATCCTCGATCAAAGCTTCTTCTGTAACATGTTGTGGAGGTTGTGTATTGTCAATGCTTCTCTCAACTGCATCGCCTTCGACCTCTAATATTAAGGCTTGTTCGCTCAAAAGTGAACGAGAATTTTGATTACTGTGGTATTCAACTTCTTCTTTGCACTTATTCCAGAGCTTAAACAAGCCATGTTTTTTTCCTAGTTTCAGCAAAATTTTCTATCAACTCTGGTCCAATTTCGTTTTCCAGTACTTTTATGGTGGAGAAATAATCATCAATATTGACAACATGGGTTATCTTCTGGTTCCGGATTTCTTTCAACCTATTCGACATGCATTTTGTGTAATCAACTGCGTTTTTGTCAAACGGAAAGAGTCCACATTTGCGAAAACCATTCTTGATGATAGTCGGATTAACCGATTTCTCAAACGATTTTGCGAAAAGAGCTGGGAACGCGGCTTTTGTCAAGCTCTTTTGGGTTTCATGCTTATACTTACGAACATCTTCTCGCCATTGTACTTTCACTGCTTTGAAGATTGATACATCGCATGGTTGTATCAAGTGTGTAGCATTTGGGTGTAGGCAATACAGAATTATTTTATTTTCTGCGCAAAACTCGTGCAGTGACAAGCCAACGTGTGATTTATGACCATCCATAAAAACGATTACCGGTAATTTAATTTTGTTTTCGACTAGCCATGGGTGGAATACATTTTTCATATATTCTTCGAAAGTAGCTGCCACCATCCAGCCTGAATCACTTCGCCCAATAGCCCAGTGTTCTGGAACTTGGTTAGTAAGGTCCTTTGAAAACCTTTTTCCCGGAAAAACTATGAAAGGTGGAGTAGTAGTTCCATCTGCTGAGAAGTTGCACAGTACAGTGACAGACTCTTTTTCTTTTCCAGAAGCAACCTCAAAAGTGTTACGGTAATTCTTCAAAGCTAGAATTTTTCCAGTTTTTGGGCAAAGTTGCACACCTGTTTCATCAAGATTGAACACTCTTGTAGGATCGTTTAAGATTTCTAGTTGATTTTCGGACTCAAGATGCTCATGGACTTCATCAAACCAATTTTTGAGAGACTCTTCAGTCACTGCAGCTCGTGCTCTTGAAATGACTTCTGCTGTCCGTTTAGTTATTTGTGGATGCCTTTTAAGGAACAATTTCATCCATTTATCTCCAGGAAAACCAACTGGAACTATTTTTTCTCGCGCAGTAGTGACCAAAAATGACTGTACCATAGTTTTTACATCATTCGGATGCAATGGATACCCTAGACTAGATTTATGTAAGATCCATTGTTCTAGTTTTTGCTCCTCGTCATTGGTTAAAAAGGTTTTTGGTCCCTTTTTGGCAACTACTGGTACTTTGCCATTTACTTTATTGTATAATGTTCCTTTGGGTATCCGATATATTATACAAGCCTTGTTTAAGGATATTTGTTTTTGTTTAACAAGTTTTACCGCGCGCTCTAACTGTGCTTGAGTATAATTTTTCCTATTATTCGCTGACGCAGTGCTCTCGCTAGCCGACATCTGAAACAAATGACATAGGTACTGCCTACATAATTCTTAATCGAATCAAGTCTACTTAGGAGATCGATAATCAATCAATAAATAAATGTATATGACTATGTGCCCAAAGTTGTATACACTTTCTAAATTGATAATTATTAAAATCAACTTCATAAATTCAGTAAAGGTTACACGTTCAGACATACTTTCCTTGCGTATAGTCTGAATGTACAACGTTTACTAAATTCTGAAGTTGAATTTATAAATTTTCAATTTTGAACGTGTTCCATCAACTTTATATACTACATAGTCACAATACATTTATTTATTTTTCATCAAGAAAAGGACACAAAATTAAAAAAAAAAATATTTACTGTGTTCAAAATCACTTTTCCCCCTCTATATATACATCCCCTATAAAAGAATTCATCAAATCCGGGAGAGCAATTCACAAAAATTCGAAATTTTCCCTAGGTCACCCAAAGCTGTTCTACACAGCTCCGCAAAAAAACATACCTCCCCCTCCGCCGTTAGGAAAATGTAATTTATTTTATTTATTTATTAAAGAAAAACTATAATAACAAATAATGTAATGATGACAACAGTTTGTAAGGCCAACGAAATTGGTTTACTATTGATTACGAAGAACCCTAATAAAATTCCACAACAGTTTTATTGCAACAGTCAAAATAAGTCGGTCACAATTAGGTTTTGAGGTCCAAATTATGAACGAACTAATTTCTTCGGTCACAAATAGAGCGTTTGGAACAGTAAATGACCAGCTAAAAAATAACAGGCCAAAACAACGATTTTTCTGTAATTAACCTCCGGTCATGTTTTGGTTTATAGAATTATGTATACAAAACCATTAAGAAAAACGTAAAAAATCAATAAAAAATCAAAGATACAATCTACAATATCAAAACAAAATTTGCAGGTCGGAGCTAATTCTGACCGCTCGGTCACAAATAGGATTTATGTATCTTTTTTAGACCAGTAATTGAACAGCAAATTTCTCGAAAACCTTATTAAAAATTACTTATTTTCTTTGATTTTCTACTTGAGATAATAGTCATAAATGCAAGGGAATACATAAATAGGGCCTAATTATATCAAGAAATCTGCAATCCACTCATAAGCTTAAGAAACTGGTTTACTCACCTTAGCTCGTTCTCCATACAAAATGGCGATGACCGAAACACGTCCGCACTAAATTAGGTCCTGGAGCGTGACTGAGGGTCCACTGACGATGTATTAATTTTTAAAAGAGGGAACAGTGTTGCCACTTCTAAAGAAAAAATACGCCACTACAGGGAGTACCACTCAATTCTTATAATTCGAGAAAATGTGCGTTTCGGTCATCTATTGGGGGGTGGTCATCTTTTGGTCCGACTACCCTACTAGCAGACTTGAAACATGAACCTTCAGGACAGTTTGAGAATTTTTGTCGGATGTCGTCGAGTGATTTTGAATATCTACTTAATAAAGTTGGTCCAGTAATAGCAAAGAAAGATACACGTTGGAGAAAGGCTCTTCCAATTAAAGTTCGCTTGGCAGTAACGTTAAGGTTTCTAGCCACTGGCGATACATATAAATCTCTTCATTTTCTATTTAGAATATCGAGCCAAATAATATCAAAAATTATACCCGAAGTTTGCAATGCGATTATCAATGCTCTCCACAGCGAAGTTAAGGTGAGATTTTATTATCTACAAATATAAAAACAATTTAATTATTATCCATTTATTTACCAAAATTACGCAAATTCAATCAACCTTGTTCGGATTAGTGAGAGATCCGGCCTAAGAAATTTATTCACCCATCTGTTATTTGATTATGACTAGGCTTATTATGGTAGCACACTGGTTGCCTAGCCAAATCGCGTACAGAAGCTGTTAAATATTATAAATTCTCTTCTCTTTGCATCCCTGTCTGTCGCATGGAGAATTTATAAATGTAACAGCTTCTGTGCGCTATTTAGCTAGGCAACCTAAGTGCGATATATTTATTACTAAATTATCTGCCATAATAAGCCAAGTCATAATCAAATAACAGATGGGTAAGTAAATTTCTTAGGCCGGATCTTAGACCATATAATGTTATGTTTGCACTAGTGAGCCACTGTTCATTTAATTTTCTTCTTCTTCTTTTTCTTCAAGAATGTCTTGGGTCCCATCAGTTTTTGCTGATTCATATGCTTGTTGTATAATATCTTGCGACAGTAGTGTGATTCGCTTACTATTCTTAGAACGAATGCTAGACTGATTGTTAGGGGTGGATATAAAAGTGTTGGAGGTGGATGTAGAAGCTCCATAATCATATACATATTGGTTGAGGGATGGTTCAACGTAGTCATTTGTATCGATTTGATAATAAGGCGAAGGAGTTTGAACTTGACCATTGTATGTAGTATTAGAACTGGTGCTACTAAGTGCAGTCGAAGGTCGAGACGAATAGGTAGTCTGGTAGGTCAGAGCATGAATATCATACATTAGTTTGTCTCGGTCGTTCTCGTTCATTTTTTTCAATTTCTTTGCTAACATATGACAGAAATAATCGCTTTCGTCAAATTCTTGGCGTTTTGCGGCCACTGTCATTACTTCGTAAGCATTATCCATCTGTTTTTTAATTTGCTGAAGTTCAAGATTCGGTACAGCAAAGTTTTTGTTATGAATCTTTCGTCGTGTTTGTTGTTCTTGCTGCCCAGTTGCTTCTTGTCGTTGTTGTTTTGGCTGTGGTTGTTGTGTTTCTGGTACATTAGTTGAGGTCTCACTTGACTCCTGTCTGTTCTGAAAAGAAAAAAAAAATATAATAATAGTATTAATTAATATTGTTTACTTTTTTTTCAGTGGCCTTCTACGACAGAAGAGTGGCTTCAGAAAGCATCCAAGTTTCAAGAACGTGGGCATTTCCCACATTGTCTAGGAGCCCTAGATGGAAAACACGTTCGTTTACAGTCTCCTATTCATAGTGGATCTGAATATTACAATTACAAACACTATTTTAGCATTGTTTTGTTAGCAGTTGTAGACAGCGATTACTCGTTTATGTATGCTGATGTGGGGTGCCAAGGAAGAATTAGTGATGGAGGGGTCTTCAATAACAGCACTTTAAAGGAAAAAATACACGCAAGTGAAAACTACCCTAGCGACAGATGTTTGCCTGGTCGTACGACTACGTGCCCTTTTGTATTTCTCGCTGATAACGCATTTGCTCTAAGTAATAGAATAATGAAACCGTTTCCTGGTAATCCGCCGAATGGTAGCAAAACCAGTGTATTTAATAAGAAATTATCAGGTAGCCGAGTTGTAGTTGAAAATGCCTTTGGCATTAATATGTCATCAGTTTTCAGAGTGTTTAGAGTCCCAATGCTCTTACAGCCAGAACACTTGTATCTATTTACACAACTTTTTATTAAGGAGTAAAACTTCTAGTTCTATGTATTCTCCAGATATAGAACACAGTGAATTACGTCAGGATACTTTGATGCAACAAGAACAACAAGCTAATGCATTCCGTCCAATTTCGAGAGTTCTTGTTAGACCACCGACAGCGGCTATAAATGTTAGAAACGAATTTGCTGATTTTTTGTACCAACAGTAACAAATACCAGAGTTACTTCATTGTACACTTAGTTATTAAATAAGGCTAGCGTATTAATGTGCCCCTACCACCACCCCCTATTAGCTATCAATGTACCACATCTCCCCCTATTACCTATTATATTATATGTTAATATGAATACCTAACGAAGTTAAATTGTGATAAAAATATTGTGAAATTATATCAATGTACCCCATCTCCCCCTATTACCTATATTGTAATATGTTAATATGAATACTTAACGAAGTTAAATTGTGATAAAAATATTGTGAAATTATATCAATGTACCCCACCACCCCCTATTACCTATAAAATATGTTAATACCTACCTATAGAGGTTCAATTGTAATAAAAATATTGTGAAATTAAAATGCGTGAATTATTAAACTTACCTCCGTGTCTATTGTTCGTTTGCAATCGTAATTCTGCTCCAAAAAGGAATCCAAACTTTGGTAAGCAAACCAATTGGTTTGGTAAATTTCATCTGCACTAACGCCTGATTTTAAAGAATTTTTGTATTTTTTGAGATGATATCTATAAGTTGTCATCAAAGATTCTTTTTTCTTTTTTAAATCGGCAACAGTCATATCTTCCACGCACATCTTTTTTCGAATCCTTTCCCACGAATCTGCTAGTACATTTTTATTTTTGTGGTATTTATTAGCTGGATTCCACAGTGCTTCTTCTGCTCGATATAATTCAATGAACTCCAACACTTGTTCAATTCGTCCACTCGGCGTTCGGAGAAAACATATCGCAGCACGTCCAACACATCAGCTTCAGCGTTTCTTGTACAGAAAACATATTCATTTTTTGTAGTACTGCAAGGTTTGTAGGCAATCTTGCTTGTAATTCGTTTACAAGTTTAAGGGTAAAATTAGCACATCGCCGTCTAACGTTTTGCTCTTCTTCTTGCGCTAGATTATATTCCCTTAACTTTGTCTCGAAAATGTAGCCCATATACAAGGATGGGTCTACATAGCTGGCAATATTTTGTGTCAGCACGTTAACTCTGGCTGTAGGGTTAAGAATGCGACGACTTATCGATTCCGTTAATCCAATCAGCAGGCTTACCCTTGAATCCAATTCCAATCTCAATCCAATTCTAATCCGAATCAGTTCCAATCTCACTAAACGTAAAATTGGCACTCTGGAACAAAATCGAGATTGAAATTGGAATCGAGTATGAGATCGACTAGGATCGACTTCATATTGTAAATAACAGTGGTAGAATGAAATATCACGATGCGTACAGGCTTAAAAAAAACAGCGGGGAATTACAAACAAGCGTCCCACTTTTTCAAGTGCTTCTCGATGTTTACACAAGCTTTTCAGCCTAATTAATCTTCAACTAGTTTGCTCCGAGTCTTGAAGAGTGCAGCAAAGTTGAAAGTAATTAATACATTCAAATTTTTCATCTATTATCAAGGTAAGCTGTAATCTTTTTTTATTGTACGAGAACCCAAGTAAAATGATAAAATACTACTTTAATAAATTTCGTCCATTCAGGGAACAATGAATAGTAGGCCTACCTACCATCAACTTGAGGCTCATGCAGATTTTCTGGGGGAAAACCCAGGGATTGCTAAGGGTCTCCTTGCAGCAACCAGAGACAGCATACGCAGGCTGGGAGAACCGTGCTGGACCAAGCCAGGGAGAAATTTGCAAAGAAGGTTGCCAGGCTGTGGCTGATGCTCTAAATAGGGTTGCTGGTGCTCTTCAGCCATAGTAGTATTATAATTATTAATATTTTGCTGGACTGATTATAAAATTAAAAAAAAATATTATAATTTAAAAGTTTATTATTGTTTAAGAAAATATGTTAGAGATGATGAAGATGCCGAGCTGCCCACAGTTCTTGAGCTAGTTGTGCACGAGCTTCAACTCCCCTCCTCAGCTCAGCAGAGGCAGGCCCTTGTGGGTTATCTATCAGTGCCTCCTGTGGGTCTTGGTCTTGTCTCCTTTGAGCATAACCTGAATCAAAAGAAAGACCATAGTTTACTTTTAACAGAATGATTTATGGCAAAGAGATCCGCTACTGATTGTTGGGACATCATGGTGCCATGTGTTCCACCCACTTATCGTTGGTAACTTCCCGTAGCGTAAAAAGAAAGAGCCACCAAAATCTAGAAATTAAACAGTCTACATTTTAGCAAATATTTATTTACCCTACAATATTCATGAAGTTTTTAGGAAATAGATGGTTTTCTAGTAGACATGTACATAGGTAAACATAACCAAGCCTACATGACTGAAACATTTAGGCTTGAAGAGTGAGAGTCCCACTACAAAATACCACGGATGAGAGTTCAACTTTGTGTTTACAAACCTTGTATCTTGAGGTTATAATCTCTACGGCTTAGGCATGAAAGGCACTAAATCGGTACATAAAACGTTAAAAAGGCTTTTGCTGACCCTGTAGCACTTTTTGAATTCATCGTCGGTCATGGCAAAAGCATTTTCTGAATACCGGGCTATTCTTCTTGCATTTCGCCTTCGCCTTATGTCTTCTCGATGAGCACAGGTTAAAATATCACTCATAAGAACCAAATGTGCCATTTTCTCGTTTAAAATCACTCTTTATATCAATAATAATCCTCACACAATCGATAAAAAGTTATCTTTTGGAAACTGTGAAATCTCTATCGCAAACTCGATTCCGTTCTCAATACGAAACGTCAAAATCGCGTCAAGAGTGCCAAAAAAGTTGATAGTTTCGACAAGAGTCGATTTCATTTAGTTCCATAAAATTCCACCAATTTCGATTCCAATCGTGCGCTAGTTGCGCGGTCAAGAGTACCAAATGGCACGATTTCGATCCCAATTTCAAATTACGATTGGAATCGAGTCTCAAGAGTAAGCCAGCAGGTCATTATAAAGTTTGCAGACGTCAACATCGTTGCTTTCAAACAGTTTATTAACCCGTTGAACCTCCTGCACGATTGGTTTTAAATAAATTAAATAGAGATGGTTTACAGGATCATTATACATGTTGTACAACATTTCTGCCATGTAACAATGTTCATCACGTCTGGCAACTTGAAACAAAAGTTTTAACTCGTTCCATTGTTCTAAAATGCGACAAACAGCTGGCTCTATGGAGATCCATCTGGTATTGCTCAACTGAGGGATTTTTAGGGGCTCTGATCCAGAGTTCATTGTTTTAAACAAATCTTTGTAGTAAATTTGCCGCTTCGATGAATGACTGAACCAGTTATATGTTTCACGAATAAGAAAATCTATATTTCTAGGGAGTGTCTCTTCAGAGGCATGTGACATTGCAAGTTGTAAGGAATGGCAGACACATCTTACTAATATTAAATTTTCATTGCCGGTTTCAATTTTAAGTAGTTGATGAACACCGTTTGTCGTTCCTGTCATTACGGAGGCGTTGTCCGTTCCGATGCCGATTAATTTTTTGATGTTCAAATTTAATCCGGAAAGCAATAACTTTAAGCCATTTACTATACTATTGGCTGTTCCGTCTGCAAGTTCGACTAAGCCCAAAAAGGTAGCAATGATTTTCTTCAACGATTTGCTGAAATATCTAACTGTCACGCCTAACAGTTTGCTCACGGAAACATCTGTAGATTCGTCAATTAACACACTGTATTCTTGATCACCGATGTCGTCTATTAATTCTCGATAAAAATGTGGTGCCAATATATTCTTGATTATATTCGTGCATTTTGTTCGATGTAATCGAATATCAGCACTATGACTATCGCTGAATGATTTCTTACATACTTGTGACAAATGGTCAGTGGTCAAAATAGAAGCATGTTCACAAATAAACATAGCTAGTGTGCTTTCAGCCTTTTGAGTGTTAAGATTCTTTTTGACTTTCGGGAATTCAATTTGTTTTTGGCCTCGTATTGGTTCCATAGCTTTGAGGTGTTTAGAAGATGACAGATGCTGTTTCAGCAGTACAATTTAGCCATGATATGACACTTACAATACTTACAGTAAGCTTTGGTAGAGAGTCATTTTGAACTGGTTGAAGCCACTCTTTAAATTCGGACATCAACTCCCACTCTGAACGATAATTTTGACTATATCTTGGAGGCATTATCAAAGCTTTCGTCTTACATCAGTCCATCCACTGTCCATCCACGCACGTAGTAATTGCCTGATTTTAACTCAAACTGCTAACAATTAGTTTTGTTTCAAACACAATCCTCAACACAACAACAGCGAGTCGAGTCACATCACATTCACAGACCAGAGTAAATCTAACTAAATGAAATATAAACAATCTCTCTGAACCGAGATTCTTTTTTTCATGTTTTGAATGAACCAGGGATTCCCAAAGATAGGTAGGGCTGCGTTCCGTTTCACGCTTATAGTTATGCTATCCATAGACAAATTTCTACATGTCACCTACGGTCTACATGTATCCATCTATCGTCAAGTAGAGTCGTCGCACCGCTAAACTTGACGCTAGATGGCAGTATCGATGGTACATGTTACATGGCGAAAAAACCGTAGTCCCATACACCTGCTCCGTGGTCCCATACGCTTTTTTTTTGAACAAGTTTTAGACCAGGTAAAAAATGCTAAAAAATATGCTATATGCTAGATTGAAAATTTTCATGCTAAATCACTCGAAAATATGCTAAATTTAGCCATAAAAATGCTAAATTGGCAGCACTGGATGCAACCAATGTGTGGATCGAGAAGTGACGTTGGACCCAAGTTGCCCCCCCGCCTACACACTTCACTCCCCTCGCCTTTGAACTTGTACAAAAAACCGACACAAGTCGGGTTGGCATTGGCTATTGGACGCAATGTTCCGTTTTTATCCAATAACGTTCAAAGATCGATCCTCACATTGGTGTGTTGGATCCAACAGTATAACTTGGAGCCAACATAGCCAATGTGAGGCGCCGGCATTAAATTATAATACTCCCGAGAAGAATTTACTATAGTTTTACACATAATTAGCTCCGAAAAATAGAGTAAAAATGAAAATAAAGTTTGAAATAACAAAAACAGTTGAACAAAAAAGCTTCTTCTACAGCTTCAAACAAAACATCTTCAAAAAAAAATCTAATGCTTCTAAGAGATCTATAAATAAACAGCAGCTTTGGCATCAAAATAAAATCTAGATAGACAAATGGAATTCGTCAAAACACTCAAAGCACAGACCATGCAAGTTTCGCAATGCCACATAGAGTCTTTCCGTTTTTTTTTGAGCTTTTGAGCACATGCGGCACATCTTACGCTTGATGTTTCCTTTGGAATTTCTTTCAGTTATTTTACCGATTTTGTGTGGCACTTCTCTGCTCGTTCTTGCTCTGCTTGGGCCGGTTGGAACAGCTACTGAAGTGTTATTTTTAGGTAAAAGCTCATTTATCACAGCTAAACGAAATACTTGTTGTACATTTTGTAAGAGTTTAGGAACAGAAGTTGAAAGGTGTGGATGGCTAGCTTGAGATACCAGCGAAGAGTTTTTCTTTCACATGGATAAAATGCGAGTACTTAGTTGGTCTTGTCGGTCTACTCCTGACATAAACTCATTGTATTTGGCAATAGTTTCTGGTTTTTCATTGATCTGGCCACGCTTATTAGCAACTGGTATCCTTTTGTCTTCATATTGCGTAGTGATGTACATGACTGGACGCTTATCTTTCCATTTTCCGATGTGCACACCTTCTCGAAACCTTGAAATATTTTCACCTTTTTTCAGTGTTCTTTGAACCACATCCTTTGGATTTTCTTTCAAATCCTTTCGCAAAGTTCCAGTGCAGTATGTCTTGTTATCTAAAAGACGTTTAGCCAAGTGGAAACTATTATAATAGTTATCCATGAACAATGAGTGTCCATTTTGAAGTTTCTCCTCCATCAATTGCATTACAACTTTCTCGGCATGCTCTTTTCCAGCAACATCATGGTCTTGACTCCCTGCGTATACTCGAAACTTCAAAATCAGACCATCAGGCTCAGTCAGCATGTATAGTTTGATACCATACTTGTGGCGCTTGTTTTTTATATACTGCTTGAATCTCAGACGCCCTCTCCACAGAACCATGCTCTCATCTAACGACAGCTCTTTGCCAGGATAATAGCATGTATTCATTTTTTGGTTGAAATAATCAATGACATGGCCGTGTGGTGCCGGCATAGAATTTCACCACCCCAACTCTTCCCGTGGGTGTCGTAAGAGGCGACTAAGGGAAACACACCAGGGGGCGGGCAGCAGCGCCTTCTGCAGAACAACTACACCGAACTGCGATCCCCAACCCGCATGCCCAGCGTGGGGATGATATGATGCCATCTATGGCGCTCATTAGGGGAGGCCTATGTCCAGCAGTGGACTATTATAGGCTGGTGATGATGATGAATCAATGATACTACGTATTTTGTACAGTGGGTCGTTATTCACAATCTCTGTCTCTGAGCAGAAATGAAGACATCTCATTATCAGTAAATATCTATTTCTACTCATCTGTTGACCAAAAATAGGCAATGAAAATAGCCGGCTCTTTTTCCAGTAATCTTGTAGTCGGGGCATCTGAATGGAACCCATGTGGAAAAGTAAACCCAGGAATATTTTCATTTCAGACACGTCCACGTCCTTCCAATTAGTTATTCTTGATGATTCCAAGACACCGACATCAAGAAATAACTTTTCGGCTTGGGCATTCGTTTTTTCGCAAATCATTGCAAGAAAATCATCTTCGGAGAAAGTGAAAGTGAAGAAGAAGAAAGTGAAAAATCCTATTGGAGTTGGATCAGGCGCGCCAAAGAACTCATTTTGTTTAGTAAATTCGTGTTCATTTAGCTCGCCTGTCATTGTCCATGAAGCAGATGTTGGTGGTGGTGGTGGTGGTGGTGGTGTTGGTGATCATTCTGGATCTTCTGATGAGAATCTACGAGTACGTTGCGACGCCAATTGAACATCCATAGCCGCAATTTGCCCAATAACCTGCCGCTCGATTTCCTCTTCATCATCATCTGATGACATACCCTCTAATTGGAAGTCACAATCAGAGTCGTTTTCTAAAAGCTGCTCTTCAATATCACTATCAGTAAAGTCATAAATTGGCGCCATTTTCGTTCGTTTAGGCCGCGAGGGCCCCGGTTGATCGCTCATAAATTAATAATTGAACGCTAATGTCATCAAAATAAAACTCAATTTTCAAAAACCAACACTTTCACAACAATTTTGAAAAATTCGGGCGTTATGCCGACCTATAAACGTGTTGCCAAGCGCGGTGCCATGCCGGGCGAGTACTAAAGCATACAAACTGAGCGGCTCTACCCCGCTAATATGCGGAGCTGGCACCCCGCGCATTCCAAATAGTTCGATCCGTTAGTATAACAATTTGGAAAAAAAACATCCAAACAGTTCGACTATCGAACTACTGGTAGGACTGGATGGAATAAACCGAATATGCGGGGTCGGCACTGAAGTTTTTAACCTGCCTTATTTTAATTTCACTACGAGGGGAAAAAAACAATGTTCTTGTAAAATATTGTAATTATGTATTGCTATTTAAGGTTAAGACTTATTCGTGAAAAGTATAATCCAAAATACTTTCTTCATCTGTTTCTTGCACGCTATCTTTTCTGGGACGACCTCTTGAACGACCTGTTGTTGAAGTAGGTAGACTGTGGATTCTGTTCCTTATCGGATGTCAACGAATTGTAAAATTCGTGATGAACCGATGGTATAAATTTTTGAAGATCCATTATATCTCTTAGCATGCTTTATTTTTATTTCTGTTTCTCTAAGTTGAGGCAGAACTTTCGGTATGTTGCCTTTTTTTTGCATCCATATTGACTTGGCGAAATGGTGAGTCTACATTCAAAGACTCCTTGAAGTACATACTCTTGGGTTGTTGTTTTAAAAATCTCATCCATCTTATTTTAAGCCAATGTACCTACTTTATTTTTTATGCTGTCCATTTTTCTGTTTATACCTAATGACTTTTGAAACTGGGTCAGTGGAAATAAAGTCTTCTTGTTGCATTCTATGAACTTTAAATTTTTTTGCGTGTTTTCTCAACCAAACTCATCCAGTCTTCAGGCACATAAATATACCGGGCTTTTTTTTCTGTTTTACGATGTGTGAAAATCATGTCTTCATGTGAATGTCAGCATCATTTTCTAGGTAACTGTGACCTGAAACCATGAATTTATGATCGACAGTAGCAATGGGGGTATGAGCTATGACATACATCCAAAGCCGGCAAATTATTTGATTCCGGTTTTGACCACCGCAGCTGTCACTGTATGCAACTAAATGCTTACAATCTTTTGGAACAATTTCTGTGATATATTTTAATAGACACGAAGCCACTTCTGATGCCCCACGTGATGCAATATTTTCTCCCCACATGTACATGTGCGCTTCTCTAGTTTTGCAGTCATGAACTCCAAGATTATAGGTCCAAAATTGACGTTTGTAGTAAACCAAATTTGTTTGTAAATATTGCATAGGTAAAGTTTTCTCTAAATAAAAAGTTATCAAATGAACTGTTTCATCGTCTTTGTCCTTATGTTTCATTTCTCTTGTCCTCTCAACTTCTATTAAGTGATTTTCTTTTTCTTTTTTTTTATATCTTGCTTTTTTTCTGCATTTTCTTCACTTTGATAAAGATTTTCTAACCTATCACAGGTATTACATGTATCACTGCGTAGTTTATAGAATCCAAGATTGAATTCAGTATTAAACACTTTTCTGTAGATTTGTTCTCGAACTGGCTGTTTGCCTTCATTCATGTTTTTTTCTTTATAAGATTGTATTATGTATATCAGTCATCTAGTAGGTACCCATAACACAAGCTCTGCTTAGCTTGGGGCTAGATGGTGCTGTGTGGATTGTCCAGCATTATTTATTTTATTTATTTCTTTATAGAGTGAATAGGTACATCTTTGATACTGATAACTCCGGGGAAAGATACCTCTTTAAGTGGCGCATCCTCGTGTGAATAATGGCTTTAAAATTTTGGAAAACTATTAATATGTTCCCGAACTTCCTTTAATTTATCATCTTTAGTTTTATTAGCAGGTTCATGTTTGCCACGTTTGTCACACACAGGCAGTCCTTTAACTGGTGTTTTAGTAAAAGCTGCGTTGGTAAACCTTCTATTAGAAATAGTTAATGTTTTCAGAAGTCTTTACGCACCGTTTTTGTATTTAATGTGATTACTGTAGGTACTTATTTTTTTCTTCTGAATTGAACGCTTCGGTGTCTCCGTTTGTACGCAGTATCTAATGAAATTTGTTTGTACTTGCCAATTTCCTAAATTCCAAAATTCTGTATGAATTAGTTTACGTTCTTCTTCAGTAAAATTTTTGCATTCGTATCGACAGCTATGGTCAAATGTTTCTAAAACCTTAGCTGGAATTATTTTGCCTTTAGTGAAAACATACTCTTTTCCTTCGTTACGTCTCCGTTTTCTTATATTTTTCTTCCAGGCTGTGATGCCTTTCTGTTTCTTCCGTGATCGTGCAGAATTTTCTATTTCCGATTCTTCACTGGATTGTGATTGTAAAATTGACAATGAGTCAGGGGCAACTAGCGAAACACAGTTTAACACTTCAGAATCCTTCATAATTGTTTTATAGAAAACTTCAACTCATGGTTTTTAAATATCGCTGTCCTCACCACGTATATATTCGTGAGTGCGATGGCGACCACTATCACGAGCTGTCGCTTTCAAATTTCCGACGCCTTCCTCCGCTTCCTTCGCCATAAACTTGTAAACGTCGAACACCATCTTCCTACTTTGCCGTTTTAAAGTTTTGCCTCGAGGCATATTCAAAAGAAAACAATAAAAAAAAGAATGAACACAACTAACAACTTGTATTCGTTGGTACTTCGGGCCACAGCGGCGTGTGCGCGGGCTGCGGGGAACGACACACGACTAAATACGCATGCGCGGACGCCATACCTCGCCTCGCACGCTCTTGTCTTACCGCGCAACGGTCCCGCCCCTCCCCGCTTGCCTTGCATACCACCAAAATGGCCTGCGAAGGCTGCGAAATAGCTACTGCGCAGGTATAACCAACCACGTGATCGGCCAGGTCTCTTCTTTCGTTGCGCGTATTGTACCCTCATAGCAAATGGTGCTTGTTCTTGAATTTTGGCTTGTAAATCCCTGACATGTTAGAGGCATTATCATAAGACTGACCACGGCAATCTTCGAGATTAATTTTTAACTTTTTCAGCTCTATAGTAATGGCATCAAACATTTATTGAGTCAGAAGGCAAAAATTTAATAAATCTCTCACATGGTTCTCTATTATCTAAAACATATCGAATCACAAGTGTTAGCTGATCTATATGTGCTGCATCCGGTGTAGAATCCACAATCAAAGAAAAGTACTTTGCCTTCCCTTTTTTTATCTCATCACTGATGTATTTCAGTACTTTTTCAGCCATTAAATAAATGAATTCGTCACAGACAGTTTTCGAAAGGTAGCTAGTTGTTCCTGATCCCTGGTTTGCATATCTTTCAACGTGTTTGCTTAGTAACGGGTCAAACTCTGCTATTAATTCTAAAAGCATAATGTAATTTCCACTGTGCTGGTCACAAAATTTTTCATTACTTCCTCTAAAAGCGAGACCTCTAGAAGCTAATCTTTTTATTACAGCAACAACCTTCATTAAAATGTTCTTCCAGTAAGAAATTTCTTCGTTAAGTTGGGCAGTTAAGGAACATTGGATATTTCCGTGAATCATACCCCTGGCTCTTAAAGCAAGAAAGCAGGATTTATGATTTAGAGAGTTTTCGTGATGAGCTACTCGAACTTCTGCATTCTTCCAATCATTGAATCCTTCCTCGTCAAACTGTGTCCTGCTCTCAATAGATCCAAAGGCCAAACAGGGTCCACAGAATACGGAGCCTTTGCTTTCCGAATAGCGATCTTTAGTAAAGATTATTAACAGGGTATTTTATCGAGTAGGTACTTTTTTTATTTTCCCCTACGTTCGCATTGCGAATGTTTAACAAGTTTATCACGCTATAGTATATAATAAATAATATGATAGTAGATAGGTAAGTACTTTAAGTACCTATTTTATTTCCCATTCTAATCATTTTCTTATTACATAGTGTTGTTTTGACATAGATACATAGCACTGGTGCGCGAAAAAGAAATTCCAGAATTACAAGAGCAATTCAAATTGCAAGAGAATTTTTGATAATATTGTATGACGTAATAAAAATAATAAGAAAAATTAGAGGCGGTGGCGCTAACTTCACTGTATATTATACCTGGTAGGAAGGTGTTCACTGCCAATTTAAATTAAAAGGTGATAGGAAGGAAACTAGGTCCGCGCCACCAGTAAAAAAATCTCGAACTAAAATGGTTGTGTTGTCTTTCAGATTTGTACAAGTAGTTTTATCCAAATTTAAGTAAGCCTTTCTAGTTCTATACAGTGAATCTTTTTTCTCTATACAGTCCTCTGGTAGATCATATTTATCACCCTCTAACTCTATAAAATCTTCAAATATCTTTGGTATGGGCTTGAGGTTCGTACACACTTTTTTCTTACAGTCGTCCATTAAGCCGTCTACTACATTTTTAATTTCATCTGGAGTACACAAGTGCTTGGCTTCCTTGACTATTTCATTTTCACTGTTTATAGTAATAGAAGTATTGCAATCCGTTTTATTGTAACATCTCCAATTAGTAGTACCATTTTGGTTTTTTTTAACATAATTATACCGAAAACCAGCATGTAGTAAAACGGGCTTACCTTTTCGGCTAGATATAAGTTTAATTCCGCTGCCACTGGGCAGATCCATTATATTTATTTAATCCTTTCTCAAAAGTTTCTCAATATGTAATACCATAGACATAGGAAAAAGTTCAGACGTAATCCTATCAAATCAAACTTGAATCCTAACAATGGCGGAATGACATTGAGTGTCAGTGTATAAAGAGTTGCCAACAGAAGAAAAAATTACCCATAATTTTTATAAATATTCTTCCTAATAATTGTTTACATATCGCTGTCCCCGGAGAATAGAATGGTAATTGCAAAAACACAACTTTTCAGGAAAAATAAAAAACATGTTTTTATTGATTACTTCATAGATACTGGACGTAGACTGTTGATTGTCAGCTTTACGAAAAGCTTATTTTTTATGTGTTTGGAATATAACAATGGAACACGCCTAAGATATGCCAAAAACGAGATATTTAAAGATTAAGAAGTTACTGAATATCAATCGCCATCTAAGATGTATAATGTCGATTACCATTTTATTCATAGTATTTCCTAGCCAAAATCGATTATTGCACCAGTGACTTACCATTTCATTCCACGTTTTTTTACAGTAAAAGTGATAATGATAATGCTTGAATATCATCCTTTTCTCGTCAATATAGTCTAACTTTTTTCTGTTAATGTCTTTAATTGGTTTTCCAATAAAACTATACCAATGGTAATCAACTTTGTTTTTAGATTAATAATTGCTTTAAATTGACGAAATTACTTCAAAATCTTCTTAAATCATGAAAGCTAGGCCCTCATACTTAACATATCACAGCCATGATCATTATCATCATCAGGGTACACTAGTCCACTGCTGGACATAGCCTAATGAGCACCATAACGCCCTGTATTCAGCTTGCCGCATCTAGCATCTGCCTGCAGTCTTTGCAGATCATCATCCCAGCTGGTCGGAGGGCGTCCTACACTACGTTTGTCGAGTAACACAGTTAACATCAGTATCTTGATTATTATAATGCTTCTTTCAAATAAAACAACGAAAAAAAGAAATCAAAAGTGAAAACAACAGTATTTTTTTGTTATGTACCCTAATAGGTTTACTAACATTTCGGTATTCATTTAAATCTATACATAATTCTGCATTGTGCACAAACAACTTATAGCAGAGGGTATGAACACAGGCGAGCTTAACCCTATAGATCGTTTTCTACTAGCAAACCTTCTAAATGAGAGAAAAGCGACAGCAAGGGACAAGGGGGCCTACTTACTTAGGTACACACAGACAAAACGGGCTTAGATGTAATGTAATTTTAATCAGTCAAATTAGGAACATGATCACTTAATAATTAGTAAGGTACTTAAAATACAGGAGCGACATCTCAATCATCATCAGTGTCGACATCATTTCTTTCAGAGCCAATACTAGCATACGTCAGGGACTCATAAAAAGCATGATAGTAGCTTGGAATATCTCCTGCTTTACAGAGGCTCATGAGATCTTCATATAGAGCCTTGCTTATTGGAAGCGGCTCAGTGTATAACACTTGCAATTCGGGCACATAGCGAGGACTTGGGCTTGTTACCTGTCTGGTACCCCGCTTGCTTCGTGTCTTTTTAACAGGTTCTGTATGTCTGAATGCATGGAATCACCTTCGCTTTGGCCATGGCCGGTCTCAAAAAATCTGTGTGTGATATTCAACTGTAGTTTCTGTGCAGCAAACATATACAAAGCAAATATGAATCTATTTTTATTTTGTCCGCGACAACCGTCGGATTAAAATGATATATTTTGGACGCCTCTATGTTTTTCATTGAGTATAAATTGCCATAAGCAACTACCTATTTCATTTGCTCCTCTTTTAGCAATCTGAGCATGCCAAACATAGCAATAGCCTTTACTCTGTGTAGCATCAAACACAGTGAAATTGTACGTCGGATACTTCCTCTTATAGTGGAATGATCCAACTTCAGATCGTGGGATGCTCAAAACCTTTTCCAAATCGAAGATTGCTATGGTTGTTTCTGTTGGATCAACTGATTGTTTCTCTTCGTTTTTAATTTGCCGTACTCTTTCTTTGCTATTTATATGTTTAACATATCTTTCTTCCAAAGTTTCTCGTGTTTTGGAATCAGCATGTTGGTAACGAGTACATTGAGAGCACTGATCTTTTTTTTAGTTTAAAAAAAGAATAATTAAACATGGTGTTAAAAATGGTAACGTATTTACGTTTAGTGGCCATATGACAGCTGTCAAGTTGTTGTCTTCCATACCACACTTTGTACAGGCGATACATTTTGGATATATTGAGTAGTTCTGAGAGGTATTTCCTTGTGGTGTCTTTTCTGACGTAATGAGACTCAACATTCGGAAACAATTCAATGTGCTTTATAATGCTTTCTTCTGTCTCAACGGACATCTTACGTGGTCTATTTTGATGTTTCCCTCGTTGATCAATTAGGTTTTCATTAGATTTGTGCTTTTCCAGTGCTGTAAAAACAGTTTGATCTGAAATACTTAGAGTATTAATGAAAAAGGTTTTACACACTTGTATTTTCTCTGAATCTATTGTAAAGAAGTATTTGATCGTTTGAGTTCGGGGACGTTTTCGTTCTAAGGTGATTCGTTTAACGTTTTCGACTAATGTATGGCTAACGATATAGTGCCACTGTTTTTCATGATCTCCTATTGCATAGTATTGCTTCAGTAGGTACTTTCTTTGCTCATAACTTATCTTTTCGCCACATTTCTTTTTGCAATTGCAACTAGACCTTACAACTTTTTTGTCATACTCTTTCTTCGATCTACAGCCTACGTAAGCTTGTCCTGAACTTTTTAATATTTTACTCTTAACGTCTTGTCTTGCATCTATGTTTCGTTTCCGTTTTCTTGTATTTTTCTTTGCTGATTCTTGAATTGTACCATCTGAATGCATTTCCGCTTCGTTTTCTAAGACTGGCATGTTATTTATAAGTTCCCCGCTGTGATGAGGACTCTGATGGTCAATGCTATGGTTTTCTACTGTTTCTGTTAGATTCTGATGAGGAGATGTCATGCCCTCATTGCCAGTTATCGTTTTGTTCGACAATATACTATCAGAAATATTATCAGGTTGCAATGTTACGTCTAAATCAATGTTTTCAAGAGACAGTGCTGATTCTTCATGTTCCTCGTGAATAACAATAGTACTATTTGAGGTCGACGCCTGATTGACGTTTTGAAAAATTTTATTCAGACTCCTTCTTGATAACAGCTTTCTTTTGCATGCTGAGTTGGTGTCAAATCAAGGGTACTTTCTATGTGTGCTTTCATCAGATAGTTAGTAGGTACGTAGGTACGTACTTACCAATATTTAAATGATTTGACTCTTCTACTCTGTTGTGGATATTATTCATAATGGCATCTAGACGCGCAGTCCTTTGTTTTTTCATTTTCACTAGCACCCAGAAACTTTATTAAATAGGTAAAAACGAATCACTCATTTTCATGTCAAAAACTTAGCAACACAAGTTTACGCAACGACGCTTGAAATCACACTAAATAGTTTTAAAATGTTCACTACGTAAATTACCAATTTGCGGGAATCCACAGCGACATTGTATCTGCCATTGCATGACAATAATGTTTTACTGTTCAGTACCTTAACAGTCGTTTCACTAACACACTTTACAAGAACCGCAGGCACGGGTTTGAACGAGAATATAATGATAACTGCGTTTATCATTATTTAGTTGAATAATTTTCACCAGAATATAATTGTATTATTGTTTAACATACTTAAATGTGTGAATACAATATGATAATATTACAGTACAACTTTATTCTTGTAATTTCAGGCATGGGTAGAATCGTCGAATAGTATTGTAATTTTTTGTAACTCCGCGAATAATGGTAAAAGAGTTACGAAAAAAATTGAGCAGATGTATTAGCACCCACAGATCTCAAAAATGACAATACACTAAAACTAAGGTAGTGGCGATTACCATTCTATTCTCCGGGGACAGCGATATGAATATGTAAATTATAATGAATCATTTTAGGTACTGCTTTAGCCACGGTAATCGTGTTTATTAGTCCTACTTTTTATGATTTTCAATTTACGCCAGCGCTTTATTTTTATTTATTCATTTAATTAGAACGGTCATACAACCACACACTAACTAATAAAAAATAATTAAAACAATAAATATCGCACGAAAGTGACAGTAAAATCTGGATTATGGTAATGAAAATAATAATACAACAAATTATTTTTAAAATATTAATTATTAATATTATGGTGCTAACTGCAGTGAATTTGATTGTTCCCGGGTTTAAAATAGTAACCCCTATTTGCTAATCGAAGAAATTTCAACAAAATCTGTTTAGGCCTCTGAGTGTGTGTGCAGAAGTAACAAACATAAACACATCCAAAGTCTCCGTTCCATGTCTAATTTTAGTTTGAATAAATTCTTTGTGCCTATTAACTGGCTGACAACATTTTCTGCCTGCGGCTTCGCATAAGTTGTTCATATGGAAATGCCTAACCAATATAATAAAAAAAATCAAATAAAAATTATAATTATTTAAATGTACATTTGCAGCCATATCTATGATTGTTACTGGGAAGATCAATGAAACGTTCCTAATAATGAAAAAAATATACATTATGCTCATATTCATTGTTTATTGATACATAATAAATAAAAATATATGTATACCTACATTAAAATGCCCGAATGCTTTTACATGAAAAATCTTAATGCACACTGCATGCTACACTAGATTTAGTGGGATTCAAATTATTTTAACTATGAGATTTTTTGATAATGCGAATTCAATTTAACTTCCAATTTTCATCACCCGGAAATCTGAAAAACATATTGACTATTAGTATGCCCCACGGCTATCGATAATCTCGATATAAGATCTGCGTAGCATGATCGTCAATAAAAGTATCATCCAAATGGGTTCAGCTATTTTGGAGGTTAGCTCAAATAAAAACAAACATAGGTATTTTGAAATTCGTATCCCTAAAGCTAAGCTATTGTATAGATATTATAAACTGAAATTCAATATCCTTATTATATTTCGAATACTTAACACATAAATTTTTTATATAACCAGAATGATGAAATGCCTATTTACCTGATTCATAAATTAAAGTCAATGAAATATAAGAATTAAAACATTTTTAATATCCTCCCACACTTACTGGAAAATTTACATGTTTACATGTTGGCAACACTGGCTAGATTTTGTGCGTATAGTTTGATTTTTATGTTGATAATAATTTTGCGTTAAATCGAAAAAATAAGTTGGTGAAATAAGAAATTTATCTACGAAATGTGATCCGGTGTTTTTTATTGACAAACGCATTGTGATTTTGGCAACATCTGACCACACAAGACGGCGTTTTTCATTTTGTTTTGATTTGTTTATATGATGTTATTAGGTTCGTGTCTATGGGCGTTATGGCAGCGACTGACATATTATTTGAATCATAGACAGTATGTCAGAGTACCGAGTGCTTCTTTTTATTTTTTATGAAACTCCTTCCGTACTTATTCATACTTTCATGTGTAATACCTTATTTCATAGATGAATACTAATAAACTTATTTTATTGTCTAAGAAATCAGTTCAATTCACAAACAAATCAATCGTAGTTGCGATGACAAATATGACAAAAGTGACAGAAGTCACATAACAATGTACTCTAATTGTGTGTAAAAGTGGCCATTTACATGATAGAAAGATAGGAAGGAGAATTGAAAGATAAACTGAAGGAGTTTTTAATGCTTGGAAACCTTATCGTCGACGCGACTGCAAAGGCGCGTAAAGGCGCATCCACACATGCCGCCGGCTTATGCCGCCGGGTTTCAGACCGCCTTGCCGCTGAATGCAGGCCGCCGGCTTTACCGGCGGTTGCCGGCGGCCTGCAGATGCGGTTGCAATTTTCGCAGTAGTGTTGTGACTTTCGTCGAAGTTAGTCGTGTACGTAGGATTGAAAGATGTTGGACTATGATAATAATATAGTTGCGTGTATCGCAAGTGTAGTGTTGTATGTTATTATTCGTAAAAAGAACCGCAAAATCAAACGAAGATATTGGGTCAGACCAAGTCTACGAAATAGGCCTAATGTGTCCCTGATACTTGAAGATTTTAGAAAGGATGACATAAACCGAATAAATATTCGTTCGAAATTTAACAGTTTTCTAAGGATCTCTAGTGAAGAATTTGAAATATTACTGAATTTAACTGGACCCATGATATCAAAAACTGACACCCGCTGGAGAAATGCTGTGTCAGCTTCCGATCGACTAGCAATTACTTTGAGATACCTGGCTACAGGAGACTCTTATTTTTCACTCGGTACGCTGTTTAAAGTGTCTCCACAAGTTATTTCTTTAATAGTTCCAGATGTTTGTCAAGCGTTGGTATCTACATTATCCAATTATTTAAGGGTAAGAACAAATATCCGTAACACATTAGGTAGTTAGAAACTGAACCTTCCTAAGTAACATATCTATTCCTATCGAATTATAATATCTATGATTTTATACTGTACCTGGAACTTCACACACATTTTACATACACATAACTAGAACTACACACACAAATATCACAAACAATTTTATTTTACAGATGCCGAATACACAGGAAGAATGGCTATCAGTGGCTCGGAGTTTCATGCAGAAATGGAATGTACCTAATTGCGTAGGTGCCCTCGATGGGAAACATATACGTATTTCATGTCCAATTAATAGCGGTTCTGAGTTTTTTAATTATAAGTCATATTTCAGTATTGTTTTGCTAGCTTTAATCGATGCCAATTATAACTTTTTATACGTGGACATTGGATGTCAGGGCAGAATATCTGATGGTGGAGTTCTACGCAATTCAACTTTATTTGATATGATACGAGATGGAACTTTAAGTCTGCCACAAGCGATTCCATTACAAGGGAGAAATACACCTGTACCTTTTTATTTCATCGGTGATGATGCTTTCCCCATCTCACAGAATATAATAAAACCATTTTCTGGATATCATGCAAAAGGATCACCTGAGAGGGTTTTTAATTATAGAATTAGTCGCGGGCGCATGGTTGTAGAAGACGCGTTTGGCATTTTATCTAATAAATTCAGAATTTTACATTCACGCATTGGCTTACAAAATGAGAAAGCAAAACTTGTCGTGATGGCTTGTGTGCATCTGCATAATTTTATGAAGAGAAATGAAAGAACTACTGATGGAGTTTTGAACGAAGAGCAACAAAATATTCCGCAGATCGCTCTAAATGTAGAACCAAGTGTAATTAGAAATGAGCTAAAATGTTATTTTCTATCGGAACAAGGTCAGCTTCCTTGGCAATATCAATTATAATGTTTTAAAGAAATAAAATATGATTATTCAAATAATTGTTTTATTTAGGAATCAGAAACATCTCTTAACACTTCTATAACACTATTTTCGGTTAAATTATTTTCCAAGACTTGTAACAGACTGTCACTTGTGTTGACATCTGGGCTATTTGGCATTTCATAGTCTGATTGAACAGAGCGCGAAGTTGAGGGCGATGGTGACATTGTTGACGTTGTAGGTTGGCCTGTGAAGTATCCTGGACGAACATTTTGATAACGAAGAGGCTGAGTAGTATTATTGGTATCAAAATTCATCGGACCCATTCTCATTTCTGCTTCATAGACAATATTCTGGATTTGATGTTGTACTGTACACATGGTGTAATGATCCATCTTCCTCAACTTGCTACTTATATAGTCTGCAAATATAGCAGCATCATCGCGTTGCCTTGCATTAGATGTAATATCCCTCAGTAATTGCAAAGCTTCATCAACTTCAGGATCTCCCTCTATGTTTCGCTTTCGTGACCTCCTTGTCGAAGGTAGCGTAGTCTGGGGAGTGATATTAACTTGAGAAGACTGAAAATAAAAAGGAAATCTTATAAATAATTGCAAACAAGCTTTAACATTATGTTTTGAAATATCCAATCAGTATGTAAATATTTAATAAAAACCGGCCAAGTGCGAGTTGGACTCGCCCACGAAGGGTTCCGTACCATTATCTATGAAAAATGAACGTATCTATTACCTACAACTAGCCAAAATACAAACATTTTTCGGCAACAAAAAATAACTTTGTTTTTCATACACTCGAGAACAATGAATCCGGGTCACTCAAAGAATCCAAAAAATTTCCGAAAGTAAGAATGCTAGGTTAATGCAATAAATTGTATTTAATAGACAATTTAATACTCCTTAAATGAAAGTATTAAAACTTCTTAGTTATTGTAAAGTTATATCATAAAAAAATCAAATTTGAAAAGGGAACACTGTCGAAGATGGAACTACGAAATTACAGGATTTGTTTTTGCTTTTGTTTGTAATCTGTCATTTATGTTGGTACATAAACCAGGTTGATAGTGCTCAATATTCATTATTCAAGCTGAAATCATGTCGCTTACACTTGAAGAATGCACCAGAATACTTACATTGGTGGAAACCGGCCGGAGTCAGCGCGATACAGCCAGGACTGTCGGTGTGTCGCTGTCAACAGTACAAAGAGTTCTCCGACGTTACGAAGAAACTGGTTCTAACCTACGCAGACCAGGAACGGGCAGAACTAGGTGTACCACAGCACGAGAAGACCGATACTTGGTGAACACCATGCTTCGAAATCGCTTTCTCACAGGAACTGAACTCACAAATCAGTTTCGACGCCTCGGAGGAAGTAACCCAAGTGAATGGACAGTAAGACGTCGGCTTGCTGAATCTAACTTAAAACCCCTTAGACCTGCAAACGGCCCTAAACTGGAGCGTGGCCATCGTATTTCAAGACTAAGATATGCCCAGAACCACGTAAATTGGAGTATTGAAGATTGGTCGAAAGTTATGTTCTCCGACGAATCAAAATTTATGCTCTACAAGCACGATGGAAGACACAGAGTGTATAGAAGACCAGGGGAAAGATTCAAGCAAGCATGCATCGAAGAAAAAGTAGCCTACGGTGGTGGGTCTGTACTTGTGTGGGCCGGAATTTCCTCTGAAAGTCGCACAGAGCTGGTGATCATAGAAAACGGCTCCTTAACTAGCGTAAGATATGTGGAAGAAATCCTCAACGAACACGTTGGTCCATTTATGGTCAATTTGGGTGAGGATGCTATATTTATGCATGACAATGCCCGACCTCATACAGGTAGGATTGTGAATGACTACCTTCAAGAGATGAACATTACTTGTATGGAGTGGCCAGCGCGCAGCCCGGATATCAACCCGATCGAGCATGCTTGGGACGAGCTAGGGAGATGCGTAAAACAACGAAACCCTCCCCCAATCACGCTTCCTGAGCTCAAAATTGCTCTCACAGAGGAATGGGAGAATATTCCCCAAAATCGTATAAGGAACTTGGTGTACAGCATGCCAAACCGCGTAAACGCTATAAATAAATAAATAAATAAAATAAAAATAAATAAAATAAATAAAATAAAACGCAGTAATGGAAGCACGAGGAGGTAATACGAAGTATTGAAATTCAAGAAAATCGTCATAAAGTTCAAAAATTTCATGTTTCCTATTTTTGTTTTAAGGAGAGATCAGCAGTTTTTTTTTCTTTATGTAATTTTGTGTAAATAAAATGTATGGTGACTCATATTTTTTTAACTTTCATTTAAGGAGTATTAAATTGTCTATTAAATACAATTTATTGCATTAACCTAGCATTCTTACTTTCCGAGATTTTTTGGATTCTTTGAGTGACCCGGATTCATTGCTCTCGAGTGTATAATATACATATAATAATTATAATAAAATAACAAAGTTATAATTTGCGATTTCACACGTTTATTGTATGGGGACCCCCTTAATATTTTTTCATTTTTATTTTTAGTATTTGTATTTGCGGCAACGGAAATTCATCATTTGTGAAAATTTCAGCTTTCTAGCTATCACGGTTTATGAGATACAGCCTGGAGACAGACAGACGGACAGACAGACAGACAGACAGACAGACAGTGGAGGCTTAGTAATAGGGTCCCGTTTTACCCTTTGGGTACGGAACCCTAAAAACCAAGCTTATAAACATTACATGTATACAGTCACCATTGATGACGCCTATACCTACACTCTTGATGAGCGGCAATAGGCGACCAACTAGTCTACTTGATTATAAAAATTTGATGGGTACTTACAATAGGTACGTGGCTGTTCAGAGTCGGTACCGGTGCATTCTTGTCACTAAGAAATGATAACGCCTTATAAGCAAACCATTTCGGCAATTGAACATCTTCCCGTCTAGATCCACTCCTTTTAGATTCTTCATATTTGCGTTTTTCTCGAAAATAATGGCTGGATAAATTCTTCAGTTTTCTCTCAATTTCTGATGATGCTATGTTGAACACAGAAGCAATATCCCTAATAGCATCATTTCTTTTGTTGCGATTCTTGAAATCCATATGCCTTGGGTTCCACAATGGTTCATTTTCTTGATACTTTTCTATTAATAAAAGTACTGCACTATCATCCCAGTTAAATTCTGTCATTTCGTTATTTACTTGCCAATAAAGAAATTATACGACAACACTACCACTCCGTATCGAAGCCGCAAGCAAACTGCCGCCGGCAACCAAAAGCCGCGCGTGCCGCGGCTGAGAGGCGGCAAATGCCGGCGGCACGGCCGCCGGCCATGCCGCCGGCCGTGCCGCCGGGCATGTGTGGATGCGCCATAAGAGCAATTTGCAATACCGCGTATCAGTTTTTTCTCAATTTTACAGGAGGAAGAAATAATTGATTATCTTGGTCAATAGAATAGATTTTTTTGACTGGACTTGTTTGTGGTTCCTTTGCATGATATTGTATAGGAATGTCATAAGATTTTACAAATATCTCTTTTATTTATTGAGATATATCATATACAGTCATTCTGGGTAACTTTGGTTGGACCACTTAAGAGCCAATTTCCGGTAGTTACGAAATAAAATGTATAGAATTACTACACAGAAATTGTGATTTATATGATCTTTTGATGTTGTAAATACCAAGTTTAATAAAAAGAGTACAAATTATGTGTCAATCCTGAGATAGAGACAGAAATAGTCGTGGTCCAAAGTTATATTGATTTTGGGGTAACATTAGACCAACTTTTTTTCTTACTTTAAAAACCCATTTTATCGCTTATAGTCGTGGTCCAAAGTTATATTGATTTTGGGGTAACATTAGACCAACTTTTTTTCTTACTTTAAAAACCCATTTTATCGCTTTTTTTTACCTTCTGGGTAACATTTAACCACACTAAATGCTCTTAGGATCATCAAGTTGACATTTTGAATGAAGTTTTACTGCCACAGATGAAAAAAAAACATACAAACGAACTTGATCAGGCGATAGGTCCCATGTTATTGGAGACGGCAAGGAAGTTAATGAGGTGATTTTCATAATTTTGGGATAAAATAAACATATCAGTATATTACTGAGAAAATTCTATAATCTTTGGACATTATATCAACAAAAGTTTCATCGCTTACACATGTATATAGGAATAGACAAATTGAGATCAATCAGAAAAGATACCATACAAATGCAACAGTCAGGATCAACAGTCTTATAGTTTTATACACTTAGGTACTTAGACAAAAATCAACGATCTTAGCATGAAATTATCATATCTAACCTACAGTAAAATGTTAGATCATCTTAACTTTTTATCTTATATTTAAATCAGCGATTACTCTCCCCATTCCAGGCACAAAAAGTCATCTTGAATATAAATTACGTTCCCGCGTCGAGTGATGTTTTCATCAGCTATCGCCTTTTTTATCATCTTTGTATCGGTAATTTTAGTTATATCCGGATTTGCTGGCCATGTCCAGCCTCCTTCAAACCTTTTATTCAGGCAGCTCACCCACATTTCATATGGTGATTGGCAGATTTTTGTGATGCGCCCTGGGAAAAGACTACCTTCGTCTTGAAATACGCAATATTTGTTTACCTCGTATTGTTCTTCTTGGTTTAGAAGTTTGAGGAGTTGTCCACTGTCTTGATGAATAATGTACTCTCCAGTAATCTCAGTCTCAGAAAAATTCCCTATCGGTAACTCTGTCTCATCGGCAGCATTAAGGATACATTCATCAATCACCTCTATCTCATCATCATCGATTGGCACATGATTGTCTTGCCATTCCTCTATTATGTCATCGAGTTTCAGTTTTTTTGTTGGATTTATGCTGGTTTTAGATAACTTTTTCCGTTTATTCTGTCGTATTTCATAAGTTTGTTTCTCTTGTATTTCCTTTATACTTTCTGTTTCTTGATTTTCTATATTATTCTTGGCTTTTTTGTTGTTGACGCTCCTGGATTTTTCTTTATTTCTCTGTTCTCTTGGGTTTCTATCACTTTTCTGCTGTTCTTCTTGGGTAAAATCAGCAACGCAGTCATCTGTCAGCTCTACTTCATTATCGGGAATCGGTACATTGCCCATAATCCATTCCTCAATGTTGTCCAATTCGGAATCTAGGTTTTTCGGGGCTTCTAGGTTTTTCGGCTCATCGTGTACTTGAACTGTAGTCTCAATTAATTCAAAAGATTCAGTTTGTGATTCTTCATCCTCTGGCTCGTGATTATCGGATTTCGTATTGGCCGCTGCCTGTTCACCTATTTCTATTACTTCCTTGTCTACCTGTGTTTTCTTCGTCGTCTTTTTGTTTTTAGAACCTTTGGGTCTTCCTTTTTTTACAGGGTTTTCCTTTTTCTTCTCCTGCTCTTTCTCTCTATTTTTATAAAAAAAGCTACTTCTTCAGCGGAAATTGACTTTCCTGCTTTAACAGGTAGTTGAAATTTCTTGGTTGTTCGTATATTTAAGTCCGACGCTCTTACTTCTTGCAAGTATTCCTTAAATGTTTCCCCAACAGTTGCTTGGATGTGGCCAGTTGCGTATGAAGGTAAAACTTGTAGGACTTCAATACGTGAGCATGGGAAAATACCACATTTTCTGAATCCTGCTATCATATTAATCCCTGCTGTGGATTCATTCTGTTGAAGCGCTGAATTTACAAGCTGGCAGAACACGTTTTTAGGTAGTGCTACAGCTTTCCTTCCTCGTTCTGTTTGACGCCATTTGTTAAGCACTGATCGCCAAGCTGACTTTAGAGACGAAAAATATCCTACATCCAGGGGTTGTAAGATATGTGTCGAATTTGGTATGAGGCATATGAACTTGATATTGTGTTCTTCACAGATCTTTAGAGCTTTTACACTTATATGTGCACTTAAATTGTCACATATAAGAATTTTCTTTCCTTCTTTTTGGTCGACAATTGGCACAAAATGTTTTTCAGTTAGCCGTGTGGTGCCGGCATAGAATTTCACCACCCCAACTCTTCCCGTGGGTGTCGTACGAGGCGACTAAGGGAAACACACCGGGGGCGGGCAGCAGCGCCTTCTGCAGAACAACTACACCGAACTGCGATCCCCAACCCGCATGCCCAGCGTGGGGATTACGCTTCAGCCGTCTACAGAACCGGAGTTTCAGAACTGGTTCCATACGAGGCTTTTAAATTACTTGTACGGAACTGGTTACGATCGTGGCTATTAATTTACTTTTACGGAACTGGTTCCGATCGAGGCTCTTAATGTGCTTGTGTGGAACTGCTGGACCTCGTTCACCGAAAAATTCTTAACATGACTGTTACCATTCTTAACATGACCAAATCTAAGAAAGCGAAAGACTATCTTGAAATTGACCAAGAAATTAATAATGCAGTTTGCGATTTAAAAAATGGCATAATAATAACCGTAGGCCACTGCGTTGAGCTAATTTCCCCTTATGCGTTTAAATTTTGAGATCGATTCTTATGTAAAGAGGATATTTTAAGTTAATAAGCAAACATTTTTTTATTTGTTGAGACCCCAACTTAGAACAGAAATTAAGATTTATGTTTACTTTGTAGTTGGTTGATTTATTTCTACATGTTTTATATTAATGGGGTTTAAAGTGGGTTGATTTTCATGCCAAGTATTACACATATAAGCGAAATAAAACTGTATTTTAATAATAAGAATTTAATTATTATAAACTATATTATGTTACATAAATTCCCATAATTGTAAATGTCCTATTTACAATTGGAAGTAAAATACGAATCATCATCAATTTAATGATATCTTCGCAATGACTTCGCCTCTATTAATTTCCTCCCAACTTTGTCTTCCGTCGTCCTACTAGCTAATTGACGATTGTTTTGTAAATTATCCATTTTTATAACATTTGTAGCACTACGAGAAGGATGAATAACGTATAATTCAGTTAATTATTAGTTTTTAAGAATAATTAATTGAATTATAAGCATAAGCATGTATTCGGCCGGTCAATATTTGTATAAAAAGGAGTGTTACCTTTTGGTTTATTTATAATGCTATATGTATAAGTTTAAGTACACCAAGTTTTGTCTAAAATTCATTCGATAGTTATTCCGTGAATATAACGAAAGAGTGATATTTGACCTCGCTGAGTCTTTACTTCAGTTCCGTTCACGGCCAATGGAATACGATGATTACTTGATCGAAACCAGTTCCGTAAAAGTAAATTAATAGCCACGATCGTAACCAGTTCCGTACAAGTAATTTAAAAGACTCGTATGGAACCAGTTCTGAAACTCCGGTTCTGTAGACGGCTGAAGCGGGGGATTATGGGCAATAACCCCCAAATAATGATGCCATCTATGGCGCTCATTAGGGGAGGCCTATGTCCAGCAGTGGACTGTTATAGGCTGGTGATGTTGATGATGATGATGTTTTTCAAGCCATTCTTCAAAAATATCAGCATCTATCCAGCCAGATTTTGAAACAGCCATCTTTGAAGACTTTGGTGCGTTCTATCTAATTTTAGCAAGAAATTTAATAATCTGTTGTGCCTACTAACATAGTATAAGTTTGTACTAACAATAATATGGATCTGTGTCTGAAATAAAAACATTTTATGTTAACAAGCCAGTCGGACCAACAATGTTTCCCTTTAAATATGAAGAATGGAGGGATGATGTCTCCAATAGCATTCCCAGCAAATACTATGGTAAAACAAGACATGCTGGAATTTTTTACCTGTTCTGGGTGGCGAGTGGAACGTCTGAATAAAAGTTTTTTTTTGCCAGGGTCATCATGGAATCCGCTTTCGTCCATATTATAGATATTGTCAGGGCTTACGTCTTCCATCTCTTTTTCAAGCCTGTCGAAGAATTCGTTCACCATGTCTTCATTCACTTGAGCTCGTTTCCTGGAGATCTTGTGAGCAATTTTTTCTTTTATGGCTGGATGCCGTTCCAAGTAAAGTTTTGCCCACCCATATCCAGGACTATTGTTTTTGAACACATGAACTGTTTTACCAATGTTATCCAAGTATCTTTTAACTACATCTCTAAAATCTTGTAAACCAATTGGAATACCCATGTCACTTAGCGAAAGCAAGTGGTCTCTGAAAATTATTTCTTCGTCCATCGTTAAGCATGTAGGACGTCCCACAGGTTTGTTGTGTTTATTTTTAAGTTTGAGATTAATTGTGCTTTTAGGTATTTTATACATTTTGCAAGCTTTTCTTTGACTTAATGCACCAGACTTAATTTTATTTAAGGCTTCTTCCAACATATCTCGTGTGTAATTTGATATGGTGCCATATTTTCGCACACCTGGTACTTTTATATTTTTTTCCGAGGCATAATATTGCTTCTGAAAAAAAAAAACTATAATGTATGTCATCGTCCAAAGTTACCCTGAATTTAGGTATTTATGGTTTTATATCAAAGTGTGTGTAACATTGGACCGGTCCAATGTTGCCCCAAATTCCTAGTTATTTTAGCTTCAATATTGATTTTAGTAATTATGGAGTTTACAAGCGTGGATCAGTGAAAAACAAACATTCAAATCAAAAAACAATAATTCAATGGCATAAAAATACAAAAACTTACCCGATTTCCAGCTCAAAAACTAAAAATAATGGCAATTGAACACAGCGAATCTACTACAGCGTCTGTAAGGCGAGAAAAGATCAGCTGTTTGTTTTGACAAGTGACTTTGTTTGCCTGTCAAATTCAGTTTTTTTATTATCTATGGATCCTATATTTCATGTTCGGATACATGCATATTACTGAAGCAAGTTCGGAAACTGATAAAAATAATGAAAAGTGTTTGTTTTGGGTGTGGCCAATGTTGTACCGCTGGTCCAATTTTACCCAGAATGACTGTACGCGTTATTGCTACTAAGGCTGGCCGCATACATACTTAAAACGTATTCGTTTTCCGAATGCGTAATTTCGAATCGGAATTCCGTGAGACTAGCGCAAACATTCGTTTTTCTTCATTTGGAATGTATCTACTTCAGTACGGATAGTGATAGCGTGGCGAACGCACGACAATGGAGGACGACGATTTATTAGCAATTGCATTTCTGTTATTAACAAATAAGAAAAAGAAACGTCGTCGGTATTGGATACATCCACTAAATACTCGAAGAGTTTATGAGAGTCCGTATTATTTGAAGAGAGCTAAGTTACGAGCACACCCGGATAAATTCTTTGATTTCTACAGGATGTCAATAAATTCTTTTGATGAACTTCATAATGGCATACGTGATAAATTAATCAAGCAAAATACCTGCATGAGATTATCTTTGGATACGGAAGAAAAACTAACCATAACATTGAGGTAAGTTATCTTTATTTATACATCTGTTCTTATTTAAAACTGAAAACAAATCAACAATCTTATTTATTGCTTAAACTTTAGGTATTTTTCAATATTATTTTCTTCTTGTTGTCCTTGAGATTGTACTAAATAAGTTGCTGCTTCGGTATCCTCTGCATGATGATGATTATCAATATGGAGAGATGTGGGAGGTGATGTGTAGAGATGACGTGGTGATTGAAGCGGTGGCAGATGTGTAATGGAGTTAATAACCACTCTGGAATTGTTTGGAGCAGATTGATAATTTTTGATTTTATTTTGAGAAGAATAAAATCAAAAATTATCAATCTGCTCCAATGATGATTTTATTTTAGATGAACTAAAGTTTGGCAATGGAGTTTGCGTTTGATATAACATATTAGGTGAAGTTTCTGGTTCAGGAATATATGAATAACAGGGGGAATAACCACGGCTTGACGCTGGTGTAGCTGAACGTTGACTGAAGTTATCATAACTCAGTGAAGAAGATGGAGATGAACTGTACTCAATATTAATTTTTTTTACCAAGTGCAGCATTCCCAATTTAAAATCAATTTTTTGATTTTCATTCATATTTTTCATATGTGTTCTAAAGCTTAATAAAAATTTCATGTCATCGTCTTCTACTTCTTGATGTTTCTGATTGGCTTTCTGTTGGTTTTGATGTAGGAGACTGAGTATTTCGGAGGGGATATCTTTTTTGTTTCGTTTTAAACTTTTAGCTGGTGGAGTTGATATAGGTGATGGAGGTTGTAATATATTTGTATCCACTTGTTCCACGCTGTGTTCTTCTAGGGATTCTTGTGAAATATTATCGTGTAAATCATCAGATTGATAGTTTCCTTCGGTATTTCTTTTATCAAAGACTGGTATAAGAAAATAAAGCAGATCTGCATAAACATATTTTTTAACCTTTTTAGCAGCACTGCCTGTTGGAGCACATTTATTTTTTTGGTAATCTCTTCGAAAGTAGTCTCTAATGTGTGTCCATTTTTTCTTCGCGTCAGCACCTGAAATATAATTAACATTATTCTAAATCTCTTTTTTTTTTCAGATTCCTGGCAACTGGTAAAAATTTTGAAGAGTTACATTTTGAATATTTAATGGGGAGCAGGACCGTATCAGCCGTAGTTGAGGAAACCTGTACAGCAATATGGGATGTTTTTCATCCTTTGGAAATGAAGCCACCGTCATCAAAAGAACGTTGGCTAGAAATTGCTGAAAATTATTATAAAAGAACTAATTTCCCTAATTGCGTAGGTTCAGTGGACGGAAAACATATTCGTTTGATTTCTCCTCTGCATAGTGGATCTGCCTATTATAACTACAAAAATTTCTACTCTGTTGTACTATTAGCAGTAGTAGATTCTGATTACCGTTTTATAGCTTTATAGATGTTGGTGCTTATGGCAGACAGCGATAGTAATATTTTCAACAATTGGAATTTTGGAAAAAAGCTAACTCACAATCGCCTTAATATGCCTGAAGCAAAACCTCTGCCGAATACCAATGACACACCTCTACCTTTTGTGTTTCTTGGCGATGAAGCGTTTCCACTCAATAAGAATTTTATGAAACCATATCCGAGAAGTAATCTCAATACTCAACGCAGAATATTCAACTACCGCCTCAGCAGATCACGACGAGTGGTGGAATGTGCCTTCGGCATTCTCTCGAATAAATGGAGAATTTTCCACACCAGCATGACGATTCCACCAGATTTTGCAGTATTAGTAACTAAGGCAGCGTGTGTGTTACACAATTTTGTTCGCAGACGAGACGGCTATCGATTCGAAGATACTCTGACACATTACTTTGAAGATATACCTTTTCGTAGTCCACAACACAGATCTACCAACCGAGGTCGAAACATAAGAGACAATTTTGCTGAGTACTTTATGACACCGGCAGGGGAAATATCGTACCAATATAACGAGAGAATTAGTAATTTACAAGAATAAATATGATATGTAATAAAAAGTATAAGTTCTTAAAGAAAATATCTTACCTTTGTTTTCTTTGTCCACTTTAGTACACGTGTCCCAATCCTTTATAACCTCTTTGAATACATTCTCCCAGGCCAAATCTTTGATATCTCTATTGTGGTAATCGTTGTCATGAATATTCCACAGGCAGGGGTATTTTTCAACCGCTAAAATTAAAGTTTCTGCCTCACACATTATCGTGTTACAAATTTATCAATAGATACGTCCGATGCGCGCGGTGCGGGCGCGATACTGAATAGAAATTTCCGAACGTGTGCGCCGGCACAAACAAAATGTATACAAGTGCTGCGTTCCGCATGACGTCATTAGGTTTTTTCGAGTAGGTTTCTCCGAACGCGCGGGCTTGCACACGAAACGTACGTGCGGAATTTATTCCGTTCGAAAAAAAAGCGAACGTGTGCGTCAAGTAGTGTATTTTCTACTGATCCCATGACTTCAGATGTCCGAATACGGAAAACGAATTCGGAAAACTAATAAGGAAACCGTACGTATGCGGCCAGCCTTAAAGATAAGAAAAAAATTGACTATTTTGGTAGTTCAGCGGTTTTGAAATTAAACATTTTATTATTTTATAATCATTTATTGACACATAACAAATAAATTCTTCCAAATATTTATAGGGCAATACACATGCACCTAAGTACCTTAGACCTAAGCTTAAAACTATTAAAAGAAACATAAATTGCCACCATGGTAGGTAACTCAAACAAATTTAACCACTTTAATAACTCGAACAAAACATTAACTTATTATAATTAAGTAATTGGAACAGAATGTCAGTCTCCTTAGTTTTTAAATCACAACACTAAAAATAAAATGATAGTTCTTATCAATCAGTATACTCAAACAAACATTAAATAAAATATAATCACTTTGGTAATTCAAAAAAAAATAAAAACTTTCTCAACTTAAATAAAAAATAACCACTTTGGTTTTAGCTTGAACATAGTGAGAAGTGAGAATAAAAATAAAAAGGGCTGGATTTATACCAGCCCTTTTTATTTGTATGGTAAAGCATCAAAAAAGCCATGACAATCTTTTGGTATTACACTTTTCAATTCTTGTAAATGATCAAACTTTGTTTTTGCAATTGCTTGCCTCGCTTGGTAAAGTGCAGGAACCATGTCGATCACAGATGACAGTTTTTTTGGTCTTCTAGGCAGAGGTACAAATTCATCCGAAAAGTGAAGCTTAAAGTCTATTGTACCGTTTGGATTATACCTTAGTGCTCTTATATCAACTACGCAGTGATCACCCGCCCCACGACCAGGTCGAATTGATTCATAGATGTGGTAATCCTTGTTGCTGAAATCTTTGAAGAATGTATGGTCAGGTGTAATTACTTCGTAAGGACATGGTTTGGTTCTGGCTTCTTTAGTGATGGTGGCATATTGTGAGGGTAAAAAGATTTCCCGGTTTTTCAATTTCCTTTCAATAACTGAGTGAACAGAGTCGACTTCCATCTGTGTGTGCCCTTTTTCCAAATATTTCTGCGTTATGACTATGTTCTTTACCATAGCTAATCTCAGCAACGTATTTGATACAATATTGTTCCTATTTTGCGCAGTACAACCATCTGTATAAATTATCACATCTTTTGGACTATCATTAATTAACTTGGTTACATAATCTTCGAAAAATGATGCGTATGTTGTAGCTTTCAAATCACAGACTGTCTCGTCAAACCAGTAACATGTGACATCATTATTTCCCAGATTGTAGACAGAGAAATTGTGTACAGCAAGTTTCGTTTTAAAATAAAGTGCGCTCGCATGTAGAACAGGACACAGTTTTACAGCCTGAAGATCTGCCGTTAATGCATGTATAATTCCTTTTTGTGCTGCTTCTTTGTCTGTGTTTTTTTCAGCTCTTGCCGTATTCTTCAGTTCTATGTGTTTTTTAAACTGTTCATCCGATAAATTACCAGCTTTATGTGCGCAGCAAACGTCACAAGCATCTTTTTTAGGTGTAAATAGGCCAATATTTTCTTCAAATAATACGCCTTTAAATAGCTTTCTTGAAACTACAGGTTCATTTCTTGATTGTGAATAATCAGAGTAAAGCCGATACAATTGAGCTTTTGACTGTATTACAGGTTCTAAATATAGCTTTGAAGTTGATTGTCTGCAATAGTGTGATGGCAGTTTCGGCAGTGCAGTTAAATATTTCTTGACCATTTCTTTTTTGCTTTCTTTTGCTCGTGATTCATTTTCTGTTACAGATACGTTGTTGGCAAGATTACTTTTCTTTTCTCCTAACCAATATCGAACCGTCCACTCTTTGATTCCCAATGTACCAAGGAAACTTTTTAAACAAACTCTTTCTCTTATATCATGAATTTTCAAATAGTAAACTTTAGTGTCACTTCGTCTTGAATTTGAGTTTTTAGTTTTCCTTGCTGTTGCTTTTTTATCCACCATTGAAGCTACAAAAACTTTCTTTTCTTGCCAATTCATTTTCCAAAACGCTTTAAAAATGTCTAATCTTACTTCTTCTGTTAATTTTGAACAATGCATAACTTTACTACTGAAACATCGCTCTGACTTACATGCTTGACCCATTGTTCTTGCTGGCTTCATTTCTTCTTGAATATATTTAGATCCTTCCTTTTTAAATCCAACATACTCTTCTCCGTTCATCCTCTGACGCTTATTTTTTATTCTTTTCCAATTATCTTGATCTACCTTTTTTCGCTTATTCGTCGATTCTTCTTCGATTTCTCTTTCAGGAAAAAACTCTACATTATCTGGAGATAGTGGCCTCAGATTTGTTATTTCTGAGAGAGGGACAAAGGTAGGATCTACCACTGAATCATCAGATGAGAAATCGATGTCACTATGATGATGCTCTATGCCTATGGCATTAACATTGGGTGTGCTGTGATCTTCTTCCGCTGTTAGTAAGGGATCAAAAAATGTAGTGTGTGAACTGTGTGAAGTCAATTATGGTGTATTATTGTAATTTTGACGGCTATTTTCTAAATCTTCAAGTATAGCAGTTTCTGGAACAAATTGCAATTTTTGTTCATTTCTATTTTCTTTGTCTAGTAATTGCTTCTTTTTTTCAAGTAGTACTTTTCGCCTTTCGCATAGTTCTTGTAAAGTTGAAGAGTTTTTTGGAATTTCCAAAGAAGTCTGGTCAATCTGGTCATCATTATCTTGGTTTTCCATTCCATGTTCCATTTCCATCTAAAAAATAATTAAAAACTATTTTAATTGACGTTTTATACAACACCGCGTAACTAACTTAATTTAACGAGAACAGCAATGCCATAACCGCGTAACTACAGTTGATTTATATAAACGGATATTAAACGGCCTCAAAAATAACTATTCCGTAGTAAAATTTGAATATTTACAATACACACAAGTTACATTATTAAAAGCATGCAATACAAATATAATAAATGTACTTACACACTGGTTATTTACAAATAAACAATCATAAATCAGGAGCGCGCACCACTGTATCGAAACTTCCTCTACAATGCGGTGAATACGCGGATTTGCCGCCAAATACTTTTCGAGAGCTAATACGCGGTATTGCTGTAACGGCAAAATGGGCGTTCCTTATTGGCTAATTCAAATGGCGTTAGTATCATTATGTGCCAATAGACACTAAGAAGTCGGTGGTGCGATAACGAATTTTTGCGACTTTTGTAAATACGCGGTATTGCAAATTGCTCTTACGCGCCTTTGCAGTCGCGTCGACGTTATGTTTACGAGTCATTTTCATATTTATTGTAGTTAGTTAAAATTCACTCTTAAACGAAAGAAAATAGAAAACTTTTATCGAATCTGCCATTGACTGTACAATTTCTGCCTTAGAGCGAATCTGTCCTAAAACGAATCTGGCCTAATGCTAATCTGCCATAAAGAGAATCTGTCATAAAGCGAACAAGGCAGTGTACTGTTGTCTGTGTACACTGTGGTTGAACCAACGCAGTATGGAAAATAACCTAACTATCTCTTACTCGGATCAGAATTCTGGTGTTAGACAGGGATGCCCACAAGTATTGGGTATTTAAATTAGCTACCTATCTCGTTTACTCGCAATAAAATCCTAGTGTTAAACAGGGATGCCAACAGGTATTTGGTATTTGTAACTGATTTGGTTAGAAATACCATGTAAGGTATTTCTAACTTGTTTGGTTTGAAATACCAATTGTTATTTCTAACGGATTTGGTTAGAAATACCATGATAGGTATTTCTAACTTGTTTGGTTTGAAATACCAATGGTTATTTCTAACGGATTTGGTTAGAAATACTTGTTGCAGATAAATAACTTTACGGGTGAGCGGTACGCTAGTATGCGTAGATGATAGTTAGGTATTAAAGTTATGGTTATTCTAAAGAAAAACCGCTTCTTGTTACTTGTTTGGATTTTGTTAAAAATAATAATATATATTATGCTTCTGCTCGTTTAGATATGTTTAGCTTGAAAACATGGGTTACTAATGTTGATACCGAAGATTCAATTAAAACAAACATGGATTGCATGAAGAACTCTAAAAAACATCATGAAGTAAATCTAATAAAATACGATATATTAAAAATATTTTGATTATTATGCCATATATACGGACGGTTCAAAGAGTGAATTTGGACGAGGGACGGCATTTTACGATCCGAATTTGAGGTCTAGTTCTAACGATTTAAATAATCAGTTTAAAATTAATAGCAATATTTCGATAATGTCTGTGGAACTTATCGGAATCTCGGAAGCCCTTAAATATGTTACTAGGGTGCCAAGAGAAAAATTTGTTATTTGCAGTGACAGTAAAAGTGCCCTGAGGAGCTGAATATAAAATTTTACCTAACTATTCGGAAATGTTACCAAAATACAGATTACGGGGCTTTAAAAATTGGAAAGAGTACTTTGACAAAAGATCAGAAGAAAGGTATTTGGTACAAATGTATTCAGTGCGAGCCTCCTCACATACCTTGGTTCGGTGGCACAAAGCTATCACGAAAACTTATAGTAACAGCACATAGGTTAAGAACAGGACAGGAACAGCCTTTCATTTTTTTTTTCCTTTTTAATGAAAAAGGTTGACTCGCCTAATTGTGACACTTGTGGAGTTGTGGAGAATGTATACCATATATTAAATGAATGTACAAGATTTCAACAAGAAAGAGAAACTTTATTTACATCCTTGCGTTTAAATCGGTATGATGTAGGTTTGTTCAATAAGATTTTAGCAGAGCCGACAATCGACATCCGAAGCAGCGATACAGCTGTTCACAGTAGTGAGTCACTTTAAGTAATTTTTCTTATTTTCTTTTTTTTTATGTTGTTATGTTTTTATAGTTTTGTTTTCTTTAGTGCTTAGTTTTATACTTTTATGTTTACACAATAGGACCGCCATGTATTAGTTATAAAGGTCCTGAAAATAAATATGATTAAAAAAAAAAAAAAAAAAGTTATGGTTCACGGTTCACGTTACGCGTGGTGATCGCTTTTAGTGATGCAACGAATAGTACTTTTACGAATACGAATATCAAACCTACTATTCGGCGAATACGAATACGAATATCTCGACATGGTGATAAAAGACTAATTTATTTGATAAATTTCTATACTTTAATAATTAAAATTTACAACTGGCAAATTTTTATTTAAAAAACATAAAATTTGTAGATTTTCTGGTTTTAGGCGATTTCTTTTTTCAGTCTGAATGTTCCCAGCCGTTGAAAAAAGTCTTTCTGAGGCGACTGTACATGGCTTCAGTGAAAAATATTTTTGGGCAAGTTTTTTCAGACTTGGAAAATGGACATCTTCTCGCCAAAAGGCCAGTGGATCAGCAGTCGGCGATAAATTTGGGAGCTTTAGATAAGCATCTATCTCGTTTTTAATTTGCGAAACCCCTGTAAAAAAAGACATTTTGAAATTAAATTTAACTTTTAGTATACTACGTAGATGACAAAGAGTACCTATTACCTATTAATAACTTTTTTCATACTCACCAGAAAATATGGAAATTGGCTCTTCCATTTCGGCCTCTTCAATTATTTCTTGGCACACTTGCCAAATTCCTCTACTTGTCGACGGTTGAGGTTCTTCTGAAGGGCTTGTCGGTCTTACGGCCTCTCTGCCATCAACAGCAGCGTTAAGAACTGATCGAGCGGTTTCAGCGACCACTGTTGAGCTGAAAATCCTTGTTTTGAACCGTGTGGGTCAAGGATCGTTGCTAATAGATAAGTTTCATCACTTTCCATAAACGCAAATCTATTTATAAGTCCACTGAATAGGGAGTTTGCCAGATTATTTACATCAGGATGAGAAGAAGGATCATTCGAAATTTTATTGAGGCAAGATTTTAGACTTCGTATTATTGGGATTGCTTGAGATAACGTCGTTGATTCTTTGCTTAGCTCTTTAGTAGCTTCTTCGAAATTGGCCAGAATATCAATGATTTGGCTCATAAGAGCCCATTGCCTTTCTGTGATTTCATGACGACAATTTGGTAGAGATGGTAAAACATCTTGAATCGCTATGCGTTGTTCATGTAATCTCTTCAACATCTGATATGTTGAGTCCCATCTAGTTTCAACATCTTGAAACAAAACATGTTTCGGTATATTGTTAGCTTGTTGAGAATCTTTCAGTTGTTTGAGTGCGGAGGTTGAGTGATTAAAATGAGTAATAACTCCCCTCATCATCATCATCATCAGCCTATGTTAGTCCACTGTTGGACATAGGCCTCCCCTAATGAGCGCCATAGCGCCCTGTCTTCGGCTTGTCGCATCCAGCATCTGCCAGCAGTCTTTCGCAGATCGTCATCCCACCTGGTCGGAGGGCGTCCTACACTACGTTTACCGAGTCGCGGTCTCCACTCAAGAACACGTTTACCCCAGCGGTTATCGGTTCTTCGCGAAATATGGCCGGCCCACTGCCACTTCAGTTGGCTAATTCTCTGAGCTATGTCGATGACTTTAGTTCTCTGTCGGATGTATTCGTTACGAATCCTATCCTTCAGAGAAACTCCGAGCATAGCTCTTTCCATAGCGCGCTGAGCGACTTTGAACTGGTGGACCAACCCTATCGTGAGTGTCCACGTCTCAGCTCCGTAGGTCATGACTGGTAGGACGCACTGATTAAAAACTTTCGTTTTCAAACATTGCGGTATGGATGACGAGAAGACTCGACGTAGTTTTCCGAACGCTGCCCAGCCTAGCTGGATCCTCCTCTTGGCTTCCTTCTCGAAATTGTTTTTACCCAACTGCAAAATCTGCCCGAGGTAAGTGTACTCAGAAACAATTTCGAGAAGGTGGCCATGTACGATCACCGGTCTTGGATCAATGTGGGCATTGATCATGACTTTGGTTTTATCCAAATTCATGCCAAGACCGATACATCGGGAGGCTGAAGCTAGACTGTCCAGCATCCGGTTCAGCTCCTCTAGCGACTCCGCCATTAAGACTATGTCATCAGCGAATCGCAGGTGTGAGATGTAGTCGCCGTTTATGTTGATGCCCTTGTCTTTCCAGTCCAGCGTCTTAAACATATCTTCCAACGCGCTCGTGAACAGTTTCGGGGATATGACATCCCCCTGCCTCACTCCTCTGCGCAGTTGGATCGGTTTAGTCTGCTGGTCCTGTACTCGGACACTCATCGTAGCGGCTTCGTAAAGACATCTCAGCACCTCGATATAACGATAGTCTACTTGGCATCGCTGTAAGGATTGTAGAACAGCCCAGGTTTCAACGGAGTCAAAGGCCTTCTCATAGTCCACAAAAGCCAGACACAGGGGCTGATTATACTCTTCGGACTTCTGTATAATCTGCCTCACTGTGTGAATGTGGTCTATGGTACCATATCCTCCGCGAAACCCAGCCTGCTCCGGTGGCTGAAACTCGTCGAGTCTCCTGGCGAGACGGTTCGATATAACTCGTGAGAAAAGCTTATAGACGTGACTTAGGAGCGAGATGGGTCTATAATTTTTAAGAAGGGTTTTATCTCCCTTCTTAAAAAAGAGCACCACCAAACTCCCACTCCACGCCTTTGGAGTTCTCCCACTGTGAAGGACGGCGTTGAAGAGGCTCTGTAACTCCTGTATAACAGGGTATCCTCCAGCTTTCAAAAGCTCTGATGTTATTCCGTCCTCACCGGGGGCTTTTCCATTTTTAAGCTGCCTCAGAGCTAACACGATCTCGTCTTGACTGATGTCTGGCAGTTCGTCGGTATAGTGGCGTATCAAGGTGGCTCTAGAATCGTGGTCGTCTCGTTGGGAACGGGGAGCATGTGCAGCGTATAAACGGCCATAAAAGTCCTCTATCTCGGCCGATATCTCCGGCTTCGACAAAACGGTCCTTCCGTCGTGCGTTGAAAGCTTCGTCAGGTGGCTCCTTCCAAGCTGCTGAGTGAATACTTTGGACCCTCGGTTTCGCTCTATCGCCTCTTCAATGAGGCGTGTATTAGAGCTCCGAAGGTCGCGTCGTACCATCTTCGCAATTCGCTTGTTCAGGTCTGACCTCTCTGACGAAGTCGCTTGGGTGGTTTCCCGTCTTTTTGTCATCAGCCCAAGAGTCTCATCCGAGAGTTTGGACTTCTTACCAGTACGCTGCTTTTTGCAAAACTTGATGCCCTCGTCCCTCAGCGTTTCTACCAGATTGTGTAGGGTCTCGTCAGCGTCATCAGTGGGTTCCAAGGCAGCGAATCTATCCCCGAGAAGCTGCTGAAACTTCTCGGTGCCCGCCATGATTTGGATTGGGTTCGGTCGGAGCGTGGACTTCACCAGACGGTTTCTTTCAAGCTTCAAATTTATATTCAGAGAGCCTCGAAGGAGTCGGTGATCAGATCCGGTATTGAACCTGTTGATCACTGAGACATCTCTGAATATATGCTTGCTATCCGTCATGATGAAGTCGATCTCATTTTTTGTCACAGAATCGGGACTCCGCCATGTCCACTTCCTTTGGGGCTGTTTCTTAAAGAAAGAGTTCATTAAGAACAGCCCCTCTTTCTCAAGGAAGTTGACGAGCATTTGTCCCCTGTGATTTCGAACACCAAAACCATGCGGGCCTATTCGGGATTCGTTGCCAGTCTGGGTTCCCACCTTGCCGTTAAAGTCCCCCATAACAACGTTGAAGTGAGCCTTGGTGGTGTGATGTAAGGCTTTGGATATGTCTTCGTACATATCCTCCACTTCATCATCCGAGTGTGTCGAGGTCGGTGCGTAAACCTGAATGACCTTCAAGCTGTAGCGCTTAGACAGCCGAAGGATCAGGTACGCTACCCTGGTCGACACACTGGAGATTTCTTCGACGTTGTTAGAGAGGGCCTTATTGACGAGGAAACCTACGCCACCCTGGGATGTTTTATCACCCTCACGAAAGTAGAGAAGATGGCCCGAGTCTAGGGTTACGGTGTCCTCCCCCTCTCTACGGACTTCACATAACCCTAGAACATGCCATTTAATGTTCTCTAACTCCACTTCCAACTGCGCTAGATGGTGATCAAGCCTCAGAGTGCGTCCGTTAAACGTTGCCAGGGTCAGTGTGTGTGGGGTGTGGTAGCCTAATGTAGCCCGGTGATTCCTAGCACCCCCTGCCCCGCCGTTACCGTGGCCGCTACCATGGCCAGGAATAGCGAGGCGGCCGGGAACTGGGGGCCATTTTGTGGCGGTTCTTGTCATTTGGGGGTATTGCCCATAATCCCCACGCTGGGCATGCGGGTTGGGGATCGCAGTTTAGTGGAGTAGTTCTGCAGAGGGCGCTGCTGCCCGCCCCCCGGTGTGTTTCCCTTAGTCGCCTCTTACGACACCCACGGGATGAGTTGGGGTGGTGAAATTCTTTATTATTATGCCGTCACCACACGGCATCCGTCACCACACGGCATAATAACTCCCCTGCATGTGGTTAACATTTCGGTTATGCGTTCTTGACCAAACAAACTTTTTTTCAGCGCTAATTGGATGCTGTGTACCAAACAAGAAATATGTTTAATACTAAGATCAAGCTCATCATTTGCTTTAACCATATTCCGTGCGTTGTCCGTTACAACTGCTGCAACTTTACCCAATAGCTCCCATTCCAGAAACATCATGTGCATATTGTGGGCAATATTTTCTCCTGAATGTGAGTCACCTTCAAAGGGAAACACTTCCAGACAGTAAGATTTGAGTTGGAAATCTTCATTGACACCATGTCCGGCAGAATTTTTTCTGTAAGGTGGGTTCTAGATATTATATTATATCTGTAAAAAAAATAACAGTCAGGAATTAAAAAGGGTTTTGTGAAAGTTGAAAGAGAATCCCACTGATATGTATGAATTAACAAATGTTTAGCATTTTAATAAAAGCAAACAAACCTTGGAGCTAGTTCACTGAGCAAACGACGGTATCCCTGTTTATTTACCAAATTCAGGGGCTCCATGTCTAGACAAACTTGTTCAGCAATCAAATATGTGATTTTGACAGCCCGAGGATCACCCGTTTCATACGTAGTTCGTTTTTCCCATATTTCCTTTAAGGACGCTTGTTTCTTCGCTGGAGTTACTTCAACTTCAGTGCTTGTTTCGTCTACAGTACTTATACTGGCAGCAAGCTCCTTTTCGTGAAATCTCTTCACATGAGTCCACAGTGCGGTCGTAGTAAATCCTTTATTATATGCATTTTTCCCTCCCCGAGACAATTCACAAGCACAATATCTGCATCTAGCTTTGCTTTCATTGTCTAAAATAAAAACAACACAATTTAACATTTGTTAAACACAATTTAAAATCCTATCCCACTATAATATTACATGTGAAAGTAAAACCAATGTCTGCGTGGACGAAGTTGCGGGCAAAGTCTAGTACTACATTGACGCAGCCATTACCTACTAACGTTCGTCTAAGTTACTTACTTACAATCCTACCTTTTGTTGATACCAAATAAATACAGAACCATAGAGCTACTTACTCGGTAATTTATCGAAGTGTTTCCATATGTCACTTTGATCTCGTTTACGAGAAGACATTTTCAATTAAACTTTAACCCTAAAGGGTTAAAGTTTAATTGAAAATGTCTTCTCCAAAAGAATCAAAAAATATATGATAATATAGGGTATATATTAGGGCACTAAAAAATATTAAAAAAAAATATAGAAGACCTATTAAAAAAATATATAGGTTTAAGTAATTGTTCCAAATATGGAACGCCATGCGTTCTAGTTCTAAAATTCTGATGTTCCATATTTGGTACAACATGCGGTGAGATCTATAATAATGTATGATTGATGTACAGGAATTAAAAAATAAAAGAAACAACATCAAAATTTGCATAAGTTTTTATTTACTAAACATGGAAGTTTTTAAAACAGTTGCGATCTTTGTTGAAACAAAGATAACAACCACACTTTTCGCACATCACTTGGGACTTCTGCTTGCATCCTGCCATTTTACACCTTTGGCGATCAGTTTTCCAATCGGGCCAGTGATTAAACCCGTCTCCAGCTACTTCCAATGGAGGCAGCTCTATGCGTCTCTTTGATCGACCTTTTTTAATTGCCTCAACATCTTGATTCAGTGGTCGTCCTCGTTTGCGTGTAGTCGGAGTATATACTTTTGAGTCTTTGTGCATCAATATGTCTGCTATTGTCAATTTGAAGTCAAGCAGTGGAATGTAAATATTTTCACCTTTCTCTTTCATGACTCTCCGCCAAAGTAGCCAACTGTTCACGCAACAGAGATCAATGAAATGAAAGAACAGGCGGTGGTACCATTTCTTACTGCGAATTTTGATCCTATAGAAGCCTAACATGGCATCTAATAAATCAACACCGCCCATGTATTTGTTATAAATATTTACTGCTTTTGGGCAAGGAACATCAACTCTACACTTCTGTTTTTTGGAATATCTTTTCACAACTCCCATTGGTTCCTTGCCTACGTAGGATGAACACAAACTGACTGTTTTATTGTCGACCCAATTGGTAACTGATAGCTGAACATCGTCAATTGCAACAGTTTTTTCGGAGCAATAACCTCGTTCTTTCTTTTGTAAAGCTTTTTTATTTATATTTATATCTGGAGCTCTTCTCAGTTGTATTGTGCCTAATGGCAGAATACCTCTTTTGTGCAAGTTCGCCATTAGCTTCAAACTTGTGTACCAGTTATCAACAAAAATCTTGTGATTCAAATTATCTGAGACAGTCTCCAATAGTCTTTGTACCACATTTCCTGGCACTCCAAGATCGGGACAGTTTTTAGGCGGCTCAGGGTATTTTCCTCCAAATAATTCAAAATCATAGCTAAATTCACTGACTCCGCTTAAAACGTAATTTAAATAACCCCATTTATGGGGTTTTTTCGCATTATACTGTCTGATTCCTGAAGTTCGGGCCTTAGTAGGGATCATCTGTTCGTCGATTGACAAAAATTCCTCTTTCGGCACTTGTAGCACTCTTTCGCGAAGAATTTTTATAAGTGGGCGTATTTTCTGAAGCCTGTCAAACTGCGGGTCATTTGGTTTTAGTTCTTTTGTTTTGTCGAAAAAATGCAGGAATCTTTTAATTTCTTCAAATTTATTGCACGTCATTACATTTGCAACTTTTTCAACAAATGTGCCCTCCTTCCAGTAATGACGAGTGGATGGTAGCTGTACTACCGACATGTAGATAATAATTCCAATAAATTTATGGATGTCTTCATGTGTCACTGAATGCAAGTTTTCGGGTGAAATTTGAGCTGCGTATACATTGCTTTCTTCCTCTATTAAATTTACTGCACATGATGGAAAAAGAAATTTGAAAAATTCCATCGGAGTATTTAGCAGCATTATTTCATCCGGAAGAGTTTCAGATCCCAAAAAAGCAATATTGGATTCATCATACTGAAGATTGTTATCCGACCACACCAACTTGTCTTCAACTTTGCCTGTGAAGTAGAAGGTTCGCTGTCTGTAAAATCTTCTAACATCTCCAAATACTCGTCAGTGCGCTCAGAAAAAACCTCATCCAGTTCCACTTCTTCTTCATCTTCTTCTTCTCCATCTTCTTCGTCTTCTCCATCTTCTTCGTCTTCTCCATCTTCTTCGTCTTCTCCATATTTTTCTTCATTAATGTGTAAAGGATCTTGAGTATAATAATCGTCATCACCAGTGATCGGAATTGGGTGAGCTAAAATACCTAAAGTTCAAAGAACAGAGGCAAAACAAAAAAATGGAGACTTCCTTACTACAATAATTTTTTGGACCCAATTGGGACGAAATTGAATAATTGTCGCAGTTAGTAAGTATATTTAATATTAACGTTTATAAAATAATACGAACTAATTCAAATCATTTTTAACCATCCAACCCAACCAACCATCTTTTGAACCAACTGCAATAAGTTTCATATTTTATAACTTATATTTCTAATTGTTATTAACTCAGGTAAAAAACTGATTCACCTCATTTTTCAGTTTTATTTTCCCAGAATAGCCGAAGCTTGTTGTCTCTTTCTAGCTTTTGCTATCTTTTGTTTGTCACGAGGTTTGTCACGCTGGTCACGAGTAAATCAACCAGAGTTTAAAAAGTTTTTACTTAAATTATTATGTGTTGTAAATGTACAAAAGTTAAAGCGATTCCCGATGAATCCTTATTGAGAAAAGTTTACTTGGATATTGTTTTTAAAAAGAAAATTGCTTCAATTTATGATCATGTTCATAATCAAAAACTTTGGATTTCTCTAGATGAAACTACTGATTATTTAGGTCGTTATATTGTAAATTTTCTAGTAAAACTTTTAAATGTGGTAACAAACAAACCATTTTAATAGCTTGCAAAATGTTAGAAAAGGTGAATGGAGAGACAGTAGCTCAATTTGTGATTGAATGTTTAGAAAATATGTGAGGAGACTCTTATGAAGCCAAAGTAGGAGATGTTTTAGTATTATGTTCTGATAGCGTAGCATTATGTTGAAAGCAGGAAGAATTTTAAAATACTATTTGCCTAATATGATGCATGTAACCTGTTTAGCACACGCTCTTAATCTCGTTGCAGAACAAATAAGGTCAGAATATGTGGATGTTGATAGGTTAATTTCAAATGTAAAAAAGATATTTTTAAAAGCTCCCAATAGAGTAAAAATATTAAAGGAAATGTTTCCAAACATGCCATTACCACCAGAACCTGTCATAACAAGGTGGGGTACATGTACCCCACCTTGTTATGACAGGTTCTAGCCATGGCTAGAAGCAGTCTCGTATTATGCCAAATATTACGAACAAATTAAAACTATTGTAAGACTTCTTAGAAGCTCTAAAGCTTTATCCATCAGGCACGCTAAAGCTGTACTAGGAAAAAAATCTGAAGTATTTTAATACTTCAGACGAAAATACATCTGATGATGACAAAGAAAACTCCATTCCTGATGGCGATGAAACATTTAGTTATTTAGATTAGCTATTCAGACTGACTAATTTCTACATCAACTGAAATAATATTCTTCTGTGTCTCTTAACATTTGGTTACTTTCATAATTTTTACGTTGATTCCAATGATTGTACAACATGAATAAATGGTGTGGAAACTATAATTTTTTTTTAACCTTTACCTACTTTGTTAGTCACACTAATATTATAAATGTGAAAGTTTGAATTGATGTTTGTTACTTCTGGGACGAAAAAATAAACAGACGAAAAATTGGGACGAAAAAATATTTAGTCCTAAGGCGTCTCCATTTGGTCTCTGTTATTTTTCGAAGTTTAGGTATTTTAGCTCACCCAATTCCGATCACTGGTCATCACCTGATACATTTTCATCCTCACTGCTCTCTGGAATCACGACGAATGCTCGACGAGGTCGCTTACCTAAAATAATTATGCAAATTGACTAAAAAATTATCACGTATAAATATATAATAAAATGTATATAGTCAGACAGGGTGGGAGATCAGACAAACGCTTGAAATACAATTATTTAAATAAACTTTAGGTATGCGATTCTTTTACTTATCCTACTTAGTATTAATCAAAAAATATAAAAATATCTAACGCTGCATAATGTTCCAAATTCGGAACTTGTAAGTTATTGACTGGAGTGCATAAGGTTCCATATTTGGCACTACAAAAAACCTAACAAATGCATGGTGTTCCAAATATGGAACATTTAGAAATGATAATATTCACTACATAATTATGGTTTGAACTTACTTCTTTTACCGTAAAACGTTTGTGGGTCCATTGTTCCATCAGATGAATCACTTTTATTTCTTAGTTATTGATTATAATCACAAAAAAAAAACGAATTGAAAGTCTGCGAATTGGCAATCTGTCAAATTTGGGCGATCGTCTGATGAAAGCGTCGATTCTAGTTCCTAAGCGTCCTGTGGAGGCGCCACTGGCACATATTTCGGTGAGTTACACTCCCTGCTTGCGAATTAGTTCCATGAAAAAATCATAGATGCCGCAGGCAGTAATAAATTACACCAAAAGCTGAGTGTTCCAAATTTGTCACAGTATGCGGTAAAGGGTTAACTTATTTTATTTCGCAGCAACCTCAGAAAATAAATAAAACAATACTCTCTTGCTGGACTTCTGCTTCCGACTAACAAAATGAAGTGAAAGAAATGAATTAATCATCAATGGTTCGTCGTAATTGTAATGATAGGGAAACTCCCGGAGCCGCGGTACTGTACAAACTATGGCCGGGGAGTCCCCCGACGCGTCGTCATTGCTGTTAAGGCCCTCTGCACACATGCGTATTTTTATACGCGCGTTTTCAAGTCTGCCAGTAATTAGAGTTGCGTTTGTACGTAAAATATTAGTTTTTAAATATTCGTATTAGTATTCGCCGAATACGAATATTCGGTAAATGTCTACTATTCGGCGAATACGAATATTCGTATTCGTTGCATCACTAATCGCTTTGCACAGTTATTCCGTAGCGGTAGGCGGACCTTTCAATAACGTTCGATATTTTAGGACCATGCTAACAGTTACTGAGTTAGTTATTGAATACCGGACTCATCTCTAGTAACTGGTGACGAGCAAAGAAATTGTATACCTTGTACGATACTAGTTTCAAACTATTGTAGTTATAAAGCGATAGCGATATTCCTTATATATTTTACGTTAGTAATTTAGGACATAAGTAAGTAATTTTAAACAGCTTTAGCAGCAAGTGAGGCGAAGTTATTTCAGTTTAGATACTTTAAAATTTTAATTTGTTTATGAAATAAAAGACCTCAAAATATCCATAACTGCTATAATGTATTTGTTTTTCTTAATACGAATAGATAGGTAAAAAATTTAAAGAGGGTATATCATTATACTTATTGTTTAATTAAACAATTAGGTAACTAGATAATAAAATTCAACTTAAAATTTACGGGTATTTTTTCAATCCCATGATAAAAATTTCCTTCAGTTAAAATATCAGTTTCTTTTTCTTAATTCATATGAAATAAAATTACAGAACTGTAGTGGATGAAATTATAAACACCGTCACGTACAAATATTTATTTATTTAAGTACCGGTTTTCACAGTGCTGAGCTTTACATATATATATGGTTCAACCCGGGAAAAATATGGAATCCGGTACACTCCCGGCAAGTGCGTCCGCAGCAGAGTGCGCGACGCAACAAGTGAGGGAGATGTCACCGAAGGGAGTGAGGGAGGGGGGATTCGTCCAAGCTAGTGCGGCTCTTCCGATGCACGGATGGAGCGAAGCGCCAGCGAAGACTGATCTGGCAGCGGTGCGTGGGGCCTTTTATATGCGAGCGGGCGCAGTGGGGCGGCAGGTCGCTTCGTAGTGTGCCTGCGTGTGTGAGGTAAACAAGTGGGGAGGCGCGCGGTGACTCACGCGCCACGGGCGCGCGCGTAGTAATGTTACAGTCTCCCCCTCTGGATACGAAGACGTCCCGACGAGTGGCCAGGCAGTTGAAGTCGCTATTGAGTAAGCGGGCTCTTCCGTGGGCGCCCTCGTCCACGTTTGGCAGGCCTCGACGCTGCTTCAGTACTAGGCTTAGATTTCGGCGGTCGCCCACGTTTCTTCAGCGGGCGCACAGGAGCGGGAACCGGTTCTTTTGCATCGCCTTGGAAAGGAGCCAAGGCTGATGAATGGTACACACCGAGAGGTTTGTCTGGTGCGTTGGGATCTGAAATTAGATAAGTGGAGGCGCCGTGACGGCTAAGGATTAAATAGGGCCCATCTCTTCGAGGGCAGAATTTAGCGCTTATTCCCTTCGTGGCATTACTGACTGGATGAGTAGTCGTCAATACCAGGTCCCCAGGGGAATAGCCAGGATCTTCTCTACGTCGTCTATCAGCTATTTCCTTTCTGCGTTCTTCTTTCTCTTCCCGTACATCTTTGGCTTTGTTCAGAGTGTCGGCGAGATGCAGAATTTGAGGCGTTATTTCAGGGACAAAATTTTCCGACAGTATTATCTGTCTTAGGTCATGAATATTGTCATCTGGAGTTCGTAGCTCGCGCGCAAAAGTCAAATATGCTGGAGTAAACCCTGTAGTGAGACAATTCGCGGTGTTCATCGCAAACCGTATGCTGGGCAATTTTTCATCCCAGATCTGGTGATCATCCTCAACCAAAATAGCTAGTTGAGTCTTTAAATCTCTATTCTTCCTTTCTACTGGATTTGCAGCTGGGTGGTAAACCGGCGTGAACGTGTGCTTGGCTTGATGCGCAGACAGAACGTAACTTGTTGCATAACAGCACTCACAAATTGCGGTCCATTGTCGCTGATTAGTCTTCTTGGGACACCATATCGAAGAAAAACTTCATTAATCAGTGTCGACGCGCAAACTTCAGCACTAGCAGTTTCTAGAGCGAACAGTTCAATCCAACCCGTAGCAACATCTTCAGCTATTAAAATCCATGTTTTGCCTCTACTTGTTTGTGGTAGGGGGCCGAAAAGGTCAAAGGCAACGATATCAAATCTTTGATTAACAGGTGTGGTTTGCAGTAGTCCAGCTGGTTTCAAATTTGACGGCTTGTACCTCTGGCATGGCACACAATTCTTTATATATGCTTCGATATACTTTCTCATACCTTTCCAATGATAGCGCTTTGAGATGCGCTGATAGGTTTTATCAGCGCCATAGTGACCCGCCAATGGATCATCGTGATATACGTAGAGGACGTTTGCCCACTCATGTTGAGGAACTACAAGTTGAGCTTCATCAGAGTCGACGCCAGGGTAGTAACGGTATAACAAACCGTTATTCATAACATAGCCTTTATTGCTCCAATAAACAGCGTTCTCATTACGGTTTGCATCTTCTAGAGCAGTTACTATATTGACGATGGTGGCATCCTTCATCTGTTCTGCTCTTATTTCTGATGGTGATCTTCTCGGCATATCAACAGTCATACTGCATACTTCACAGGTATTTTCAGTACAATTATCACTTATAGGTCTGGATAGTGTATCTGCAACAACATTTGTCTTACCGGTCGTATATTTGATGGTTATGTCATACGCCTGTATCTGTAAAGCCCACCGTGCTAAACGACCTGTTGGGGATCGTAATGCCATCAGCCATCTCAGGGCTTGGTGGTCCGTAACAATAGTCACCGGGAGGCCTTCTATGTAGCCTCTGAATTTACTTATGGCCCATACTACTGCAAGGGCCTCTCTCTGTAGTAGAATAATTCCTTTCTGCAGGAGTCATCAGCCTACTGGCGTATTCTACTGGATGCTCTTCTTCTCTCTCCCCCTGCACTAGAACAGCTCCTAGTGCATAGTTACTAGCATCTGTTTTGATGATGTAGGGTCTCGTTTCATCTGCTTGTCGTAAAACGGGTGCTGTGGTGAGATGCCGCTTTAACTCTTGAAATGCATTTTCTTGCTCGGAATCCCATGTCCATTCTGTTTTCTTCCTAGTTAGCTTGGTAAGTGGTTCGCTTATTCTTGCGAAGTTTGGTATAAACCGACGGAACCAAGAACATGTTTGCAAGAACGTCATCAGGCGCTTCAGGTTTTTCGGCGCTGGATACTCACATATCGCTGCAATCTTTTCAGGATCAACCTTCAGTCCATCAGGTGTTACTAAGTGACCCAAATACTTGATGGTTGAACAAAAGAATCGACATTTCTTAAGGTTAAAGTCATTTATAACGGGATATTTACCATGATTAGAGTTTTGAGTTTTCCAATATTTCGGCACAGTTACATGCGCCATGATCACGGAACAACTGAAGGTCACTGCGAGTTAGTTTTTATTGGCAGATATACCGATCTACCCTCTTTCTTTGTCTTTTGCTACGAACGTTGCCACTACCACCGGTTTCACTATAGAACGCAACTCGATCACGGCACACAACACTGACGGTATCTGAACGCGGCCCGGTTGGTACATCACTTCTTCGATTTTTACACATTTTCACCACAGGGTTCCATGTTCCGGATAATTGGAAACCTTCTTCTCGGTTGAAGTTCCTGTGTTTGGTAATCTCAATGGCCTCCTGTACCATCCTAGGTATGTAATGTCGCTCTGTTGAGATTACTTGTGGGTTGTGTAATTCGATCCAGTGGTTTGACCCAGACTCTAGAAGATGCTCCGCTATGGCCGACTTCTCAGTTGCCAGATTCTTTACCGCTCGTATGTGCTCCTTGACTCTGCAGGCAATAGTGCGCTTTGTTTGGCCTATATAGGAGCTTCCACAGCTGCAGTCGATCTTGTACACCCCTGGTTTCTCAAGTGGGAACGTGTCTTTCGGCGTGCGCAGGTAGTGTACGATCTTTTTCAGCGGCGTGAAAATGGTTTTGATGGAGGACTTTTGCAGGATGTTTGCTATTCTATCCGTCACTCCTTTTACGTAAGGCAAGAATGCTGGTTTGCGCTCCACTGTAGCTCTGTGCGGCTTATGGCTGGCACCGGATCGAGGCGGCAATGATCGAACCTTATAGCCGTTCTTATGTAAGACATTTCTGACGTGGGCCAACTCACTCTGAAGGCTTCTTTCATCGCAAAGGTCATAAGCGCGGTTAGTAAGCGATGTTACCACAGTTTTAAGCTGGCGAGGGTGGTGATGTGAGTCGGCGTGGAGGTACCGATCCGTATGTGTCGGCTTCCTGTAGACGGAGTGGCCTACGCTTCCATCTTCTCTGACCTGTATCAAAACGTCTAGAAATGCCAAACGCCGGTCGGTCTCAATTTCGTATGTGAATTTGATCTTATTGTGTACTCTATTGAGATGTGACAGCAAACAATCAATCTCCTGTGTCCTTCCTTTCACAATACAGTAAACGTCATCTACATACCTTTTCCACAACTTCACTTGTACAGGGGCAGACGAGATGGCCATACTCTCGAAATATTCCATCCAAATGTTGGCTACCACGGGGGCTACTGGACTTCCCATCGCTACGCCTTCAATTTGGAGATAGTATTGCCCTCTGTATATGAAGAAGTTTGTGGAAAGAATATGATGCAGGAGCTTGGCGTACTCTGCAGGGATGCCGTGTTCCTGTATTCTCGACGCGATAACCTTCATACAGTCTTCTAGAGGGACGTTCGTGAAAAGTGAGTCTACGTCAAAGCTGACCATCACTTCTGTGTCATCTACCTCAATCTGTTCCAATATCTGTATGAAGTGTCGAGAGTCTTTAACAAAGGATGTTGTTCGGCCCACAGTTGGTTGCAACACTGCTGCTACATGCTTCGCCAACTCATAAGTAGGAGAAATTATTTGACTCACAATGGGACGCAGCGGAGCATTCTGCTTGTGCACCTTGGGGAGGCCGTATAGTTTAGGTGGCTGGAAGATTTTCGGCCGTAAAAGAAACTTAGTTACCTCTTCTCCAAGGGCGTGTTGACAATCCTTGATCAACTTTTGGGTACTGCGATGTGTTCGTGCGGTTGGGTTGTAGTTTACGGCCTTGTAGGTATTAGTGTCATTAAGTAGACTCTGGATTTTATCCTCGTATTCGGTGACATCCATCACGACTGTGGCATTCCCTTTGTCTGCTTTAAGTACCAGCAGGTCTTCGTCCTGGCGTAATTCCTTAAGCGCAACCATTTCTTCTTTAGTGATATTCGGTTTTGGAGGCTTAGCATGACGAAGCACAATGGCAATGTCTTGTCTCAGACACTCAGCGTCGCTATTTGGTATCCTGTTACTACGGATAACTTCCTCAACATTTCCGATCACTTTTTCGTAAGGTATGCGTATCGTGGTAGGGGCATAATTCAAACCCTTTTCCAACACTTTGGCAGTCGTTTCGTTCAGAATCTTAGATGATAAATTGATAACTGTTCTGTTCGGTGGTTTTGAGTTATCGTGGTAGGGGACATCACTCTTATGTTTATTCCACAAAGATTCGAACTTACGATTTTGTTTTTCTGCACTGAGTTCTCTCGAGCGTTGGGCTTGATAATATGTGATACGGTCACAAACGTCAACGGCCATAGCGGAGCATCTTCTAGAGTCTGGGTCAAACCACTGGATCGAATTACACAACCCACAAGTAATCTCAACAGAGCGACATTACATACCTAGGATGGTACAGGAGGCCATTGAGATTACCAAACACAGGAACTTCAACCGAGAAGAAGGTTTCCAATTATCCGGAACATGGAACCCTGTGGTGAAAATGTGTAAAAATAGAAGAAGTGATGTACCAACCGGGCCGCGTTCAGATACCGTCAGTGTTGTGTGCCGTGATCGAGTTGCGTTCTATAGTGAAACCGGTGGTAGTGGCAACGTTCGTAGCAAAAGACAAAGAAAGAGGGTAGATCGGTATATCTGCCAATAAAATAGACATGCGCTAAACGTGTCCACAACTGGAGCGGATCTGGTCCGATTCCAGTTGGGTGCGGACTCGTTTCCCGGAGTCGTGTCCGCGGATCCATTTGGATCCGCTTGCAGTTTCGCTTCCTTCAAGTCCATTAGATCAGTTTGTTCCAGTGGATCCAGCGGATCGGTTAGGATCCGCTTTTAATAACTGTTCCTACATGTCCATTGTATCTGTCTGTTTGTAGGAAACGTTTGTTTCGGTGGATGTAACGAATCGAAAGAATGACTAGTAAAACCATAGCAATTCTTTCCTTAGGGGAAGACATGTTTGTTAGTTTGATCTTATCTGTGAAAAATACTAGCATAAGTTTTTTAAGGTATAGAGGTATAATTAAGTATGTACTTAATTTTTTTAGAGACTACAGTTGATTTACCTTCATACTAAATACTAGTAAATTATAATAAAGTATAATTTTACCGTAGTAGTTCTAGTTTGTTGTTTACTCGTAAATGAAACTGGATCTGTCTATCGAACACGTCCGAACCCGAATCCACACAGCTCCAATCGCTCGCTGCTACATTCATTCGACTTCATGGAGCGAGACCGAAGACGCGGCCAACGTATCCGCGGACACGCCACGAAAGACAAGCCGGAGCGGATCCACACGACTCCAGGAGCGGACACGACTCCAGGAGCCGTTTGACTCCGGATCTACACACCTCTACAATAAAAACTAACTCGCAGTGACCTTCAGTTGTTCCGTGATCATGGCGCATGTAACTGTGCCGAAATATTGGAAAACTCAAAACTCTAATCATGGTAAATATCCCTTTATAAATGACTTTAGTGTTAATAACCATGATAGTTTTAAAAGTTTCTTAAGGTTGACATAAAGATTAGATTCTGTTAACTTCTTCAGTACTTTCCTTAAGTCGGACAAGTGGTCATCAAATGTTGAGGAAAAAATTATTAGGTCATCTAGGTACGCTAACATTTTCACTTCTTCGAGGCTCACTCGTACCCTATCTATCAGTCGTTGAAACGTGGAGGGTGCGTTGCGTAGGCCAAACGGCATACGTTTGCATCTAAAGACGCCAAAAGGAGTGATGAAGGCAGTCTTGTCTCTATCTTGCTCTTTCACCTTAACTTGCCAGTATCCTGCACGAAGATCCAGCGTTGTCATGTAAGGCGTTGGCTTGGCAGCGTGGAGCAGATCATCAATCCGTGGGATCGGGTACTTATCTGGTACTGTTATGGCATTAAGCCTCCTATAGTCGACGCACACTCGTACAGTCCCATCTTTCTTAGGTACCATAATGGCAGGCGCCGACCAAGGCGAGGAGCAAGTTTCAATGACATCGCTATCTAACATCTTTTTTACCTCTTCCTTCAAAAGAGCCAGGCGCGGCGGGGATAGACGGTATGGAGGTACTGATATTGGATTATGTTCTCCTGTATCAATACAATGTTCAGCGAGATGTGTTGGCTCCTTACTCTCTCCGAAAACATCTTTATGATCCCAAAGTACTTCCAATAATTGCGTCTTCTGTGAAGTATTCAGGGTCTCAGATGCTACCTCATCTATGGCAATAGAACCGATCTCAACATTATTCATATTGCTGTTATGCTTAGGCGTGGTAAACAGTAACCAAGAGTGCGGAGATAGTTCACACTGAGCATCTTGAATCTGCATCTGTGCATCTCTAAGCATAAAATCTAAATTAGGCGAGTAGCCATCAAATATTGTTCTAGGTCGCTTACTTGGAGGGGACGATAGATCAATCGGTACTACGCGGTACGGCATCATCGTCAGGCAGGACGTTGTTTCAGGGAGTGCTGGTTCAGCGAGCAGTGAACTCCCGATTGCGGCGCATGCACTACTAGCTTGTGGCAAAACCTGGGATAAGGTTTGATTGCTGGATTCCGGCTCTACATGCACATTACATTTGTTCTAGGGGACTTTTGTTCTAGGGGACTTTGTTCTAGGGGACTTTAATGCTCATCCGCAGGAATCTTTCTATAGAGAATTGACTAACTTCTGCTCTGATCAATCCTGGCTTTGTGCGGATGTTGAAAAACTAGGATGTGCATCAAACACGTACACATTTATATGTCAGAAGTCCGGGAGTAGGAGATGGTTGGACCACTGTATTGTTTCCATCTCAGCTTGGCATGCAGTTAAAAAGGTTGGCATATATGAGGATGTGTACACGTCCGACCATCTACCTATTTACGTAGAATGTGATCTGTGCGCAGTCAGACCGAGGCTGGGGGCTCGTCCCCTAACTACAAACGATATTTTATGGGGCGAACGGAGTCACGAACAAACCACACAATATAGTGAGCTATGTAACAAGGCGCTACGTAATATTAACTTTCCCCCTGAGTTCGTTGAGTGCGCTCACGGGCCTTGTAGTCTGGCTGAGCACAGGTCTATTTTAGACAGTTTGTACAGTGACATTGTGAAATCTATGGCTGAGGCGGCAACACGGACGAAGCGGCGTAGTAGTGTGAAACCTAAGAAAGGTAAAAGTGTATGTGGCTGGAATAAATATGTACGCTCCGCACATGAGGAGGCCAGGCTTAAATTCAAATGCTGGGTTCTGAGTAACAGACCTACTTCAGGCGAAACTTATGAGCAGATGTGCGAATCTCGCAAAATCTTTAAGAGCCGCTTGAAGTGGTGTCAGAAAAACCAGGACCAGCTTATTATGGACAAGATTGCAGAAGAGCGTGCTGCGAAAGATTTTAAGACCTTCTGGAAATCAACAAGCAATCTGAATATAAGGCCTGGCCCCCCCGTGAGTGTGGAGGGGAAGAGTGATCTAAGGGAAATAGCACAGTTGTTTATGGAGCATTTTAAAGTTCACTCCCCACTCGGCCCTTCCACAGGGGCAATCGATGCTGAGCTCAGCGTACGGGGTGATGAGCCTCTACTGCTCGTGTCTGCGGATCAGGTCCGTGCTACCATTAAAGGTATGACGCGAGGCAAGTCCCCCGGTCACGATGGGATCAGTATCGAACATCTCAAACATGCGGGACACCACTTGCCTGGTCTCCTTTCCATGTTCTTCACAATGTGTCTTAGACACGCGTACCTACCGGCTGATCTTATGAAGACTGTAGTTGTGCCGATTGTGAAGAGCAGGACAGGAGATATATCGGACAAGAGGAATTACCGACCAATATCCCTCGCCACAACAATAGCCAAGGTGTTGGACAGTGTGCTTGATTCAATTTTAAAAGACTATCTAAAACTACATGACGCACAGTTCGGGTTTAGACCCGGACTATCCACAGAAAGCGCAATACTAGCACTCAAGCACACTGTCCAATACTACACTAGTCGCCGGACGCCGGTGTACGCCTGTTTTCTCGACCTCTCCAAGGCATTTGACCTGGTCAGCTACGATGTGCTTTGGGGAAAGCTGAGGGACAGGGGTGTGCCGCCGGACGTGCTAAGAATGTTTCAGTTCTGGTACGGGCATCAGACCAACGTTGTAAAGTGGTCTAATGCCCTCTCTGACGCATATGGGTTGGAGTGCGGAGTGAGGCAGGGGGGGGTGAGCTCTACTTCTCTCTTCAACCTATATGTAAATGATCTCATTGTTGGGCTCAGCAACATGCGTGTTGGCTGTCGTGTTGATGGTGTTTGTATAAACAACATCAGCTACGCGGACGACATGGTTTTGCTGGGCCCCACAGCGAGATCTGTAGAGGAAATGATGAAAGTATGTGCCGACTACGCCGCTTCACATGGGCTCTGTTACAATTTAAAAAAGTGTGAGTACGTTGTTTTTGGGGCCGCCGGTAATAACCTCAAAGAATTCCCTGAAATAACCCTAAACGGCATGAGCATTCAAAAAGTTACATCTTTCAAATATCTTGGACACATTGTTACCGACGACCTTAAAGACAACGCTGACATAGAAAGAGAGCGTAGGGCCCTGGCGGTCAGAGGTAATATGCTGATCCGTAGGTTTTCTCGGTGTTCAGAAGATGTAAAAGTAACGCTGTTTAAGGCATATTGTCAATGCATCTACACCGGGAACCTATGGGTTAGTCACACCAAACAGCCGCTGGAGACCCTACGAGTACAGTACAATAATATATTTAGGATGATGTTGGGTCTACCTCGATTCTGCAGTGCATCAGGGATGTTTGCTGAGTATGAGACGGATGGCTTTGCAGCTATCCTCCGGAAAAAGACGGCATCTTTGATGCGCAGAGTGCGGGATAGCCCCAATAGCATCCTAAAAACAGTAGCCGGAAGGATTGCTTCGCCAATATGGCAAAAATTTGTAAAAAAAGTTATTTGAATTGTTATACTATTGATTATATTTAATTTAATTTATTGATCTAATCTAATTTTATTGTGTAATTTAATTTAATTTAATTCAACTATTTAATTTAATCTCTAATGTAATTTAGTTAAATAATTTAAGTTGTTTTTATTGCATTGTTTTAAATATTATGTATTTGATTGTAAACTGATTTTAATTGTAATTTTATGTTAATTTTAAGCAAATTATGGATCTATGAAATCCGAAATAAAAGATTTTTATTTTTATTTATTTATTATTACTCTCTGGGGTCTGTGACATGGGAGATATGAATTCGGCTAGTCTGGCATCTCGCAATATTTGTTTTGTTCGAGGAGTGAAATGGGCTGGAGTAGCTTCTACGCGCACCATAGATGTCTCCTCGTAATCTTCGTCTTGCAGGTCATATATCATTTCAGGGTTATCCAGGAAATGCCAAGTCCTTTGGGGAACATCCAGGACCATCATGGCATCTTGTATGAACCCTACTCCCAATAAGGTTCGGCTCTCTCGAGCTTCAGGGAAAACAATAAATGTTGTTTGGACAACTTTGTAGCAAACGCTGACAGGAACACTCACTGTCAGGACTTCCCTTAAGGTCTTCACGCCATCCGCTAGGGTGACCAGTATTTGCTGGCTTCCGAACTGAAACCCAAGCTTCCGGAGACATTTATATAGAGTGTACGAGGCTACGCTTGTCTTTGCACAGGTGTCTATGTATGCGTTTCCAACTATCTTCCCGATACAAAATCCTATAGTTGGTCGTGGACGGATATCAGCTCTGATCTCAACAGTGCAGAAGCCTATCTCTGCATCAACTGCTTTAGCTGGAGGTCTCGCACAGTTTGGGCATTTCGATCGCACTACGCCCGGAGTGTTACAACCATAACAGGAAAACTTGGGCTGTGTAGACGACGGTGCTTGGGTGGCCGTCAGGGCCGTAGCCAGAAATACTATTCGGGGGGGGTCGAGCCTTAGACCCGCCCGAGACAACATGCAACATCTTTATATATTATGTACTTATGCTACTTATGCTAGTACCCGGAGTGGTTTTCAACTAAGCACTTTCCAAAAAAATTCGATATATAAATAATAACCATGGGAACGGCGAGCGGAGCGAGCCGCGAATTTTTTCAGATTTTTCCGATGTTTTGTAAAAAAGTAGGCAAAAGTGTGACAATAGATGTGACAGCTAGCCCCAAATATTTTAAAAACTGCGGAGGGCATTTTCGCAAGGTTGTTAAAAAGCTTAGAATAATTCCGAATTAACGGCGAGCGGAGCGAGCCGCGAAATTTTTTGTGACCTTTTCGGCCGTTACTAAATAATTTAGAAAAGTATGTTATAAATAAATACATGACAGTAAACGGAGAAAGCAATTCAATTACTACGGAACGACAACAAAATAGGTCTATTGATTTATAAAATTAAAAGTAATGTCGTGATCTGCCTGCCTAGCTGGAATCGGCCGTAAATGAATGCGATTCGTGCACCCAGCTCATTTAAAATGTAGAGACGAATTTTGTCGAAAAAAAGTTTGAGTTTTCAAAAGATAATAATTTAAAGAAATATTTAAGTGCTTACATACAGTACAATGTATGTAGATACACAATAGGAATCGCATGGCATGGTGAGCGAGCGCGCCCCGTCCGCCAGCGACGACTCAGAGCGCGCTGTTGTTAATCGGAGACGAAATGAGACGAAAAAATTTTTGTGTTTTTAAGAGAGAATAGCTATTTAAAGTAAGCCGCACTTTCCACGTACGAGTACGTATCCGAGATAATTTTACCTATTCAAGTTTGATTTTTAACGGTGCCTCAACATTTCGGGGGGGGTTTGAACCCCCAAAACCCCCCCCCCCTCCCTACGGCCATGGTAGCCGTACTCGTTGGCACTGGCTTACTGGCAGGAACCACGCAGGCATCTTTTCTCTCTTTCTTCCGGCACGTTTCTATAGTGTGACCTGGCAGTCTACAATAAGTACACCTCTTCTTCTTAAATGTTACCTTTTCTTCCTTTTCTTCCTCTCCTTTAGCTATCTTTCCCATGGGTACATCTTTTTCAGTGAGCAGCTGCTCTATGCCTCTGGCCGTTGTGAGAAGATTGTCAAAGGTCGTAATTGATTCTCTCGGCATTTTGACCCTTATTTTGTACCGCAATTGTCCAAATATCATGTCTAATTGTTGTGTCTCTGAGTGAGGTTCCGATATCTGCGCAAAAAGGGCTCTTTTCTTTGCGATAAACACTTCGGTTAACTCATCCTCGTTCTGTTTCACACAAACTATATTCTGGTACAGCTGGTATGCTGGTCTCTTAGGCGCGAAGGCATGGCGAACTCTGGACTGAAAGTCTGACCACGTAACCACCTGATCCTGAATTCCTAGCCACCAGGTTGCTGCATCCTCCTTCAATATCAGTGGAACACTTTTCAGCGCATCTTCATCAGAGATATTCTCTACGTCCTTGAAGACTGTGGCTGCTGCGAGGAAAGTCTCCACCGTCTCTGTGTCCCTGGTACCGGTGAAGATTTTCTTGCATGTAGCGAAGGAGCCACGTCTTTGATGGTTGACCACGGCGAGGAGCCTTTCAAATTGTTCTGGTGATAGGCTCATGGCGATGTCAGGGTCCTTCTTAACCTTCTTCAATTTCGGGCTAGCTGTCTTCCGGGCCTTTACGTTGAGCGCCAGTTTGTAGTGGATGAAATTATAAACACCGTCACGTACAAATATTTATTTATTTAAGTACCGGTTTTCACAGTGCTGAGCTTTACATATATATATGGTTCAACCCGGGAAAAATATGGAATCCGGTACACTCCCGGCAAGTGCGTCCGCAGCAGAGTGCGCGACGCAACAAGTGAGGGAGATGTCACCGAAGGGAGTGAGGGAGGGGGGATTCGTCCAAGCTAGTGCGGCTCTTCCGATGCACGGATGGAGCGAAGCGCCAGCGAAGACTGATCTGGCAGCGGTGCGTGGGGCCTTTTATATGCGAGCGGGCGCAGTGGGGCGGCAGGACGCTTCGTAGTGTGCCTGCGTGTGTGAGGTAAACAAGTGGGGAGGCGCGCGGTGACTCACGCGCCACGGGCGCGCGCGTAGTAATGTTACAGAACTATTTTTTCTGGCAGATACTTTCATCAAAGGATTAAAAATCTGCCCTTAATAAAAAAACTTATGGCTTAGCCGAAAATGGAATGAAACAAGTAGGAAAAAATTTAAACCGAAAAGAAAATGGAGATATCAATTCTATACAATGCCCAACTGTTATTTGGTTTGAGTTCAATTCTACAATTGATTGATTAACTTCAGCGTCGATCTCCTCGTACTCCGTTGACATTTTTGTTTTTTTTCTTAAATATGTTAAATAATTTTGTTTCTTTGCTTAGAATTTCAAGCAGTTGTGCTAGTGTCGGATTTTTTCACCCAACGAATCTATTTATACGACTATGCCAACCTTCTATATTATTTGTTGTTCTAATCTTTTCTTTAGAACAACTGCAGATTTTAGCAAAATCAGTTTTTGCCATCCATTGCCTTTCAAAATATTTGTTAAACTTAGTAACATCTTCGCCAAGCGGACTTTTAGGTACGCATGAAGAAAATAAAGTAGCTACCGCCTCGCAATTCATTACTTCATTACGATTTCTTATGTCGAAACCAGTATCGTGTAAGGAAAAAAACCTATTGCATAGTAACTAGTATCGTAAAAAGAAGATTTTTTCTTCTACCGTACCTGGTTACGAGACTCGGGTTCCGTACGCGGCCGAAGGCGGCAATACGTGACGCGTCCCATTTATGTGTTCCTATTTCAAACGTCTCGACTTTACCGATAGGCATTATTATGAACGAAATGACCGACCGTAGAAAAAATAAAATTACCGGCTGCGCCACATGTAATGTATAATGAAAGACGGGCTATCGTAAACTGGCTTTATTCGTGCCTTCAACCTTCACGTTACAAGCAGGGCCTAGCGTAGCTACCTTCATTGTGGTAGGCAAATACCACAATAGCAATCATTATTTTACTTCGTTTAGTTAGGTACATTGTATTGTATCCTTTATCAAAAAAGTTTAACTAATAAACTTATTCGTGTCTAAAAATAATATATTATTATGGCGACAAGTCAAGTTATACATCAGCATATTATTGTGATATAAATTTACATTTTCTTTTGAAGTCAATGATATACAATATGGGAATGAGCAAAATAGTCAATTTTCCCAGTCCATTCTGAACCTTTCCGAGGAGAACTTCTATAAACCTAATTCTGCCGCCATAAAAGACGCTTCTACCAAAACACAGAAACGGAGAAAAACATTTTTAAGTATTTCTTAAACCAAAAAATTCGCTGTGAAAAATAGAACAATGAATTTTTTTTTGCTATAGTGTGAATTAAAGTTTGATCTATTGAAATAAAGATGCAAAATTAATAAAAACAAGTGTATTCATTAAATAAACTACATTTTCTTTTTCTACTTGGTAAAAAAAATACAGAAAAATACTTAATGCTGCAATGAAAAGACGTTTCTGGCTAGATGCGTCTATTCAACGTAGTAATTTATGAAACGTCTTTCTTACTTAGTAATAATGAGTTCAGGCTATGGTAAACTAAATAAAAGAGTAATTTCTAACCATTAACTGCTTTGCAACTTAGTAATACCTACCTGATTTCAGTGAACTTTAAATATTATCTTAAGAAACGCCTTTGTAAGGGTATTATTACCTCATCAATCCTTAACCATATTAAAACCACATTTAATTTTGTTTAAAAATTATTCAAGTAAAACCACAAAGTATGAGAATTAGACTTATATTTTTATTACTTATAATTTAAGAAAGGAAAAACTAAATTAGGTATCTCTATCTCTAACATCTATGGCACGCTTATTCAACATAAAATAAACTCTTTCTGCTGAAACATGTAATTTTTACATTATAACTATAACTAGTATCAAAAATTTTACCTTATTATTCTTATTCCAAATAATTATCACAGCTTTTTAAACTGTCTACTACTCACTATTTTATGTTGGAAAAGTCAGAGAGGCTTTAACCGCTCTGAAACAAATCTCTCTGGTTTTTCAACGATTAACTTTTAGTAATCAAAACAAATTGTATTTATTCTAATAGAGATAATTATCACAAATTAGTTCAGAATCAGTCTTCTTAAACTTGAGTGAGATCAACACTATTTTTATCAGTACAGTAGGTAGGTAAATTATACCAAAACGATTTTCTATTGTCTGACATTAAAGGTGTCAGTTTTTTTATATTCGCTGACTTGCGCTCTTGAGTAATGCCTCTATTCTATATTCTTTGTTTGGCTTTGGAGGTGGTATCCCAGATTTAATATTTTTTAATCTCAGAAAGTCAAGTGAGTATTCCCTTCCATTACAGAAGCCAGTCTTGTAACCAATAACGTGGGTACCTCTGAGGAATGTTACTTCACACATATCAGCTAAGTACGCTCGAGGAGACGAATTTTGTAGTTTATACGATGAAGAACTTCGTCAAACTGACAAAAAATTTCCATATTCATTACTTTTACGGTAATAGGTATTTATGGTGCTCAATACTGTTTGATGAAAGTCTTCAAAGTCATAAATGAAATGCGTTTCTTCCTCTTCATGGATAGCTCCACTTGGTGGTGGAATTCGTCTGCAGCCATATACGTGTGGCCTACCTCTAAATACACTCGAGAGCAATGAATCCGGGTCACTCAAAGAATCCAAAAAATCTCGGAAAGTAAGAATGCTAGGTTAATGCAATAAATTGTATTTAATAGACAATTTAATACTCCTTAAATGAAAGTTAAAAAAATATGAGTCACCATACATTTACACCATACATTCTTCTTCGCGGGTATCCGACAAGTCAACACTGGCTCAAAGTTTGTCCCGTATTTATACATATTGTTTTAGTTGTAAAGTAGCACAACTCACCGATAAATTGAAGAACTAGACACAACAATCAACGACAGTACAAAAACTTGGATATTTATGTGAATTCCAGCGAGTTACACTAATAAATAAGTGCCACCAAACGATCATCTGTACAACATAACCGACAAATCAGCTGTCTCACTTGCACTCTCACACAAGGAATATATTTCATCACTGTCACACACATCACTAAGTCCAAAGGTTTGTTATAAAAACTGTTTAACTTGCTTTTTACGATAAATAGATCAACGCATTCTTACGCACTACAATGTCGAATACGTGCGAAGCCTGCCGGCTCACGGATGACACTAAATCAACCGCCAAATGCGCCGGTTGCGGGTTGCATTATCATTGTTATTGCGTTAACCTAACGGCCGAGGAGGCTACTTTGGACTGGCTTTGCCCACCCTGCAGGAGTAAAGTTCGAAAAGGTGATAATACGCCTGTTAGATCATCTACCCCTCAACACTCGGGTTCTTTGAATGTAACAATGAGGAAAAAGCCTATAATCAGCTTGTCCCCGGACGAGCCGACGGCTAGCAATTCTTTGATTCTTGCCGAGATAAAACTCATGCGCCAAGATATTTTAGACCTGAAACTGCAACTCAACAGTGTAACGGATAATCTTGCCCAGTGCAATAGGCATATTCAAGACCTTGAGCTGCGATCTGAAAGTTATAATCAACGATTACAACTTATTGAAATTGCGCAGCCCGATATTGCGTTTCTACAGGAAAAAGCCTCCCAGTTAGAAGACCAACTTAGGACGCAAACACAGGCTGTACTAAGAAACGAAATCGAGTTAATTGGTTTGCCTGAAACTCCAAATGAGAACCTTTGTCATATTATTCTGACAGCATCCCTTAAACTAGGAGGGGATCTGCAGGAACTGGACATTGACTGGGCTGAAAGATCGGGTCCTCCCCCTTCCCAAAACAGGAACCAGGAAGGACAGAGATCCAGACCTGTGGTGGTCCTTTTTGTGAGACGCGCCCAACGAGATGCATTTCTTCGAGCAGCCAAGGTTAGGCGCAACCTCTCCACTAGTGACCTGGAACTACCTGGACCGGCGGGAAGAGTGTACTTCAATGAAAGGCTAACAAAAGCAGGGAGAGTGCTCTTCAGAGAGACCCGAACAAGAGCAAGAGTGAATGGATTTCGCCACTGCTGGACCAAGAACGGGACTATTTACATCCGTAAGGAAGAAGGGCGCGCGGCGATTCCCATCCGTTCCCAAAACGACCTGGAGCGTCACCTACCTGCCAATGCTAATCATAAGTAGTAACAGAAATCGCAAATATGATGCTGCATTTACCATGTACTATTTTGGCTGTTTATTGATTGTTTTACTTAATAACTATGTCTTTATTGATTTAAAATACATATTAATTTTTAATTGCAACTATAATGTCATAGATTTATTTAATTTAAAATACTTTTTATTCTTTAAGTTATCTTTTATATTTAATTTCATGATATGTAAAACACTAACACTAATCACACTCCACAACAAAACTCTTTATCTTACACTTACACATAACTGGAATAACACTAATTGGAATTACACTAAGCACCCGTTAGGAAACCTAATTGGTTCGCCGCCGAAATATCAGTTCCACTGCCGCCGTCGCCGCCGCCGCCGCCGCCGCCGCCACCGCCAAAGCTGCCGCCCTAGCGATCTCTGTTTGATGTCACCTGAAAACAATCCTTTAAATTGTGTTATTTTATTTTTAATTGTAATTTTATTCAATAATGTTTGATATTTTTGATAACCTTGACAAATCGTTTGAACTCAGGTGCTACCCAGTTGATAGCATTGAGCGGTCATCAAGGCACTTAACGGTGGATTTTAATTTTAAAATTCTTACACTAAATATTAGAAGTATACAAAAGAACTTTGATTCACTACTTATTTCGCTGAAAAGATTAAAGAGTCAAATGGATATAATTATACTTACTGAGTGTTGGTTACAGAGTTATTCAACTATACCACAAATTCAGGGTTACTCATCTCATAGAACTAACAAGTTTATAAATAAGAGCGGCGGCGTGACAATATACATAAAAAACTCTATTACTGCTTCAGTTTTAGAACCAGAAATGGATGATTGCAACTGTTTATCTGTTACCATAGGAAATCAATACCTTATTCTGGGAATTTACCGCTCACCTCAATTTAAAAGAGCTTTGAATTTTTTAAATTCTCTTAATCAGATATTATGTTTAAATAAGTCTACCCGATGTATTGTATGGGCTGGAGATATCAATATGAACCTTCTTGAATCCCCTACCAGTGAAGACTGCCTGGAATACTTACGTATTGCCGCTGAGCATCAGCTTTTCCCGGCAATCACAGTTCCCACTCGTCTCGGTTCCTGCATCGATCATATTTTTATGAAAGGCTCAAATGATGCACTGGGAATAGTAAGTGGCTCAACTATAACTGATCATGCTATATGCATACTTGGTATATCTAAGACACGAATCAACACTGGTAATCAGAAACGCGCGCGGCGGATTATTGATTATTCGGGTGTAGCTCAAGCCCTTAACAGCGCTGACTGGAGTAGGGTCCTTTCAAAGACTGGAGTGAATGAAGCAGTTTCCGAATTAGACGACATCATATCCTCGGCAGTCTCTGCTCACAGTAAATCGTGTAACTTAAGTCGCAAACAATTTAATTTGAAACCTTGGATAACGCCGGGTTTGATGAGATGTCAGAGAAATAGGGATCTTCTCCATCTAAAAGCTAAACGAGAACCGAATAATAAAATAATTCAAAAAACATATACACGTTACCGGAACTTCCTCAAGGAACTTGTTAGACGCTTAAAGACGTGCTATGAGAAAGCCGAACTGTTTAAAAACAAAGACAACCCCAAAAAAATGTGGCAGACAATAAATAACATATGTAATAATACAAAAAGGACAAATGACTCTTCTGAGTTGATTGTCAACCCACAAGACCCTGTATCAGACCTTAACCGTTGTAATCAACATTTCGTCGACGTAGGCAAGACGTTGGCTGACAAAGTACTTGATCAGTGCTCCTCAAGCGAAAGTGACTTTGCGGCTAGGTACAGACATCAGACTCGGTCACTTAGCTCATTATTTCTCACACCAACTGACGATACCGAAATAAATAAGATAATATTAGGACTAAAAAACGGTAGCTCGCCTGGCCTGGACGGATACACGGTTGGACTCGTTAAAGAAATCAAACATGTTATTTTACGTCCACTAACTTTCATATGCAACCTTAGTCTCAGTACTGGGATCTTTCCTGATAGTTGGAAACTTGCAGTAGTCATTCCTATTCACAAAGATGGACCTAAAAACTTACCAAACAACTACAGACCTATTTCTTTACTCGGAATTTTCTCCAAAATACTGGAAAAGATTGTTAACGCAAGACTGGTGGACTACCTAAAGAAGGGTGATATTCTTTCAGACAGGCAGTATGGATTCAGAAAGGGCCGATCGACAGAGGATGCCGCAGGCCTTCTTACTAAAATTATTAGCACAACGTTAGACCGTAATAACTGCTGCGTAGGAGTGTTCCTTGACCTAGCCAAGGCATTTGACACAGTTTCGATACAGATTCTGTCTCGAAAGCTAGAGGACATAGGTGTCAGAGGAATCGCCCTTGACTGGTTCATGAGCTACCTGAGGCATAGGAAGCAGTGTGTAACAGTCGGGTCGCATCTGAGCGATATGTTGTCCCCTTGTTTCGGTGTACCGCAGGGAAGCATTCTTGGCCCAACCCTCTTCACTATTTACATAAACGACATTCTAGATCTGAGCATCCCGAACGCTGAGGTCATTTGCTACGCCGATGACACTGTTGTCGTTTTTCAAGGCTCAAATTGGCCCAGTGTCTTTGATTTGACTGAAACAGGGTTTAAAACTATCACTGATTGGCTGAGACTTAACTTACTGTCGCTAAATACTAAAAAAACTAAATTCCTTCCCTTCTACAAAACTTCTGCCTCAGCCCCTACAATCTTGCCGTCTATAAGGGTTCATTCGTGCTCTGACTCCCCACTCTCCTCTCTGGGATCTTCGTGTTCCTGCTCAGACTACATTACTAGGGCAGACAGCATTCGTTACTTGGGAGTGGACTTTGATAGTAGGCTGTCCTTCAAGCTGCATACTCACAACCTATCAGGCAGAGTTCGTAAATCCATGTACATTATGAAGGCTCTTCGAGCCTCTTGCGACAAGAACACGCTTCAGATGGTGTATGTTGCGATGTGTCAGTCAATTTTAAGTTACTGCAATCTTGTCTGGGGAGGCGCCGCCAAATCTCATTTGATTGAACTGGAGCGAGCTCAACGCGCTGTCCTCAAGGTAATGCTGGCCAAGCCTTCTATCTTTTCCACTGACTTACTGTACAAGGAGGCGGGAGTTCTAAGAGTCCGCCAGCTGTTCATCATCAAGGCTTTTACAGCTATCCACTCTGAAACCTTAAACTCTGTCATATACCCAGACCTACTTAAGAAAAGAGTATTCAAAATTCCCCTTTTTGCTACTAAAACATCTTTTGCTAAACGACTTCCAAACTCCATTCTTCCACGTATTTACAACTCTATCTGCAAGATATGCGACGTAAAGTCGCTGCCGACGTCCAAAGCTAAATCCGTGGTCAGCTCCTGGCTAACAGAGAGGACCTACGAGGAGATAGAGTCAATTCTCCTGTAACCGTCACACTCTCTCTTTCACACACTCGCACACACCCACACACACGCACGGACGCACACACACTTTCACATACTCACACTACACTACACAGACCAACACATCATACATACATACATACTCATCTCATAAAATCATTCAAGTATACCTACCGATGAATTATACCTACCAACTTTCATAACTACAAATTTCCAAACTTCACTTTTATCCATAACTTAATATACTAATCATGTAACATACCTAACTGAATATTAAATTTGTAAAATTCTCTTGGATACCCCTAGAAACTAGTTAATCTTCAGACTATCGTATACGGGTACCCACGACACGGGCCTTGAGCCTAGTGTGGGGCCGTAGTTAATCTCATAGACATACCTAGGTATCTATTATAGTTAGCTCTTAAGTCATTTTCTATGTATGCCTATATTGTAAACTTTAGTTGGAAATAAATAATTTGTATTTGTATTTGTATTTGTACATTTTATTTACACAAAATTACATAAAGAAAAAAAAAAACTGCTGATATCTCCTTAAAACAAAAATAGGAAACATGAAATTTTTGAACTTTATGACGATTTTCTTGAATTTCAATACTTTGTATTACCTCCTCGTGCTTCCATTACTGCGTTTACGCGGTTTGGCATGCTGTACACCAAGTTCCTTATACGATTTTGGGGAATATTCTCCCATTCCTCTGTGAGAGCAATTTTGAGCTCAGGATGCGTGATTGGGGGAGGGTTTCGTTGTTTTACGCATCTCCCTAGCTCGTCCCAAGCATGCTCGATCGGGTTGATATCCGGGCTGCGCGCTGGCCACTCCATACAAGTAATGTTCATCTCTTGAAGGTAGTCATTCACAATCCTACCTGTATGAGGTCGGGCATTGTCATGCATAAATATAGCATCCTCACCCAAATTGACCATAAATGGACCAACGTGTTCGTTGAGGATTTCTTCCACATATCTTACGCTAGTTAAAGAGCCGTTTTCTATGATCACCAGCTCTGTGCGACTTTCAGAGGAAATTCCGGCCCACACAAGTACAGACCCACCACCGTAGGCTACTTTTTCTTCGATGCATGCTTGCTTGAATCTTTCCCCTGGTCTTCTATACACTCTGTGTCTTCCATTGTGCTTGTAGAGCATAAATTTTGATTCGTCGGAGAACAATTTATTGCATTAACCTAGCATTCTTACTTTCCGAGATTTTTTGGATTCTTTGAGTGACCCGGATTCATTGCTCTCGAGTGTATTTTAATTTAATAGTTTCAAAATTGACTTCAACTGAATTGACAAGATGTAGCAAATATGAATATAACGTCCAACACTGGCGACATACTCCGTCCCTTTCATGATGTTGTGGAGATATGCGCACCGGTAAAACATCTTCGCATGTTCCTCCCACGGGATATCATTTTCATCTCACTCTTCTAAGCCGCCGTCACAATAAAAGCACTTGACACAGTCGCGGTCACGGATATAAAAGAATCCGGCCTCCACTAAATTCCTTGGATTTATGAACTCACTAGGCCAATTAGCAAATGTTGCTAGCCTGGCGGTTTCTGTTGCGTATTGGGGCCAAGTAGGACCCTGTAGGATTAGTGGTTCGATGGTTATAGAATCACTGGCCGCTTCCGGTTCGGGGTGTTTGAAAGGTCCGCACTCGTCTCTGCCCGCGTCTGACATTGTCGCGTTGAGAATGAATTCGGTAGGTGGATTAATTCTCAGCCACTTAGTCTAAATTAGAGTGACGTCCTATTAAATTATAGCAGGAGTCCAATTGTTTCTAAGCTACATTTTTCCTTTCTCAATTTTGCATTCATCATCATCATCATCAGCCTATGTTAGTCCACTGCTGGACATAGGCCTCCCCTAATGAGCGCCATAGCGCCCTGTCTTCGGCTTGTCGCATCCAGCATCTGCCAGCAGTCTTTCGCAGATCGTCATCCCACCTGGCTGGAGGGCGTCCTACACTACGTTTACCAAGTCGCGGTCTCCACTCAAGAACACGTTTACCCCAGCGGTTATCGGTTCTTCGCGATATATGGCCGGCCCACTGCCACTTCAGTTTGCTAATTCTCTGAGCTATGTCGATGACTTTAGTTCTCTGTCGGATGAATTCGTTACGAATCCTATCCTTCAGAGAAACTCCGAGCATAGCTCTTTCCATAGCTCGCTGAGCGACTTTGAACTGGTGGACCAACCCTATCGTGAGTGTCCACGTCTCAGCTCCGTAGGTCATGACTGGTAGGACGCACTGATTAAAAACTTTCGTTTTCAAACATTGCGGTATGGATGACGAGAAGACTCGACGTAGTTTTCCGAACGCTGCCCAGCCTAGCTGGATCCTCCTCTTGGCTTCCTTCTCGAAATTGTTTTTACCCAACTGCAAAATCTGTCCGAGGTAAGTGTACTCAGAAATATAATAGATACATCGGGAGGCTGAAGCTAGACTGTCCAGCATCCGGTTCAGCTCCTCTAGCGACTCCGCCATTAAGACTATGTCATCAGCGAATCGCAGGTGTGAGATGTACTCGCCGTTTATGTTGATGCCCTTGTCTTTCCAGTCCAGCGTCTTAAACATATCTTCCAACGCGCTCGTGAACAGTTTCGGGGATATAACATCCCCCTGCCTCACTCCTTTCGGGGATATAACATCCCCCTGCCTCACTCCTATATTAAACAAAAAATACTTCTAATTAATGTTTTGAAACTTACGCGATCTGAACACATAATGATTAGTAATTAACGGGTATTTATCGCGTTTCTTCTTCCTCCTTTCTTCTTCTTCTTTTCTCGACGTTTCAACAGGTTTGCACTCTGTCGTGGTCACGAGATGACTGTCATCTTCTTTTCTCGACGTTTCAACAGGTTTGCACTCTGTCGTGGTCACGAGATGACAGTCATCTCGTGACCACGACAGAGTGCAAACCTGTTGAAACGTCGAGAAAAGAAGAAGAAGAAAGGAGGAAGAAGAAACGCGATAAATACCCGTTAATTACTAATCATTACTTCTAATTAATTTTGCATTAATTAGAAGTATTTTTTGTTCCCTAATTTTTTTTCTCAGATTTCTTAATGAAGTTATTTTATTTAACATATTTTTAATTTTATTACGGTTTGTTTGGCTTTCCGTTGGTGTAGTAAGATCAATATTTGAAATTTGACATGTCGGAATCAGTTGTCATTACCTCTGATTGAAGATCTAAACTACAAAAACTTGTCGCTGACTGAAGACAAAGGCTTATACTCTAATTTATCAATTTTATTCTACACTCTGAAAGCTCTTGCTGTTAGTTATTGTTATGCTGCAACACCAGTTCATAAGATTCATGAAAATTGTATATATATATATATATATACATTCAAACGGTCCAGTTCTGACGCGTCTTCATGGTGAGCATGGAGTTCAGCGAGTTGTCCCTTGAGTGATTTTATCCTGCCTAGGTTAGCCAGGAACTCAGCTTCGTTATCGTCTCGGTCCTCGTTCACTTCCTTGAGCTGGGCAAGCTTCAGCTTGGCCTCCCTCCAAGTCACATACCTTTTTTGTTTGAACCATTGTGTGAATCCCTGACAAATAGCAATATACAGTGAGTTTTGTGGGTTGTGGAGAACTTGGCCTAACATGTCCTATTGAGATCACTATCGGTGGTGGTGTTTGGAAACCAGGCAATGTGGCAATAGACTGTTCATCGTAGACATTGATGCCTATCAGCTGACGTTATACCTCGGCAATATTCAGAGGAGATGCCACTCCTGACGAACTCGGCTGACGTTCTACCTCGGCAATATTCAGAGGAGATGCCACTCGTGAGAAACTCGGCTGACGTTCTACCTCGAGGAGATGCCGCTCGTGAGGAACTTCGTGAGTTATTAGCTTGTGTGGCATCAGGAGCAACATCTGGATTATACGGGTTGTCAGTAGTGTCAGCTGGGGCAAAATCCGCATCGCAAAATATATTTTTGTCAACAGGTCAAATACCTGTTGCTCAGAAAGAGTTTATCGCAGTTGCCATGGTAGCTACGGCTATGAATGCTTTCCCGAATAGTCCAGCAGTCTGATATTGGCTTACTACCCTGCCAGGGTGGCATCGTAGCCAATTCTTTACCTCATTGCTGTGATAGGTACTTAATGGTTTCATAAACCCCACGTCTAGTGGCTGGAGACGATGCGTGCAATGAGGTGGAAAACACAACAGGACCATGTAAATCTTCCGAGTTTCTTTTCTGGACATCATTTCTTTATGTGTCTCTGTAATGTGGACAAGTTGATACCGTATTTTTTAGCTGCACTATTTACGGAAGTTTTGCTAGCTTCTTCCATCGCACGTTTCATAGGGTTCGTACCCATCGTCCACCTCCTCAGATTGAACCGTGGGCAGTATTTTTTTACTACGGTCCGGTCCACCTTTGTCCACCTGGGCGTAACATGGGATTTTTTTTTATTTCAACTGTTTACCTTGTTATCTAAACTCTATGTTATCAGACCTCTTCATATTTCAAAAAGGAATAACTACAATAGGTATGACATTGTCCCCTTCCTACCCATCGTACACCTCCTGAGACCACCTGACTGATTGAATCGTGGCGTGGGCAGTATTATTTTACTACGGTCCATCTTCTAATTTTAATATTGAAAATCCTTATAGGTATTTATATTGGTGACGGTCCACTCCTTATCCTTCCAAACAGAAGAAAAACAATATCAATAAATTATCATTAGGTACGTATGTATTATATTAGTAAACTTAACTAAGCGAAGTTTCTCGAGTGTGTAGCCCACCGATATCTCCCCATTTAGTAGCTCAGGAATCATCGTCATATTGTATAGGTATACGTTTGTCTCCTGCTGGTTTGATATTTTACAGTTGACTCCATTTCTTTCAACTTACTCAAAAGTCGCAGCAACGAAAAAAATCGACCCACCTACGTTTTTTCGCAAAAAAGTCTCCTATGGGTACTACAATCGATAAATATTTATTGTGTTGATAATGAATAAATGCAATTATGGGGTTGTAAAAACCTAAAAATCTCGCGTGGTACGGGATATTTTACATAAAAATGTGATAAGATGATGAAACTATAACATTTGACAAAATTAACGATTTTACTGTAAATGGCAAAATTTATGTTTTTTGACATTTAAAAACATTTTCGCTTCACCTTAGTATGGGATGTTTCCTCCTCTTGCTTTAATGACTGCTGCCATACGCCTATTCAGCGAACGGATCAGCTTTTTGATGTCTTCTTGGGGTATCTGTTCCCATTCTTCCGTTAAGGCGGCTTCCAGCTGATCTAACGTCTCTGGAACTGGATTTCGGGCTCTAACTTTCCTTTTTATCTGGTCCCAGAGATGTTCGATCGGATTTAGGCCTTGTTTACACAGTGCGAGCTGCTGACCAGACAGTTGACAGCTACTCGGCTTGTCTACTCGTACGCCAATAGCTCGGCTCGCCTTTGCTGTCTACACGACATTAGTAGCTGCTGTCCAGTCTTGCGAGTTCCGCGATGTCGAGTGAACGAATAAAAAAAACTGTGATACGCTCTATGACAACAATACTACATATGTCAAGAATTGGAAAATGTATACAAAAAACTTAAAAAAAAAGAGCGAAAGAAAAGGGTTTGGATTAGGGAATGGATGGCTAGAAGATCCTTAGGGGCAACAATTACCATTTTTAACGAGCTTTACCATGAAGACCCACGAGAATATAAAGCAGTGACGAGAGTGACACCTGAACAAGTCGAAATACTTTTAAATTTGATAAAAACTAAAATAGAACGTAGCATAGCAGCAAGAGTAAAGTTGGAAGTAACCCTGTGTTTCTTAAGCTCAGGGATATCATACAGACTGCTATCAATAGGTTTCAGGATTTTTAAAGCTTCTATATCAAATTTTATACCAGAAGTTTGTGACGCTATTTCTGAGGCTTTGGAAGAACATTTTCAAGTAAGTAGAATTGTGATAAAAACTTCATGAGTAGAAAAAACTTCATGACATGTGACTCATACATTTATTTAAAACAAGTACGACAAGTGCGAGTGTAACTCGCGCGCCGAGGGTTTTGAACTTGTGTCGTTTAGGTAGGTAAGTACGTATATGACGAACTGTTGGCGCGGTGGGCTTACAACGCAGGAGGTTGCGGTTTGATTTCTGCCTCGGGACTAATATTTGTAGGATATTCAGATTATTTGTTCGGGTGTTCTTGTCCTTTTCTGTACACAAAAATAAATCATCTAATGTGATACTTATACTTTATTAAGTATAAAAGCTATCGTCGTAATACTAATAACACAAGCTCTGCTTAGCTTGTGGGTAAATGATACTGTGTGGATTATCTAGGATACATATCTCTTCTCAAAAATTTTGAGAACAACGGTTTTGGTGCGCTGTGGAACTACTACATATAACAGTTACTACAGAGATTAGTGGGTAGGTAAGTGGGTTGGTACCTACAATTTTTTTTCGACCTTATTTCACTAAGTATGAAACTTAGACGATTTTCAAAACCTGTTTTGAATTGTCGAAATCCATACCTTTGATTTGATATTACTCTTAATGAAATAGCCCCCATTGTATGAAAATTAGTTTTTTGACCATATTTCAAAAAGTATTATATTTACAGACTTCTCTATATTTTTCCTGTAAAATATAGATCTATATCTACAAACGCTTAGTACATTTTACATCAATCACTCTGCAATCTTCGGAGATAAGGGGGGGGGGAATGGTCAATTTTTCGACCTTTTTCAAAATATTTCGAAAAGTATAAAACTTATCGAAATTTCAAAAACTGTTTTGGAATGTGCAAATTGATACCTTTCATTTGATACCCCACTTGGAGGGGTAGTCTCCCCTTTAGAAAATTATCCCCCCCCCCTTTTTGACCATATTTCAAAAAGTATTACTTCTACAGACTTCTCTATATTTTTCCTGTAAAATATAGATTCATATCTACAAACACTTGCTACATATCACATCGATCGCTCTGCAATCTTCGGAGATAGAGGGGGGGGGGTACCGGTCAATTTTTCGACCTTTTTCAAAATATTTCAAAAAGTGTAAAATCTATCGAAATTTCAAAAACTGTATTGGAATGTACAAACCAATACCTTTCATTTGATACCCAACTCGGTGGGGTAGTCACCCCTTCAGAAATTTTTCCCGCCATTTTTTGACCATATTTTAAAAAGTATTATTTTTACAGACTTCTCTATATTTTTACTGTAAAATATAGATCCATACCTACAAACACTTGCTACATATCATGTCGATCACTCTGCAATCTTCGGAGATAGGGGGGGGGAATGGTCATTTTTTTGACCTTTTTCAAAATATTTTAAAAAGTATAAAATCTACCAAAATTTCAAAAACTATTTTGAAATCTACAAACGAGTACCTTTCATTTGATACCAATTTTGACTTTGTACGGCCCATTCAAAATTTTGATTTCAAAATTTGTATGGAAAATCTTCATTTTGATTTTTCATTTATTTTTATTTATTTTTCTATAAATATGTGCGGGCGCACAAAATGTATTATTATTTCAAATTTCAAGTCAATAGCTGCAGTAGTTTCTGAGATATTAAGGATTTAAAACACAAAACAGACCCAAAGCGATTTCATAAGGGTTTTGCAACCGATGGCAAAACCCTAAAAAGAGTAATTAATTAAACTTTATAAAATAATCAAACAAACATTAATACAAAATAAACATTATTGCATATTATTCTTAGCATTTATCATCGCTCTGACTATTGGATCAGTAAGTGCCAACCTTACTGATTCCACGTATGATCCATTGGATGATTCTTCAACGACTGATTGAACTGGCTGCTGCACGGAAACTGTTTCTGTAAAGTTGACAGTCTCGTAAGAAGCATTTGGTGATTGTTCAATAACTGATTGAACTGGCTGCTGCACAGAAACTGTTTCTGTATGCTGATAATGTTGTGGAAATGGCACACTAGGCCCTGGTGACGATGATGATCTGTAGGACTGTGGTGACGATATGTTGTATGAGGAAAGCGCAGATGCGTTCTGGGCATATATAACTCTTTTTCGGTATCGTGAAAGTACTTGTTGGATTTCATCTTTGGCATCTATAAAATCGAGTAATAGGAGCTGTCTCAGTTGTATAGCGACGTGTTTTCCAACAAGATCATACTCGTCATCTTGTTAAGAACCGCTGGAAGATTCCATAGCACTGTTTAGTTGTTTCAACTCATTAATAGCTGCTGCAATTCCACTCGTATCTTGGGAAATACTCTGTGATTTTTTAACTTTACCCGTGTATTTCTTCTTTGTCAATGTGCTTTCACTGGAGTTGTTTGATTTATCAAGAGTTTTATCATCCGTTTTATAAGCAGTATTATCATCAATGTCTTGACTAACAGAATTTTCCAAATCCGGCGGTTTGTTTTCTTTCTGTAATTAAAATTCAAAATTAATATTATACAGGGTGGAATTTTGTAATGCCACCTGGAGGGAAAGTACTCTTAATACTGTAGTTAGAAAATTGTACTCAAAGAAAACATTCCTTTAATTTTGAAAAGAAAGAAAACTGCATTCAAAGATTTTCGAAAATTCGCTTGCCACACCCGGGAATCGAACCGACTAAAATCTGTAAAAATTACACCCTGTACTTTTATTGCATAGATCGTTAGGGTCAATAATAAGGATGAAATCTCTCTAACAAACTTAATAAATTAAATGAAAGGAAAACCATGAAATCTTAAATTGAATGGGTCAAGTTAAGCACTTTAACTTAAAGATCCATCTGTTTACTTGTGTCAGTAGTAGCAGAATCACTACTGCCTACATTAATAACCATTTTAATACCTGGATTGGTACCAACGGCACAATCAGATGGCTGGCGAGATCACCAGATCTCACCCCTTTAAATTTTTTTTTGTAGGGATATGTAAAAAATCTAATTTACATGAAATCTTATGCGAATGTAAACGAGTTGAGAGTTGAAGTTCAGAATACGATTTATAATCTTCACCACAACACGTTATTAAAAGTTACTAGAAATGAATTCGTTAGAAGAATAAATTTGTGTATCCAAGAAAATGGAGCCCATTTCGAGCAACTAATTAGGTAGTTAGTTGACTTTTTATTGTAAATAATTAAAATAATTTAAGATTTCATGGTTTTCCTTTTATTTAATTTATTAAGTTTGTTAGAGAGATTTCATCCTTATTATTGACCCTAACGATCTATGCAATAAAAGTACAGGGTGTAATTTTTACAGATTTTAGTCGGTTCGATTCCCGGGTGTGGCAAGCGAATTTTCGAAAATCTTTGAATGCAGTTTTCTTTCTTTTCAAAATTAAAGGAATGTTTTCTTTGAGTACAATTTTCTAACTACAGTATTAAGAGTACTTTCCCTCCAGGTGGCATTACAAAATTCCACCCTGTATATACACTCGAGAGCAATGAATCCGGGTCACTCAAAGAATCCAAAAAATCTCGGAAAGTAAGAATGCTAGGTTAATGCAATAAATTGTTCTCCGACGAATCAAAATTTATGCTCTACAAGCACGATGGAAGACACAGAGTGTATAGAAGACCAGGGGAAAGATTCAAGCAAGCATGCATCGAAGAAAAAGTAGCCTACGGCGGCAACCACGACTTGGTTAGGTTTCCTATAAGAACTTTGTGATAATTCAAAAACATCGCCCCGAGTTTGCTCCTTTGTTATTGTGAAAACGCTAGGCAACCTTTTGCTATAAATAAAGCCACCGGGCGAGTAAAACATTCAGTCTTGCTCGAGCACTCGGAGGAAACGGACCTCCCTGGAATAAATCAAACGTTCTTGTTTCTAACTGCTGTTTCATTGGGACTACCTTCTATCGAGGAATATCCGGACAACGAAAATCGTGACGTCATCACTGCTGACGTCATCACTGCTGACGTCATCAACTGTGTCGTGGGATCGTTCGGGCCAGGAATCTCTTTCTCGGTCGCCGGTTGGATGGAGCAGACTTCTACCAACAAGACAATGATGATAGTGACGTCAGTCCTGGTGACGTCACCCATTTGAAAAATCGTAACGAGGGTTCTTCCCTCGTCATCAGAAGTGGGATCAGGGCCTGCTAGCGCTTCTGATCCAAACCACCCCAGCGAGGTCATCACTGCCTCAATAACTTCATAACCGCGTACCAGCCAGTAAAACCACTACTCCGGGGTATAACAACCACGGATACACCAAGCCCCTCTATGGCAGGAAAAGCCGAACGCATAGACAGTCCTGGAGAATGATAAACGACCGTGGAAAATTGCCCTTGATCATCTCCGCCCAACAGGCAAACAACAAATCGTGTCGGCGGGAGAACCTAATCCACACGGTCCTCGAAACACTTTCTACTTCCCGTGCTGTATTTGTGAGCTAGAACGATGGGTAAACAACCGTGGAAGATGGCCCTAGATTATCTCCGCCCAACAGGCATGCAACAAACCATGTCGGCGGAAGAAACCAATCCACACGGTCCTCGAAACACTTTCTACTTCCCGTGCTGTACTTTGCGAGCTAGAAACGATGGATAAACAACCGTGGAAGATGGCCCTAGATTATCTCCGCCCAACAGGCGTGCAACAAACCGTGTCGGCGGAAGAAACCAGTCCAGAAGGTCCTCTGAACACTGTCTACTTCCCGTGCTGTACTTTGTGAGCAGGCGTGCAACAAACCATGTCGGTGGAAGAAACCAATCTACTTCCCGCGCTGTGTACTTCGTCAGCTAGACACGATGGACAAACAGATAAGTTGATAACCACTTTTACTTGCGAGCGTTCATGCTTCATTACAAACTACATCTCCCTTCCTATTCTTATCCTCCTAATCTACGAGAAACTTCCGAGAAATCTACGAGAAACCTCCGAGAAATCTACGAGAAACCTCCGAGAAATCTACGAGAACCTCCGAGTACCTATAACCTCCGAGTACCTATAACCTCCAAGAACCTTTAACCTCCGAGAACCAGACCCGGAAGCCACAAGCACTTAAGTCAATAATCGAGTATCTTGAAAAGTTTACAGGCCGATGTTTTTAATGTCTGGTATAAAAAAAAACTACTGAGATGGTATTTATTATTATTTTTTATTAGTCACTTAGTAATTAGCTATACACCAAACTAAACTAGTTACTCTATGTTTATTAGTACATAATAAAATCTGACTTAAGTTTGTTTGACCGCTTATAAATAGGTAATGAGACATGACTTACGTGTTTCTAACACGTAAGTCATATCACATAATGATCTCAAATAATAAGTCATACGCCTTACCTACTACAAAACTACAATATAAGTAAGTCATTATACCTACTAAATTTTTTTATAACTGAGCATGTATAAAAATGCGTTAAACATTAATCAACAAAAACAAATCCATAAAAAAATTAATCACTATCTTCAGAGCTTTGCAAATCAGGGTCGACGTTCCTAGCATCTGCAGCGGTTGCTAAATTTTTGTTAAAATGGTGGAAACATTCCGGTACGAGAGGTAATAGCGAAATTATGTCTCGTTTTTTTTCCATACTTATTGGCACTGGGTTGTTTGTTATCGGTGAAACAGTCAAATTTATGGTGCCGGTTCGTGTGCTCCTTCTGAAGTTAATGGCTTTAAAATCTTCATCTCTGGAAAGTGAGTTTTTATATGTTATTACTCCAAAGTCCGCCTCGTAGCACAGCCACTTCACATCATGCCATTTAAAAACATTGTTTGAAGTGTCTTTTTTTCGGGCTACTAGTGGCCCTTTTAGCAAACTCGCAAAGTCCATGAACTCCGCTTGTTGCATTTCGTGCACGGTAAACTTTTTACTGCTCGACCTTACTAACTGCATCCAGTCATGCGGGTGATATACTTGAATAGCAGATTTTTTCTTTTTTTTTCTCAATGATGGCATGATCTAAATCCACTTCCATGTGAGTGTGGCCTGGTACCATAAATTTGTGATGAATTTTTTTTAAGGAGGGTTTCAGTGTCATCAGGTATGTAAACATTGCGGCTACGTGGGTATTCTTGTTTTGACCTCCACATGTATCGGAGTACAAAATAACTTCAGAAATGTCCTGAGGCAGTTCTTTGAGGTGGATGAATAAACAAGATGCTATTTGATTAGCACCTCGACCCGAGATTCCCTCATGCCACATGTAATGTGTAGACAATCCCGTTGCATTGTCGTGCACAGTAAGATTAAATGTCCAAAGCTGCCTTTTATAAAAAGCTACGGATGACTCTAAAGCTGGAGTAGGTAGACACTGTTGGAGATCAAAAGAAAGGCACTTAATGGTTTTGTCTATTGATGCAGTCATTTTGTCAGACTTTTTTTCATTATAAGCCATATCAGCTGCAAGCAAATGTGACTCACGTTCCGCCTCAAGGGTTAATTTTGCAGTTTCGTCGTTGGCGACACTTATCTTCATTTTAATGATGTCACAGTGGTGGCAAGTGTCAACTTTTGGCTTTTTAAAACTCAACTTTAATTTATGAAACTCTCTTCGGTAAATTTTGTCACTGACGGGGTTTTCATGAGACGTTTTATATAAAGAATACATGATTGAAATTGTTAAGTGTGATGGTAAATACTTTCGGCTACTTTTTCGTCTTGTGTAGTGGCTCTCGTATAACGGGAAGGAATTAATATGGCTAATCACTTCAAGAATCTTTAGATCTGAATGTTATTTGCTGGAGTTTTCTTTCCACGTTTATCTGGTTGAATTATTCCACTGGAAGTGCTGCGTTTCTTTAAACCTATCAGTTTAACAAAATTATCCGTTATCGCCAAGGTTTTTAAAAAGCAACCTTGACATACGGATATTTTTTCACTGTTAATGTCTAAATGATACCTGTAGGTACATTGTCTAAATTTTTGCCGTTCAGGATCCTCGACACGATGTCGTTCTGTTTGTTTTTCCTGGATGGTGATTAGAGATGAAACGAAAGCTGCTCTCAAATCATATGACCCAAGATTCCAAAATTCCTTATGAATTACAGCACGTTGTTCATTACTTATCTTTTCTCGGCATTTATTTCGACAATTAGGTAGTTCCTGCATTTTGCGTTCTTCTACATTTTTCCCAGAAGCCGTCACATACGAAAGACCAAGATTGCGCTTCAATTTACTTTCTCGTTTTCTTTTTCGGCTATGTACTGATTGTTGAGGTAGAGATTGTGGCAGTTCTTCATCTTCTGCAGATAGGTTGGGACTTGGTTCAGTGCGTGTAGGGTCAGGCACAGAGTATGTTGGGTCAGCCACAGAGTCATCACTAGAAAAGTCACTGGGTGTTTCATCAGGAGCTGTATGTGTTTGAGTTCCTGATGTGCTTGGTTCAGGATCAATAAAAACACTTTGATCACTATAAACAGCGGTATCTTCTGTGAGCAGACTAGGGCTGGTTGATGATTTTTGAATTATTGTCACGTGGTCAACGTCAGACTGTTCGTTTTGTGGCTCGACAGAAGTTGTTGGTTTCTGCGTCCCAGATGTACTTGGTTGCACAGTAGTAGTTGTACTATGGTCACCTAAAATAATACAGAGCTATGTTATTCGCATAAAAAATTAGAAAAATAATAATGGTCTCTAAATAAATCAATTAGGTATTTAGTAAATTTATCATTCAAAAATTTTCATAAAATGTTACTCCTATTTTTACATTAGACTAAATAACAAATGCTAAATTAAAATGTAAGTATTTATTAAAAAAATATGATAATACGTACCAGTAGTTGTATTTTTTGTATTTATAACAAGGTTTAGTATTTTTCTCCCCCTCGATTCCATAGTAACTTATAACATTATCATTAATTGCAAGTTGTTTGGTGCGTATTACTACCGGCTCGCGAATTGAAGCCCTGTGACTTAGTTGCTTATTGCCGTCGAAGGATTATACAAAAAGCAAAGCCCTGTCAGATTTTAGCATTTCGAGAAAAAAATGACTTAAGTGCTTATGGACGCCGTGTCTAGCTATAACCTCCGAGAACCTATAACCTCCGAGAACCTATAAGCTCCAAAGACCTTACCCATTTTCGTAATACTTACAACTCGTTATAGTTTAAACAGGTACCAAACTTAAAAGCAATATCTCTTTGTTACAGAATCTACGTGAACATGCGAGAACCACACAGCCATGACCAAATTAAACTAACCTTTTTCGAGAACCTCCGAGAACCATCTACGAAAACCTCCGAGAACCATCTACGAGAACCTCCGAGCACCATCTACGAGAACCTCCGAGCACCATCTACGAGAACCTCCGAGCACCATCTACGAGAACCTCCAAGCACCTTCGATATACAAACTAAACTAACTTCTTCGAGTACCTTCCAAGCTAAGTAAACCTGACCTTCTACGAGAACCTCCGAGTACCATCTACGAGAACCTCCGAGAACCTCCGAGAACCATCTACGAGAACCTCCGAGAACCTCCGAGAACCATCTTCGAGAACCTCCGAGAACCTCCGAGAACCTTCGATAAACAAACTAAACTAACTCCTTCGAGAAACTTACAAACTAAACCTGACTTTCTACGAGAACTAAACTAACTTCTTCGAGAACCTTCCAAACTAACTTAACCTGACCTTCTACGAGAACCTCCGAGTACCATCTACGAGAACCTCCGAGAACCTCCGAGAACCATCTACGAGAACCTCCGAGAACCTCCGAGAACCATCTACGAGAACCTCCGAGAACCTCCGAGAACCATCTACGAGAACCTCCGAGAACCTTCGATAAACCAACTAAACTAACTCCTTCGAGAAACTTACAAACTAAACCTGACTTTCTACGAGAACCTTGTTTGCAACTCGATGGAGTTGTACACAGATACCAAACTTAAAAGCAAAACCTTTGTTACAGTTACAGTAACCGCTGACCCGGCTGGTGCAGAGCGCGCACCGCCGTGCAGAATGGCCGTGTCGGCGTGAAGACGTGATTCCTACACTACGATCTAGTTTTAAGAATTAACTGAGTGTTTAAACCTCTAAAATTAACCAAGTCATCGACTTGGTTAGGTTTCCTATAAGAACTTTGTGATAATTCAAAAACATCGCCCCGAGTTTGCTCCTTTGTTATTGTGAAAACGCTAGGCAACCTTTTGCTATAAATAAAGCCACCGGGCGAGTAAAACATTCAGTCTTGCTCGAGCACTCGGAGGGAACGGACCTCCCTGGAATAAATCAAACGTTCTTGTTTCTAACTGCTGTTTCATTGGGACTACCTTCTATCGAGGAATATCCGGACAACGAAAATCGTGACGTCATCACTGCTGACGTCATCAACTGTGTCGTGGGATCGTTCGGGCCAGGAATCTCTTTCTCGGTCGCCGGTTGGATGGAGCAGACTTCTACCAACAAGACAATGATGATAGTGACGTCAGTCCTGGTGACGTCACCCATTTGAAAAATCGTAACGAGGGTTCTTCCCTCGTCATATATATTTTCAGATGCCAAATATAAAGGAATGGGAAGACAGACAAGTAGGATTCCACCACAGGTGGAATTTTCCCGGATGTTGTGGAGCCATCGATGGCAAACATGTGGTGATTCAAGCTCCCCCCAATTGTGGTAGTGAATACTACAACTATAAAGGAACTAAAAGCTTGGTGCTTCTAGCGGTCGTGGATCATGACTACTGCTTTAAATATGTGGACATAGGCTTAGGTTAGGTTAGGTTAGGTTAGGTTAGGTTAGGTATTTTTTTTTTTTCCTGTCCGGGAGCTGAGTCCCGGCCCGCGAGCTATCCTACCCCTAGCATTACCAGGGACCTGGTCTACACTATCCATTCATGCCAGTTCTGACTTTTATTCCTCTCGCACTTTCATTCTTCATACTTTATCTTTCTTTCATCCGTCTTCTTTTAGCTCATTGCTACTCTATTTACTTAATTTCCTTATTTCTTATTTTACAGGGTTATTAATACACAATGCGGAATTCATTTATTTCCTTAAATATATAACAGTTTTCTTAATCTACACCAATACATATACGGGTCACAAGTTTATATAATATGAATTATATAGTTGTGATCCCTTATTTTTTACTTATTTCTATTTATAGCTAATTTAACAATTTTTTCACAAAACTCTAAAAATTTATTTCTGTTTTCCTTATCTTCTAAAATAATACACAAATTTTCTTCACATGCATCTATTCCTATTTCTTGTTCCAGATCGTATCTTTCTCTTCCAAACCTAGGGCATTCACATCATATGGGCGAAATTCTGACGGTGGTGTTTTCCAAGCTTCCTCGTTGTATCAATTGTTGGAAAATGGGTCATTATTGCCACAAGGTGGAATACTAGTGGGAGATGATGCTTTTCCGCACTTATTGAAACGCTATCCTAATGGAACCACGACTGCTGAAAAAACTTACAACTTCAGATTGTCTAGGGCAAGACGAATAGTATAAATTGGATTTGGTATTTTAGCATCTCGATTCCGCGTTTTGGGAAAACCTATCCAGTTGCAAGAGGAGACCATAATAAAAATTATTCGAACTACATGTGTTCTGCACAACTGGTTACGGAAATCTTCACCAATCACATACACTCCACCTGGTAGTATAGATTATGAAGATATTTTAAATTTCACTGTAAACCTTGGAACGTGGAGATCAGAAATAAATGCGTTACCGAGTGTCGCCCGTTCGCGAACAAATAATAGATCAAAAGCTGTTGCCGAAAAATTGAGAGAAAAATATAAAAATTACCTGGTGCTGTCTCCTGGCAAAATTATATGATTAATAATATTTAAATATAACCCAGTCGAATAAAGAACTCAAGAGATTATTTGTTGTTTTCTTTTCTTTTAAATTAATTGTTTTCATTATACAGAGTAATTTTTTTAAATGGGACAGTATGGGGAAATCCGAATCTAAAGGAGATAGAGGAAAAGTGTCTAAGGAGACATTAGGTGTTTTTTTATGTAAACAAATTTGGCTCGTTCAAATTTGTGGTCAAGCGTGAGTTGTTCTTAAAAAATTATAAAGTTGGTCAATTTTTTTTTTGACGCGGATCGACTCTGTTTCATGCAAGGATTATTTCATTGTTTGGAAAGAAAAAAATCTGAACAGCAGAAGTTGGTCAAATTTAATGAAAACTAATCTTCATACAGTTGGTTTATTACTTGAGTAAATGTTCGATGTGGCCGCCGTCTTGTCTTATGCAGGTACGAGCACGCTTCAAGACACTTCTAGTTGCATTTAACAGAGACTTATGGTGAATTGTGTTTAAAGTGTTGTAAACAGCATCTTTTAATTCTTGTACGGAGTTGTATCGGGATACATAAATTCGACCCTTAAGGTAACCCCATAAGAAAAAATCTAATGGCGTTAAGTCGGGCGATCGTGGGGGCCACTTTATCGGCCCATATGTACCCATCCAACGGTTTGGAAACTGCTCGTCCAAACATAGTTTACTTGCCCTACTGTTGTGGGCTGGTGCACCATCTTGTTGGTAGATTATCTTACCAAAGTTCCTTAAGCTAATAGTCTCATGTTCAATATTTTCTGATATTTTTCACTATTTAGCGTTCCTTGGTAAATTTTGATAGCAAAAATTCTGTTATGTAATATCGCACACCAACAATTAAAAGAAAATCGGATTTGGTTGTGGGTTTCTGTAGTTCTTAGCGGATTTATTTTTGACCAGTAATGGTTATTTCTCCTGTTGTACATGCCATTGTTCGAAAAGTTGCATTCATCAGTCCAAATAATAAAATTAGGAAAACATCTATTTCTAATAGTCTGAGCCACATACCAATTACAGAAATGTAACCTGCGGTCTTTATCTCCAGGTAGTAACGCTTGTACAAGTCGACCTTCTATGTAACACTTGTATTTATGAGCCTTCAATATCTTCCTTACAGTTGATTTATGAATACCGATAGTTTCAGCTGCTTCCCGTAACGAAGCTTTTGGGTATGCTTCAAAATATCCCAATACGGCAATAGTTATAAACTCACTATTGACTATTGTCGGCCTTTTACGCTTAGGCTTGAAACAGCCTTCCTGTCTTAGGTTCATTATTAAACTATCAAATATCTTGCGATTCGGTACTACACGGTCAGGATAGCGTTCTTGATACCACTTAAGTGCATTATCTCTACTGCGATAATTAAGAAAATACGCCTCAATCAAATCAACTTTATGTGAATTAGTTAACGCCATGATGAATAAAATTACAAGCATGAACTGATTGGAAACAAAATCACAGCTGCAGAAATAACTTACGTTCCAAATTTGAATTCTTTTTTTTATAATTTCAAGACTATCGGTTGCCATGATGTTTATGAAGATTAAAAAAAATGTTCTTCTCTTGAATCATCTGGAGCTCTTATCGATTATCAAAATTTAAAAATGGAATAATTTTAAATATTTTTTTACACGCCTAGGCACTTGTAACAATATTAAAAGGCGAATACTGCAACTGTATGAAGATTAGTTTTCAGTAAATTTGACCAACTTCTGCTGTTCAGATTTTTTTCTTTCCAAACAATGAAATAATCCTTACATGAAACAGAGTCGATCCGCGTCAAAAAAAAAATTTACCAACTTTATCATTTTTTAAGAACAACTCACGCTTGACCACTGAACGAGCCAAATTTGTTTACATAAAAAAACACCTAATGTCTCCTTAGACACTTTTCCTCTATCTCCTTTAGATTCGGATTTCCCCATACTGTCCCATTTAAAAAAAAATCACTCTGTATAATCCATTATACCTCGTGTGTTCATGAGTCTTGAGACACAGTAAAACTAAAATATTTTTGGAGCTAAGTTGAGTATTCATTTATTGGATATTAAAATTAAAACTACTGACATCTAGATCTGTATTTAAAAATAAATCATTCAAAATGGCCGCCTTTGCATTCAATGCAGGCCTTCAAACGCGTGCGCCATTCATCTATGGCGGCACGAATCTTTTCAATGGGAATCCGTTTCGATTCTTTAATAAGGGCTCGCTTGAGAGAATCCAGGTTTGGGTGAGACTTTCTGCATGCCCTCAGCTCCAATTCCGTCCATAAAGAATAATCCAAAGGATTCAAGTCAGGGCTTGCCGAGGGCCAATCTTCGCTCCGAATGAAGCCTGGCAAATTGGCCTCCAGCCAACGTTGGGTAGTCTTAGCTTTATGGGAGGGAGCAGAGTCCTGTTGGAAAACCCAGTATTTTCCAGCGAATAGCATACGCTATTTATTGGTTATTTGCATTTAATGGTTTAACCACCGCTTCCAATATGTCGGTTTGGTAATTTTGTGCCTTCACCTTGACGCCTTGCTGGCAAAAATGAAGCGAAGTGACCCCCTCGTAGGAAACACCCCACCAAACCATCACACTTGCTGTATGATGAGTGCGCTGGACATTGCGTACAGATGGCTGGACGTCTTTTGAACTTCTGGCGTAAACCTTATTGTTCTGCCGGTTAAACTTTTCTTCCACCGTGAAGATCTTTTCATCGGTAAACAGGATATTTTTTGGATCGTGTCTCTTCAATAGGTTCCGACATCGTTCCAGTCGCAATTTACGAAGACGCTCGTTTAAATAATGCACTTTCCTTCGACTGTAGGCCTTTAGTTTAAGATCATATATAAGTATCCTGTTCACCGATATTCGCGAAATGTTGTTCTGCAGAGCTAATTTCTTTTGAGTCCGTCCGGCAAGGGTTGCGACGAATTCACTTCTTGGTTGTAGGTGGATCGTAATTTTTTTATTTTCTTGGTTTCCTCGCTGGTGTTACCTAGATACATTTCTTTTGCAATATGTTCCAAAGAAGCTTTTCTCATATCTCTATTTCGGTAGTTACTATCGAAACAATTCCATAGGTTTTCTTGTTCTCTGTATAGTTTCATGAATAAAATATTATTATCAAAAGACCATCTCTCCGCCATTTTCAATTCGATAAACACTATACTCAGGCGCAGCACAAAATACGGACACTCGCGACGACTTTCCCGCTCGCACTGGCGAGCTATTGCCGAACGCGTCTAAACGATGCGAGCGACGGCCGAGTACGAGTCATGTACGAGTTGCTGTCAAGCGAGTATGCGAGTGAAAACAAAAAATGTTGAAGTAACTCGGATGCTAGCTACTGTCCAACTCGCACGTGCGAATTACTCGTAAGCGACGTCCAAACAGTGCGAGTTACTGCAGTGCAGCTACTCGGCAGGCTGACTCGTACGCCAGCTCGCACTGTGTAAACCAGGCTTTAGGTCCGGACTATTGGCTGGCCACTGCATAACTGGTATGCCAACCTTCCTAAAATATCCGGTTACAATTCTGGCGACGCGACGTGTGGTCTTGCGTTATCATGCATGAGCTGGAAATTTTCGCCAATATATCCCGCGTATGGCATCACATGAGGTTCCAGAATATCCGTTATGTAATTTTCAGCATTAACCGCACGATTCCGAAAGAAAACCAGCTCCGTACGTCCGGTTAAAGAGATGCATGCCTCCCCAAAACATTGTAGAGCCTCCTCCAAACCGGACTGTTTCTCTTATGCAGCACTGAGCATAACGTTCTCCTGGTCTTCTCATAACGTTACGACGTCCGTCAGACACTACAAGGGACATTCGGCTCTCATCACTGAACAGAACTGTCTCCCATTGACCAAGATCCCATTGGATGTGTTGCCGAGCAAATTCTAACCTTGCTTGCCGATGAGATGCAGAGAGTTTTGGTCCCGTGGCAGGCTTGTGTGGTTTCAGGTTTTGCTCCTGAAGTCTTCTTCTCACCGTATTCTCACTTACAACCACTCCACGAGTGTCCCTCACATCAACAGCAGAAAGATGCCGATTTCTCACGGAAGTCAAAGCAATAAAACGGTCTTCCGTCGTGTTTGTGACATGTCCTCTTCCAGATCCTGGTCTCCGGCGGTACTCTCCCGTCTCTAAGTATCGTTTATAAACTCGACGCACTGCTGGTCGACTCAAATTTAATCTTCTTGCCACATTTCGCTGACTTAGCCCTTTACGAACGAGAGCTACCACATGAGCGGCTTCAGCTTCAGTTGTATCCATATTTTATGGTTAAAAGCAACGAATATGATTGCTCTAACAAAGGATTCAAAGATTAAATCAATTCGATGCACGGTGAACGACAAAACTTCGAAATAAACTAACCTTGCACTCTATGCAAAAGTCATTAATCTTTTATCAGTGCTTTTAAAATGTTACAAATACCCACAATAGCACTTGTATTCGTCTAAAACAATGTCAAGTGGGTACTCAGATGTTTATTTATAAAGTAGGTACAAGCAAAACACCAATATGTCAACGCATACTTAAGATTAATAGCTAATTTTGAGTAACAATGTTACTCAAAATTAGCGGGTGGGTCGATTTTTTAGGAGACCAGTGTATTTCGTTTATTTATTTACTTATTAAATTTTGAATGAAATGACTCTGTCACATTATTAGTTCTGTGACGCTCTCCGAAAACGCACAAAAATTCCTGAAATTTATCAGTCATCAAAAGTTATCAATATATTGAAATATGGTTTAAACTTATCCTTGCCTCCGCTTTTTCTTCTTGCATATTCTAAACCCTCTAGAACAGGGTTTCCCAACCTTTTATGCATGGTGCCTCCCCCGGATTGTAAAATGTTTCCATGCTTCCCTATATTTTCCTTTATTGATTCAATAAAAAAAGACAAATTATTTTTACAACATGTATTTCACACGGGAGTTATATCACTTATTTATTTAGTGTTACTAACTAAAACATAAAATAATGATGATTATTTTATTAATGCGATGTTTGTGCCTGCAGTTTTTGAACCAGTTGGTCGATATCAGGTTCAGTCTTTGACAGAGTTATCATCAAATCACTATCGACTGCAAGACGATTTCGCTGTTTTGTCTTAATCTGCACTAATGCTGAAAATCCGTTTTCACACAAGAAAGTCGAGGAAAACGGCAGAAGTATTCGCAACGCAAAAGTGGCAACTTTTGGATTAAGCAGAAAGCGTTTTATCCAAAATTTCTCCAAAGTCAAGAGATGAAAGTCATCTTTCATAGTCGAATCTGCCTTCATCTCCAAAAATTCTTCTTGGACATCTTCTGGTAATTGCAGAACATCGACCAGAAATACATGTTGGTGATTCTGAATCAACGTCTCTGTAATATCGGTGAAATTCTGTTTGCAACGCTTCCAAATGAGCTGATATATCAGTTTTCATATCTTCGTCCAGTTCTTGATTTTTTATTATTTCTTGAAGTCGAGCGAAAGATAGCACATTTCCGGCAACTACCCGCCGAGACCAAAGTTGAAGCTTAGATATGAATCCCTGAATGTGGTCGTAGTTACTTATCAGAGTACCGTTTTTGCCCTGTAGCTTTAAATTCAGTTGGTTCAAGGCTTCAAATATATCACTCAAATAGGCCAATTTCCAGTTAAATTGTTCATTGTTGAACATTGACAAAAAGTTGTTTTTTTCTTTAAACTCAAGGAAGAGGATAACCTCTTCTTTGAGCTCATAAAGGCGTGCCAACATGTTACCTTTTGACAACCAGCGAACTTCTGTATGGAAAAGAAGAACTTTGTGATCAGAATCGAGATCCTCGCAAAGTAATGTAAATAAGCGGCTGTTCAGAGCGCTGCTTTTGATGTAGTTCACGATCTTTATTGCCAAGTCAAGAGTCTGGCGTAAATTTTGAGGCAACGTCTTCGAGGCCAAAGCCTGGCGATGAATGACACAATGAGTGCTGACCAGAGTCGGATTCTTTTCCTTTAATTTTTGTGCTAAGCCAGATCGTACTCCTATCATGGCGGGAGCGCCATCTGTGCAAATCCCAATAACCTTATTCCAATCTAAATCATTTGTTTCGATAAATTCAGATATTGAACCAAATATGTCGTCAGATTTAGTGCCAGCTGTCAAAGCTTGGGAGTACAAAATCTCTTCTTCAATTTGATCATTGCTAACGTAACGAACGTAGACGATTAACTGTGCACAATTCACAATGCCTGTAGATTCATCGCAACTTATTGCAAAGAATGGTGACGACTTTACTTTGTTTATAATTTTAAATTTGATGTCTGCGGCAATATCATCGATTCTTCGTTTCACGGTGTTATTTGAAAGCGAAATCGACTTCATTTTTTGTTCCGATTCTTCCCCCAATATAATTTGCGTAGCTTTTAGCATACATGGTTTAATTAATTCTTCGCCAATAGTATGAGGTTTCTTTTTCTTTGCTATCAAAAAAGCTATTTCGTATGAAGCTTTGACATGTTGTGACACACTTTTGTGATAACTTCCCGACGTATCCAATCTCATCCGTTTCAGTGTTTCTGATTTGGAAGAAAAGTACTCTTTCGGCTTCGTTTTCATAGTTGGATGTTGCTGGTTTAAATGTCTTTCGAGTCGAGTGGGCCTCATGGCATCATTACTCAAAGTTTTTAGGCATATCACGCACTGGGGTATTTCTATCCCGTCTTTTTCAATAAACGTAAATCCGAATTTGATGTAGTTTTCTGAATACTTTCTTTTTTTTGCTGGAAGAAAAATAAATACAATTTAAAAGTGCTGTTTTGTTTATAACTGTTCATTGGCCTTGACAAACTGACCCCTATATGTATATAGGTACCTACATACTTACCTAGTTACATAGAAAATTACAATCAATTCAAAGAAACAAATTGAAACAAGCTTGTACAATTGAAACAATTGAGCTAACTGCATACGGTTGTAAACAATCAACAGGTAGCTCAACTGGTTCATATCAATACTAGTCGGAAAATAAGTAGGTATTTTGATGAATTCTTTCATTTCAAATGCGATCACTGACCTCAGGCGCGGCGGTGCTGCCGGCGAGCGGGGCAGATAAAATACTAAATTAGTAAATAGCTTTCATCTCTTCATTATCAAACTAGAGTAGTTACAAAACGATGCTAGATTTTTAAAAAACAACTTACCTTTTAGTTGTGTTCTTGTTCCTTGTCAAGAAAGAAACTCTGATTTTCGAGCAATGAATAGCCAAAAACACACGCGCCTTGTCTTGTCTTGTCGCGAGTCGCGATGCAATTGGTTGGTGATTTGAGTGAGTGTGCGTGATGTACTGTACTGTTTACAGCGCTGTGTACAGCGCGTTGTTTAGTCTAACTACAGACCGTATCGAGTGATTTAGCAGTTAGTTCGGCCGATTGGAACAAGGTGGCGCGGCTTGTTATGTTTGTAAGAGCTTTATAAATATCATAAACAATGTTAAGTAATTGGATTAAAACCGCAGGAGTAAGCCCGACTATTCTTTTGTCAAATTTCGATTTTATACCATTTTTTTTGCCTTTTTCCAGACGGCGTTACACCAGTGGTAAAAGCATCCTTTCAACTTCATGGATGAAAATTCTTTTTTGAAAGCATTTATTTCTGCTATTTCAAAGTCACAATGATATTTTCAGGTTTGAATGTTGGGCAGGCAGTTGCAATTTTATTAACACGTTCGCGGACATTTCGTCCATCGAGGACACCCGTTTTGGACAGTAGTTTCTAGTATAGAGCGCTATAGTAGTTGTGTTGTGTCCCATCATACCATATACCATTTAATATAACACAGTTGCTATAGCAGCCGAATGCAATAGCATTTGTGTCCCATTTTATACCATATTTATACCATCGAATATGACACAAGCTGCTATTGCATTCACCTGCTATAGCAATTGTGTCCCATTTATACCATAAAATATGACACCGCTGCTATTGCACACGAACGTTATAGCAGCTGTGTCCAATTCAGTGGTATATTTAATATGAAATGGGACACAGCTGCTATTGTATTTAAACTACTATTATGAATACGAAAGTTTGGATCGATGTTTCATAATCAATTACGTTAGAACGGCTGAATGGATGTAGATGAAATTTAGCACAGAGATTACCTATAGTTTGTAAAAGCATAAAAGTTACTTTTTATTCCGTAGGAACGCAGGCTAAATCGAAGGGCGTAAGTAGCTGGTATAAAATAAAATTCCATTATTTCATGACAATGTTTCCAACACCGACACAGTGAAATTTTTATATAAGGTGTTCATTATGCCACCATTCAAAGCACCCTGGACAGAGGGGTGGCTTGTCTACACAGCCTTTGCAGCGGTAGCTCGTTTGCTTTGATATTTTGTTTTTAGTGCAAGCTCGGCATCTCAAAAAAACTTTGCTGCGTTTTGCGTTTTCAGGCAGTGGTAAAAGTTCTGGCCAGTGTCCAGCTTCAGGTGCTACATGTTAGTTGTAGTTATAGTTGGCTGTAGTTTTCTTCTTTCGCCTTCCAGTTTTTGGGAGTTTCATCTTTTGTAGATCTTTCAAAGTGTTTTCAGTCACCTGTAGATATGAGTTTATTACACTATCTCAGAAACTCAAAGTTGCTTTCGAGTCGCACTGCTTTTTGTACATGTAATGTGCATACCAAACCATCATGTTAAGATGGAAAAAACTTTCTTGTACCATCTTATTGTTTTTTCGGTGTTGAATAATATGACATCATCTCGTCCGACTTGTCAATGCCCGACATAAATTTGTTAAACTCGCTAACTTCGGATTATTCTTTGTTTCTCTTCCCTGACTATTGTCTTGATTGGCTGCATCTATATTAAAACCAGCATCTATATTAAAACCGGCACTGCAATATTGTTTATATACCTTGAAAACGTCAGACACAGATCGATAAACAGGCTCCAAATATAATTTTCTAGTGTCCCTGCGCGCGTAGTGCGACGGCATTTTTGGTATAGTTTTTAGGAAGTTTTTCAATGCTACATTCTTTGGATTATTCTATGTTTCTCTTCCCTGACTATTTTATATAATTAAAGTTAGAATTTCGTTTAGGGTTGTAATAAAATTATTGATTTTTCTGTTAGGTCTGTAAATAACAATAACTAAAGTATTGATTTGAGCTCTATAGCGTAGGTAACACTCGACTATGGATTCAACTGATAGTTATGGGAAGTCTGGAAGATCCATGTACGCGAGGTTTTGTTCTTGTTAGGATGGCCACGCCACGCCCAATCCGCTATGGTGTTGTCTGTTAAATGTGGCGGCAAATTGAAAATATTCTACGGTGATTAAATTTTCTCTTTTTATTTTCACTTGTTTCAGTTAGTGTGGCGAATTTTTCAGTAGAGTTTCAAGGCAGCGATTTTTTTATACTCTTCACATTTTAGACGAGGACATTAATATAGAAACGTACCTCAGATTTATTTTGGAATGTGTCGCTAGGGTTTCGGCTACTTTGTGTCGATGTTGTCGGTGATACAGAGTTCAATCAAATCAGTTATTCCGAAAAAAAGTCCGCACGGTTCTTGCGAATATTCAATTATTATATTTTCTTATTAAGTCTTTTAAGATCCATTTTATATAATTTATATTAAGACATTCGTAAAACGTGCTAAGTTGCTGTACAAAATATGCTAAAAATCTGCTAAAATTGTGCTAAACATGAATAAAAAATGCCAAATGCAGTTAAACTTTCATTTATTTTCCAGTGTACAAAGTAAAAGGTAGGTTAGGGTCTTAGCATAGTAATATGTAATATGCTATCATTGATCTAAGAGTAATAAATAAAACACAAAATATATTATAAAAATTCAGCTTATATTCATAACTTATAGTTATTAATGAATTGTACATTATGTACTATTATTAGGAACACAACTTAGTTACATTTCAGTCTCAATTTTAACAATTAGGTAATCAGACAGCGTGTTTTAACAAAAAACTAAAAAATTGCACTTCTTATCGCAAAAAATACAATTACATAATTAAATATATATATATATTATATCAAATAAAAGAAAAAAATTATTTTTTCGTAAATAGTAAGATAGTTATTTAGGAGATCGATTTATCTGGCTTAAAAAATCTGTTTCTCGCCATAGCTGTCGTAATCATAGGTACACGCCATCTATTCTCCCAATACATCCTAAGGCACTGACCTCTATAATACAAGTACGCTGGACTAACTATAGGCCGGGTCATAGCGAGGCGATTTGATTTTCGCCATTTTGGCGCTGACAGCAGCAGTGGGTGGGAACGGAACTAATAATAGAGATGGGACAGTGAGATAAAATACATCGATAAAAATGTCTATACTTAATCCATGCAGTAAAATGAAATGAATTGATCCATTCCTTTAATGATGGCTAATGACCAAAATAGTCGGAGCAGTTATACTAAGATTAAGCAAATAGTGATAATGATTAGCTAGATCCAACAATACCTATAATAAGAAAAGTTTTTTAACTAAGAAGTTTTGTTTGGGAAGGAATGGAGTAGGTAAAGTATTTATAAAAAATAAAAATATATGTAAAATATTTTAGCATTTTTTTATTAGTTGCCTCCATAATGCCGATTTCAGTAGGTATACAATTAAAATTCGTTTCTGTACATTAACATTATTTATATGAAACTCTGGACTCAACTTATGGATACATTTCAACACGCTACATAACTTAAAGGATAGGCAGGAAATTGAGTTTTGATTGTTTTTGATAAGACTTTTTAAAAGCTTTTATTTAACTTGCACTGTAGGTATGTCTGGATGTTTGTTCGGATGAAATCTTGCAACTCAATTTTGAAGCAGCTATCCTCAACCGATTGAGCTGAAATTTTGTATACTTATGTAACTTCGATGACAATGCATCAATATGGTAACAGCGATCTGATCTGATGATGGAGTCAGGAGCTGTTCAATGGAACTCCTCATAAAATAATTGGATTGAGATAAAACTTTGTACACCTATTAATCTACAATGACAATGTAAAATTACGGTACGAGCGAGCTGATCTGATGATGGAGTCAGAAGCTGTTCAACAGAACTCCTCAGTAAATAGACGGATTGAGATAAAACTTTGCACACTTATCAATCTCTAATGACAATGTAAAATTACGGTACTAGTGAGCTGGTCTGATGATGAAGTCAAGAGCTGTTCAATGGAACTCCTCAGTAAATAGTCTGATTGAGTCAAAACTTCGCATATCTATTAATCTTAAATGACAATGTAATATTCTGATACTAGTGAGCTGGTATGATGATGGAGTCAGGATCTGTTCAACAGAACTCCTCAGTAAATAGTCTGATGAAGTTAAAATTTCGCATACCTATCAATCTCAAATGACAATGTAATATTATGATACTAGCCAGCTGGTATGATGATGGAGTCAGAAGCTGTTCAACAGAACTCCTCAGTAAATAGACGGATTGAGATAAAACTTTGCACATAAGTTGATACTAAAAGTTTTGAAGGAAAATTTATTTTATTATTTTTAGCGCATTTAAATAAAAGCTGTTTTAAAAAGGTTTTTTACTTATAATTTTTTTTTATTCAACTTGGGGCTGATTTTTCAATCATCAGATAAATGCTAACTGTTGAATAAATTTGACATATTGTATGGAAAATGTCAAATTTATTCAACAGTTAGCATTTATCTGATGATTGCAAAATCAGCCCTAAGTGTTACCTATCTAAAGTCAAAAATAAGATACATTTCATCAACTTATGTTTTTGACTTGGCGTTTGGAAAAGCATAGCTAATCTAGTCTACAAACAAAAGGTTTTTTTTTGTCGCAACAAAGTTATCATTGGCGAGCCCAAATAATTTGTCGCGACAAAAAATTTCGTACATTTACACCTGTTATATATTGGGAATAGTTTTTAGCGGCTGCGTACAGACGGATGTCTATATATTTGGTGATGATTTGTTTCAATAAAATATGAAAGTGGCTGTTAAAATTATCTGACACTAAAGTATCTTTGAAGTGGTTCTGTAGATCAGGAAACAATGTTCCTGTTTTATGTATCAGATCTTTTAGTACCCTTGCAGTTAATACTGCGGGAAAATTTCGTTCTATAGGAGGTTTTCCATTATTATTTTTGCAAGCCTGGCGAAACAATGACTCTACCAATAAACAAACATTTACAACACTTGTAGAAGGCATTGTCAAACCACCTCTCGTTTTTTGTACAACGAGTGCTATACCATTTCTGCGATTCAATACAGGATCTTGTGGTAAAGATTCGCAAGCAACCAAGCAATCGTCACACTTAATTTTTTTTCGAATCGCTCGTATCACAAATCCTGAAATATACCCGACACATTGTTTAGACGTTTCGTTTACGTTTGAGTCCGGTACCGCCCAAAATATTCAAATATTCATCAAAATATTCAATAAAAATTCACTTATTTCATCTTGCAGGGTTGTTGATTCAGTTTCATCTAAACGATATTTTTTTATTGTACGTATATTTTCAGCATCGCTATAAACATCTACATCAAATTTATCAATTTTAGCCCTTTTTAAAGAACCAGAAGATACGCTTAATATGGCTATGTCGTTACCCTGGACGTTACCAGTAGAATTGCTTATTTCGTGATGAATAAGTAATTGTTTAAATGCATTTACAAACTGAGCAGCTGTTGGGTTTGGACACCAACCTCCTCGGCTGCGTATTGCACAAAAAAATAATTCTAAATGGTCTTGGCTTAGTTTGTACGTCAACAAGTAATTAAGTTCGGGTTTTTCTGCTTTAACATACTTATCGTAAATATGAAGTACGGAAATAACTGCATTGTAAAACCCTAAAAAACCTGCTTTACGACGTGATTGTACCAACAATGTATCATTAGTTAGCTTTAGTTTGCTAAGATAATTGATTTCTTCCATTATTTTGACCCGCCACCTCTTTTCATTAACAGTCCTAAGTGGACTTTTATATCCACGTCCCCAAGGATTTCTCACATTCAAAAAATCAAAAATACGATCAACTGCCCTTATGAATCTTACAGTGGGAGCAGAACCTGTAAATTCTGGAAGTTGTAAAACTTTGTCGCAAAATTCAATGGAATCGGCGACACTGCTGCTTAGGGTTTGGGCGGCGAGATAGACCTTCATCACCATTTTTCTATAATTTACGTGTAAATTTCTCAGCCGATTCCCTAATCTTAAACCCTCGCTCTCCTGCAAAGCTGCCAAATTCTCTATATACTCCCACTTGATAAACTTTTGTTCGTGGTCTTTTAGTACCTTTAAGTCACCTAAACAATTTCTTATATTTTTAAGCATATGACAGGGGTCAAATACTACATAAACCTTGTGATTTCTATCTGAAGGGTGATAAAAAAAAGGTTTTGTGTTGCTTCCTGACTCTAAAACTGCCCCTAGTTTAGTAACTGTTGAAAAATGCTCCGGCGGACCATCTAAAGTCAAGGAGCATATTTCAACCGAAACATCATGCAAGCGAATTAAAGCCTGACGAATGAGGGCACTCTTTGTATCAGCAGTTAACCCATTGATAAAAAAATAGGCGATTGGTATTTTCCAATTGCCTTTTAAGGGAACAATCATAAAAACCAATGCGTCTTTACAATCAGATAAATCATTACATTCAGAATCGATACCAAGATCAACATGACCACGTGTTACACCATCGCGACTGCGAGTGCAACTTTTTTTTAAACTCATTTCATCTATTATTAAAGCACAAATTAGTTTTTCACCTTTTTGTTTTGCTTGGTCACTTTTAAGTTTCAAAGCATTAAAACATTCAACAGAGAACCCAGGATTCGCGTCGACAGAACTGTACCATGAACGTATTACACTTGGGTGTGGTAATGCTAAATTGAATTTTTTTCTAACAAAGTTGTATGCTTTTGGCGAGTAAAAATGGAGAGTAATCGCAAAGGATCTTAACTCTGGTGGATACTTAGAACGGTTTACACTTCCGCCAGTATTTACTGACATCCTTTTAAGCAACTGTGGCTTAAAATCTTTATACTGATTTAACATATCCGCACAATCATCACCAATCATTTTTTTTTTCTTTAGCTCACTAATTACAGTTCGTAAACTAGAGACGCTGACCTTTAAACGTTTCACATGTTGTGACAAGACTTTTACAAGAGCTCTTGATTTTTTCAAAGATTTTTTAACTCTCTGCAATGCTTTTTTGGATGACTTAGGAGTGTTTTCATAACGATGATCATGCTTGATATTATCATGAACTTTGGAGAGAGACATAACCTTCTTTGAAGCAATATTCTGATGCGTGTCGCAGCTCGTGCTTCGACGCCTTCGACCTGAAATCAAAATTATTAATTATTATTTATTAATCAACAACTAAACTACAAATCAAGAGTAAAAATATATCATACAGTATACATTACATATTATAATATAAGTACATAATCGACCCGATACCGGTACCGAAGGAGCTGTTATCTTTTTCAGCTCGTTTAGAATTAGCTAAGCAATATGTTTGTGGCCAATGTAGATGTACTTACAACTCAAGTTGGTATCATTCTGTTCTATAATTATACTTCTTTTTACTTCTAAAGCTATTGTCCCAGGTACAGAGGGTGTAGGCGTAACCATCCCTGTTCTTGATACCATATTTTCGTGTGTTGAAGAAGAACTTTCTAGATTAGACCTAGCCTTCTTTGAGGCAATACTCTGTTGCGGGTCACAACTTGTGCTTCGACGCTTTCGACCTAAAAACATAATTTTTGTTAAATCAAAATTACATAAAAGGTGATATGTGGTCATAATTTTATTGATTAAGTACTTACCACTGAAGTTGTTGTCCATAATTAGTGTTCTTTTTACTTCAACAGCTATTGTCTCAGGTACAGAGGGTGCGAGGGTAACCATCCTTGTTCCAGATACAGAAGGTGTAGGTAAAACCATACTTTCAGGCGTTGAAGATATGTTTTCTACAAAACCACATGATGATATTTTATTTTGAAATAAAGCAGCCTTTCTCGTAATCTTAACCCAACAACAGGGAAAAAAAACAATGATATACTATTTTATAACATGGTGTAAGGTACAGCTTATAATATAACTGGAAGGGTGTATAGCACATCATTCAAAATCAAATCCACTGAGATTTCATCAGAAAAAAAATCTTACCTATGACCTATGATCTTAGAAATAATACGAAATTTTATACTTACTAGCACTGCTACTAAAAATTGTTGGTATACTACACTTTTTCAAAGTAGTGCATGAGTTATGTCTAATAAAACAGTCTTCAGAGAAGTGTTTTGAACAGATGTAATCATATTTTTTCGGACGCCAACTAGGCTTTTCAATGTTTTTCAGCCATAATTCCAGTCTTTCATTGTCAGTCGGAAACCTGTGAATTAGTAATACTTATTTTTTTAAAATAATATGTATTAGATAATAAGAATCTGTCGTTGAAAGTAAATAGATATTGATAGTAAATAAAATATCGATAAGTTTTATCGACAAGGAACTTTGACAGCACTATTGAATTTTGTTGTTTATCAAAAACCGCTAATACAAAGACAAATGTGTTATAAATCACGTACAATAAGATTAGTGACAGATTTTTAAGTGCCTTTAGTACCAATAGAAGTTTAATTTGTTGAATAATATACGTAAATTCACTTACTTGTGGAATGTAACTCCGCTTCCTTTCTGGTAACGAGTTTTGGGTTGGAGTGGAGTTTACGGGACGCAGGACTTAGAAAATTTTCGACGAATTTTTTTATGTATATATAACATATATTTTTTTTATGGCTACGTAAAGAGGGTCACTAGGGGTGCAACTTTAGTTCAGGTGATCTACCCCAAAGTTCAATGACCTCGGTGCTAGAGGTCAAAGTATGTCGTTCAGTTTAAAGGCGAAAAAGACTTAGAAAATTTTCGAAAGATGTTTTTTTGGGCGTATATATAACACATGTTTTTTCTTATGGCATCGTAAAGAGGGTCACTAGGGGTGCAACTTTGGTTCAGGTGATCTACCCCAAAGTTCAATGACCTCGGTGCTAGAGGTCAAAGTATGTCGTTCAGTTTAAAGGCGAAAAAGACTTAGAAAATTTTCGACATGTATTTTTTTTATATATATATAACATATATTTTTTCTTATGCCATCAGAAAGAGGGTCACTAGGGGGTGCAACTTTGGTTCAGCTGATTGACCCCAAAGTTCAATGACCTCGGCGCTAGAGATCAAACTGTGTCCGATACAGATACCGATACAGAGCATTCCGATAAGAGTTGATTAGGTTCAATTTGATTGGCGGATCCGATACAGAGTACCCCGACTCCACGTGGTCTTGTGCGTGGCGCCCCTAGAGTGTATATAATAAGCCGGAGGCGCGAAGGGAGTGCAGCCTCCGCCAGCCGTAACAAGGGACAGGCACCGCGCGAGCCACAGCGGCTGAGGCTGGTCGCCGAAGGCGACCAAAAAGCCGAAGCTGCGGAGGTGAGCAGTGGTGCCTGTCCCTTGTTACGCAATGGCGGAGAGGCTGCACTTCCCGCAGCGCCGGAGCTATCGCGATCCTGAAACTTTCCGGCATCGACTCCAGCAAAAACCAACGATTTTACAAAAAAGGTCAGCGACCTTGACCTCAAAGGTCACTGACATGTGCTCGAAAATGATTAATTTAACTTTCCGGTATCGACTCTAGCGAAATCCAACGTTTTTACAAAAAAGGTCAGTGACCTTGACCTCAAAGGTCACTGACATGTGCTCGAAAATCATTAATTTAACTTTTCGGCATCGACTCCAGCAAAAACTAACGATTTTACAAAAAAGGTCAGCGACCTTGACCTCAAAGGTCACTGACATGTGCACGAAAATGATTAATTTAATTTTCCGGTATCGACTCCAGCGAAAACCATCGTTTTTACAAAAAAAGTTCAGTGACCTTGAGGTTAATGACTCAAGGTCACTTATCTAAGGTGCATTGAACCTTAGGTCAAAGGTCAATGACCTTGACCTTGAAAAAAAAAACATAAATTTTTTGCGTCCCGTAAACTCCACAGTGACCGAGTTTTGCATAACACGCACTCTTTCATGGTTTACTTATTAACTATTATCACCTAGTTATGTAATAACTATATTAATACGACACAACAAACAAGTTTAATCGCGTTACACCTTCAAAAACACTTTATAAACACAGAGACAATCCAACCGAAGAGACGGCCATTTGCAGTTTACGTCAGATTTAGTTCCTCACCCACGCATTGGGGGCGCTTCAAATTGGCACAATAGAAAGCTGTCATTTTAAAGGGTATCATTAGTCCAGCGTACTTGTATTATAGAGGTCAGTGTCCTAAGGTAAGGAAAATTCAAACAGGACATCATGGTGATCGCTATAAACTTGTTACATTCGCTTTCCGTTAGATTTAGAGCTCGTCCAGCGGATAACTTGGTTCAGTTAGCTGAGGAATTGGTTGGTTGAAATCTTTAGGCAACCACTCTGCTGCCTGATCAACAGGCCTTGACGAGTCAGCACTTCTTTCGATCCTTGATCTTGATCGTGATCCATGCCCACGACCTCTACTTGATCGTCCATGCCCGCGTACAGGATGAAGAGCAGAAGCTAAAAGACGTTCATCTTCATCTGTTTCATCGGATTCAGACGAAACCACTTCTTCAACGAGTGGGTTAAAGTCATCGTCAGAAGCATCTCCATCTTCAAAATCGTCCCCTTCATAGTCAGAATTCCCAAGCATGTGGCTTATTTCTTCTGCGAGATCTGTTAAAAAAACACTCCTTTAAAGACCCAAAGTACACAAAAATGTACTAAAATGAAGTGACGAAGAAATGACTTTGAGACCCAAAGTGCAGAAATATGTACGGCAAGCTTCAGAGAAAAGGATACACCCCTTAATAATGACATCGAGCCGTTTAAGATTTTTGTTCTATGACTAATAAGAAGTGGTGGCTAAGCGGTTCAGACATCTGCTCGGCATGCTGAAGGTCCTGAGTTCGGATCCTATGAATACAACTTCACTTTTTGATGTTTTATTTTTGCTTTCAGCTTTTGTTAGTTTGTTGGTGGTCATTGTAATATTTTCGGAAACAAATATTGAGAATAAAAGTCTTAATAGTCTTTATTTAATAAAAATTATTACACCTCAAAAATTTAAAAACCATAATAATAAATGAGTAACAAATTGATTATAGTAAGTATTATGCTTAGGTTATTAATTACTTAAACCTATATATTCACAAAACCAAATCGATAGCAAAATAAAACAAAATAGATAAGAACGTTAGTCTTCGTTGAAATTTGTTGAATAAAAAAAGCTTCAGAGAAAAGTATCCACCCCGTTTTAAAACATTAATCTTTGCATGTCGCCACTGTCGAGCCAAGACAACATGCAAAATATCAAATCTAACAAAATTTATTTTACATTATCGGAATTACCACAACCAAAGGTTTGAACCAGGGTCCCATCGGTCCAACTGCACTCTAAGCCGCTTAGTTAACGACCCGGCTATCGAGATTCTTACGTCAGGCGGTGAAATTAAGAATCATTTGTTTAGCATATGACGTGTTGGTAGAATATAATTCTTCGCTACTGATTGACTGATATTGTATTTTAAAGTCACCCTCAACGCAAATAAATAATTATTTGCTATTGCGGGTTGACTTTAAAATTGACATGACAAATCATTAAAGGTGTTTGTGTTATGCGATATCTATTCCTGTTTTGAAACAGTTATAATAATAATGGTTTGATTAACAACTTTTATAAAAACCAAAAATTGCGGTTCTCTGAACAAGAACACAGTATACAGACGATAAAATATATTACTAGATATGGGCATTACGGTAAGATTATTGTTTGTTGTAAATATTGCTAAGTTATTGTTGCAATCACGTTACATTACAAGAGACTAACAAGGTGTGTTTATATTGTATTTCTAATTATCATCTTCATTACAGAGAAAAACAGTTCGGAGATGGATATAAAGGTGATGTGAACTGCCCAACTAACACTTAGGCGCTAAGACAAGAGCTATATTAGATGTATAAGAGCGCTAACCAGATCTTACAGTTATTAATAAGTGTTACTATTTGGAGTTAGAGCGCACTATAACTCCTCTATACCCCCGAATTGGGCACACTTTTATATCGCCTTGGGTTATTTAATGGCTGTACAACAGAGTTACAGATTTGGTTTAGAGGTATAATAGAGCTATTAGAGAGCTATAATAGCGAAAACTGAAACTACAAGAGATAAAAACGCGATAAATAAGCGGAAGTTAAGTCCTTTAGTGGTACAATAGATTAATATAGCGTTTATTAACTCTTTGGGTGCTTTGAGGGCTGCAAATAGGTGACTACTAACTCTTTAAGGGGAACAACAGAACTACAACGTCACTCACTATGTCTTTAGGTGGAATGAGGGTGGCAAATGGGTGATTATTAACGCTCTGAGCTCCAAAAGGTATCTAAGAGCTATAAGGTTCTTAAATTTTAACATCACGATATTCTTTTTTTTATCAACAGAATAATTACTTCTAGTTTTGTGTGCGTAAAATGTTTAGATATTTATTAATCCAAAAGGGCGCCTCGTTTGTGAAACTGAAATGAAATCGTTTAGTTCCAACTTATTGACTACAGGAGAGGTTGATTTTTCACTGCGAACGTAAGTACATTGTGATTAAGTATATGTATTATTAACAAATTATTCAAGCGCCCGATGACTAATGTCTCTTTACTGAAAATAAACAATGTATTAGATATGGAGTAACATAAAAGTTTTCGAAGAATCGAATAAAACATTGTTTATTCCAGTTTAAAGTAACGTGCTAGTCGTAATTAATACACATAATGAAGCATAAGTAAAATACTTTATATAAATCATAGTTGCTTCTGTTTTTATAACCTTAGTCAGATCAATTCGCAACCTTTAAATGGTGGGCAAACAAATTTAGGGATCCGTAGTACTGTCTGTCCGTAGCTTTTTGAGTGACATTCATTACACTTCTATTTTACAGTAACGCGAAAGTAACGCATACTGCTACTTTAAAACCACTGAAAAATAAGAAAAAGGTCCTTTATATCATGTTTATGTTTAAAATTTATCAATTATTTAGAAATCAGATATAGATTTCTGTGTTAGGCTTATAAGTACTTATGATAGGATGCCGGCATAGGAGATTCAATTTTATGTATATATTTTATTCACTGTATCTTTTCTCTCTCCTCTCATTCATCTCCTTCATCCTCCTTCATCTCCTCTTTTCAGTGACGTCATGAAATAACTTGTATTTTAATTTCAGAATGCCGTACACAACAATTGTACAAACTATAGAAAAAGGAAAATATGTGCTGTGTACTGCATGCTCCATCGGATCCATGGAAACATAATAATAGTACTAAAATGGCCTAAATGCAATGCGTTAAAACTTGTAAAATCTACAAACACCTTACTACAACTTGATGGGCGACGAATAAAGTGTCAAGTAAAAATAAGAAATATTTCAACTTATGCAGAAGCTGAACGCGAATTAGATTTTTTGTTATAACGATATGAAAACGTGTAAAACTTGACAAAAAAAAAACAAAGAGAAAGATGATGTTGATAAAGGACTTGATAAGTCGGAAGGCGGCCTCTGCAAAAGAGACCTACTAGTACAAGCTGTAGGTCTGATTGTGAATGATATGATACAAATTAATAACCTCTTGATCTTGACTATATTTTTATTGATTTATTACTATAAATCTTGATGATAAGCTGAATTTCATGAATCTTTATCAGATAATTTTTTTGCTTTATAGTTTTTAAATGACAAATATAAGGATTCAGTGTGATAAATAAATATATTTGAATATGATTCATTTAAAGAAAAACTAAGTTAATTTACTTTGTATAAAAGAATAAAAGAAATGTGATTGAAATATTGTGTTTAATTTGATTTATTATTTAGAAAATTATGTACGGGACCCAGATTGTCATTTTCGCAGAAAACTCCCGCTTGACTACTTCTAGTACCTACTATCACTTCGCCATTGCTCTGATATCAACAAGTGAACAAATAAGGGTTACAGAAGAGGTATTGAGATCTATTACTCTACCTAAATCTATACAGAAGTGACATTAGGCACTAGAAGTTCTATGATAGCGAAAAATGTTCCCACTGTTACAACTTTAAGTAATATAAGAGAGTATTGTACCTCTTTAGGTATTTGGTGCTATAATAACCATTGTATAAGTAATTATTGCTTTTGTACAACTTTTAGTTCTTGGCAAGAGTTCGTTAGCGCTTGCATAGCACTTTGGGGGGTTGTAGTCAGTGCTTACTTCTTATTTAGATTCTATGGTTGTAAGATTCACTTACAGCTATAAAACAAGATGCTTAGCCTGTATTATAGCGTTACAAATTGCTGCTGTATGCCAAGGGCGTCGCCAGCCCACGGCCCAGGGGGGGGCAAGCCGTAGCCAGAAATATATACTTATCGGCGGGGGGGGGGGGGGGGTAGAGCTTACGACCCTAGCGCTCAATAAGAGAAGCCCTATGTCCAGCAGCGGATAACATGGGCTGATGATTATGTACTCTAACTTAATCCAAATAATTTTCGCCGATATTTTGAAGTGTGCGGTCACTGGAAATAGTCGAAACTGAAGACTATAAAATAAACGGCGAGCGGAGCGAGCCGCGATTTTTTTTGAGACTTTCAGTCGTATGCAAAAAATGTAGAAGAGTTTGTATATATATTAAGGAGCTTAAGGAATAACAGCAAACAAAGAGCGGGGTTTAATAACGGCAAAACAAGAAAATAGGTACTTAATACATTCATCGATTAACGAAATAAAACTAATGTCGTGATCAGCCTTTCAAGATGGAGTCGGGCGTAAATGAATGTGATGCTCGCGCCTAGCTCACTTACTTACATAATATAAGGTACACTTATATAATACGATTCGAATGATACTTAGCGTGAGAGCAAGCCACCCGACGAATTTTGACGAACAAAAAATTTAGATTTTAAGACAGAACAACCACTTCCAGTACTCCCACGTATCCGAGAAAACCTTTCGGGGGTGGCTTGAATCCCCAAAACCCCCTATCCCTACGGACCTGTTTGCCTGTATGGCGATTGTAAATAAGAATGGTTTCATTTTCCATGTGAAAAGCTTTACGAGCTATACACAACACGTACATATTATAATATTTTGTTGCATATGACCGACCGAAACATCCGAAAATAAAAATTATTTTATATACAATATTTTTTAAAAGTTATATTTTGTAGTAACTGTCACTACTTATGTCTAGTGATAGTGAATTTATGCGGGATTTATCGGCAAAGCAAGATAATAGCAGGACTTTCGTTGTTTTGCAGTTGGCTAGGTACATTTTTTTGATCTCTAGGGGGGGGCAGCTGCCCCTCCCTGCCCCCCCCTGGCGACGCCCTTGTGTATGTCTTTAACCTTTAAACTCATCTTGTTATTACCCTTAAAACTATGCTGTATAGCTCACAGTGGAATATTTTGTTAGACTACACTCTTATGTTGCCAAAAGTTGTTATTGCTGCTGCTATAGCACCTTTATATCACGTTAAGGTCTAAAATAAGCTCTAATTGACGCCAAATTGTTTGTTGGGTGTGATCGCCAAGGCCCTCGCCCAATGGCTTTATATCAATGAATCTGAGCAACACCGTAATATTAGGGAAGTTCACTCAGAGGATCCCTTCAAAACTACGCCTGCAGTGCTGAAACTTTTGGAGTGTCACTGAGCACTGTCGACGACATCTTTTTATGGAGAAAAGTAGGATAGAGGATAAATCCTAAAAACATATTAGACCTCAGAACAAGGCTAAGGGGGCCTAACACTAGGTAAATATCATATTATAAATATGTATATAAATATGGTGTATTGTTGACATTTTTACTAACATCATTGCAACAGATATAAAAAGGTTTATTGTTTGTAGGTTACTGTGGACGGATGTCATCCAGGCGAGCTAGAGAAACTGGCAGCCGCATGAACAGTGACCGATGCCTTGAAGTTTTGAAGGAAGTCACGCTGCCGTCTATGCATGTCGCATATCCTGAAGGCCAAATATACCTAGTTCAGGATAATTCTTCAGTTCATCGGCCCCGAACCGTCCAAGCCTGGTTGAAGGCCAAGAAAAACAACGGAGTGGCCGGCTAAAAGCCCGGACCTAAAACCAATAAAAAACTTATGGGGTCAGATGGTTTTAAACTTGGATTTTAGTGAAATTATAATATAAAATAACAGGTATCCATCTATTTCTTTTTTTTTTTTTCAATAAGTTTTGTGTTAACGATACACCATCTGACCTCGCATATTTTTCTTATGTTATGTTTAAAGGGTTATCAAAAACTGTGAAAAGAGAAAGATATAAATTGCTTAACTGTTACAGTTAGCATGTTGGTTCTTACTCTCACATGCACAGATATCAATATTTCATATTTGAACCTTATTTTTTTATTCAACAAATTTAACCGAAGACTAACGTTTTTATCTATTTTGTTTTTTTTTTGCTATCGATTTGGTTTTGTGAATATATAGGTTTAAGTAATTTAATTAATAACCTAAGCATAATACCTAGGTACTTACTATAATAAATTTGTTACTCATTTACTATTATGGTTTTAAAATTTTTATTGTGTAATAATTTTTATTAAATAAAGACTATTATGACAAGTATGTAAATAATTCGAGAAATAACTAAATATTGTTTATACACCATATTTTTGTATACACTTACTTAATACCTTCTGAATATTTGTTTTCGAAAATATTACAATAACCACCAATAAACTAACAAAAGCTGAAAGCAAAAATAAAACATCAAAATGTGAAGTTGTATTCATAGGATCCGAACCCAGGACCTTCAGCTTGCCGAGCAGATGTCTGAACCGCTTAGCCACAACTTCTTATTAGTCATCAACAAAAATCTTAAACGGCTCGATGTCATTGTTAGGGGTGTATCCTTTTCTCTGACGCTTACTGTACATAATTATTCAATGCAAAATAAAGTAGGTTAGCAAAGTGAAATTCTAGGAAATAATATTAAATCGAAAACATTGGTTATTGCTAAATGTAAAATAATATTAATTGATGTAATATCCTATCATGATCATTTTGATAAATTACAATACAAACTTACCAACGCGGCCGGGTGGCGCCATTTTTTCGCGCATCCACATGTGTGCTTGACAGGTTATGTCAAACGGTCGGAAGTATTAAAAACCATAGACAAAAAACATCACTCTAAGGGGATGAATTATATTAGACCGGGCCGAGTGCGGGCCGGGGCGTGGCTGGAACGGGGCCCGTCCGTGCTACACGTTTATACTACACCGAGTGTTAAACGGGCTATAAGCCGCCACGGTCGCTTCAATACGGCGTAGTGATGTGAATATTCCCAATTATCGAAATTTAATAATAATGGAGTTTTCTTTACTGGAGATGGCTGCTATTGCGGTAGCTCTAGGTGAAGAGGAAGCAGAAGCAAGAACTAAGAAGAACCAGGTTAAACGGAAATGGAGCGTGCATTCGCTTTGGAGAAGGCGTCAATTTGACGGAGAATTTAATACTCTATGTAGATACTTACCAGACAATGAAGAAAAATTCTTTAGATATTTTAGAATGTCCAAGGAAAACTTTGACATTTTACTAAATGAGCTAAAGCCCGCCCTTACAAGACGAGAGCAGACGAGATTCAAGACACCGATAGAACCTAAACAACGATTAGCAGTGTGTCTCAGGTAATTACTATAAAATAAAAAAAATGCTTCGTTTTGTTTGCACTAAGACTTTAATCAATCAATCAATCGCATATTGTACAATTGTGACAGCAAAATTAAAGTTTACAGGCGGGAGAGTCTAAACAAAAGGTACATACATATACAAGGTAATAATAACAAAATTAAGGACATACTCTAAAACATTTTCATTATATTTATTATGACATTTAATTTATGATTCTTCAACCGTCGAATTGTCACTGGAGGGGTTATACTCCCTCAAAAATGTTGATAGGTCTGTGTCTATAGAATTATCTTCTTGTTGTGTCGGCAGTGGTGGCGGCGGAGGGGTTGGAGTAGATGTTGATGGTGATGATAAAGGCGATGGTGATGTATAAGTTTGAGGATCAGTGCTCAACCGTTCCCATTCTAAATCCTGAACAACTTGGAATATTCTTCCTTTTGCTATATGTTGATAATAAGGCGAAAATGTTTTTATCGTCGGTATCAAGCCCTTGAAAAAAGCATCGATATGATCATCTTCCTCTATATGTTTTTTATTTTCAATAATATATTTCATTAGAGAAGCTGAAGCGGATGGTTGTGACGACGCTTGCTTTTGCGCACGAGCACGAGCTTGTTTTTTTTTACTGTATTTGCATTTTGGGATGAATGACTTGAAGTTGTAGGTGCAGTTATATTTTGCGGCGAATTTAGAGAAGTTGTAGACATACTGGGGTTTTGAGGCAAAATTTCAGGTGTAGAAGTATCAGTTAGTGCAGTTGTTGAAGTATCAGTTAGTGCAGTTGTTGGAGTATCAGTATAATCTTGAAGCGTCTCTTCAGGTTCACCGTCATTTGAAATATTTTCGATAACTTGTCTGTCCTGTATATGAACGACCAAAAATTGGAGCAAATCCTCGTATTTATATTTTTTTATTTTGGCTGCTGCTTGACCACTTTTTAGTTGTCTTTTGTTCAAGTTTTTTTTTTAAATTGATCTCTAATATTTGTCCATCTTGATTGACAAACGTTAGGTGAAACAAACATAGGTGCAAATAAAATTTGTATATAGCTTGAAAACATTATTAATATTAGTAATGGAACCCTTTTATTAGATTTAATAAATAAATAGTATTCTTCAATAGAAAATTTTGTGATTTAATTTAATAAATGCAATAACATGGTATTCGCCTTCTCTCTTCTTGCCCTGACAAAGAAGGGTGGCAAATAACACATCTTTATCTTTTCAGATACTTGGCAACTGGAGATTCCTACTTGACCATTTCATTCAGTTTTCGGTTAGGTCACACGACACGACAGTCCATCAAATTGTAAACAGTACATGTCGTGCTATTGTTAACGTACTTATGAAAAAAGTAATGCCACAACCGTCGGAGGATAATTGGAAATTGATAGCGCATGACTGAAAATTTCCCAACTGTATTGGTGCATTGGATGGAAAGCATTTTGTCATTGAGGCACCACCTAATAGCGGATCTATCTTTTATAACTATAAGAACACTTTCTCAATCATACTGTTAGCGCTTGTTGACGCGCGTTATAAATTTATTACAGTAAACGTTGGATCATATGGAAGAAATAGTGATGGTGGTGTTTTTGCAGTCTTCTTTAGGACAACGACTAGAAAATGGAACTTTGAATCTACCTGCAGCAAGACAATTACCTAACTCGGATATTATTGCACCATTCGTTATAGTAGCCGATGAAGCGTTTCCTTTGAAAACTTATATAATGCTACCTTACCCAGGTACCCAAACAATAGGAGATGCCACTAAAACATATTTTAATTATAGATTAACGCTGGCACGACGTTTAGTTGAATGTGCTTTTGGTATTCTAGCTCAAAGGTTCAGATTGTTCTTTAGAAGAATAAAGATGGCCCCAAAAAATGTTGATAATGTAATATTAGCTGCTTGCACACTTCATAACTATTTACGCAACCAAAATGACATGACTTTTACACCACGTGATACAGAACAATCTATATTACAGTTAAGGCGGTCCATTCTTGATCAACTACGACCACAAAATCACGGACAATCTACAAACGATGCATTTGCGGTCAGAGAAATATTTAAAAACTACTTTTCGTCACCGGCCGGACATTTTAATAATACAACCTAAGAAGAATAATAATAAGAACCTATAGGTCGGAACGAAAGAACCCCGGTCTAATATAAATCTTCCCTTATACGTCAACTGTCTAAACTCAAGCCCGCGAAACTCAAAATGCACCCCGAGACGTTTGAATGTTATGTACAGAAAAATGTACAGCGGGTCTCACTGACTACAGAGGTAGATGTTGGGTTGGGACTGATGACCGTAATTTAATTTGTCCATAAAAATGTACCCGGGGTCTTAGGAGGTTAATAAAATCACTTTTTTTTGTATAGGTTTGCCATACTCATCATTTTTATCATTATTATCTGTCGGCTTAAAATCAGTACAGTTTCCGGTAGATCTAATCAGTTGCTTTGCCAATAAGGTTCCATGACTGTTTCGTTGGTCAAACTGCCGGGTTTCTCCGTACTACAACAAGACAGCGCGCGAAGGTAATGATTTGTATTCATTCTTTCTATAATATAAAAATCACTAACTCAGAATAATGAAACATTGTTAATCGGATATGAACCTTATTGTTTACGATCGAAAGTCTTCTTTCGTATATATATGAAAATACAAGGTATTTCCCCGAAACTCTAGGCAGGCCAGTGCATTCATTTCATTGTTTATTATTGAATATTGTTCAGACCGATAGATATGAACTAAGGTTCAGTTCAGACGAAGGAGTTTGATACAAAATTGTTGTCATTAGAAAAAGTTTTATCGGATTGTATTGTAGTATTGTAGGTATCTCAAAAAATCGTATGTTTTCTGTACGATTTCGATGTTTCGATCGTACTCGCAAAAAACTTGCAAAAAATCGTACAAATAAGATTTAAATCGTACAAATGGCAGCCCTGCACTAAACTAATCTTAAACTAAGACATGATACATACTATATGACATAAAAATAACACATACTAATATGGAGGTAATCTTATTTCTAAGTCGACCACTGTGGCGCGGTGGGCGAAGGTCCGTCTGCGACGCAGGAGGTTGCGGGTTCGATTCCCGCCTCGGGACAAATATTTGTACGATCTGCAGATATTTGTTCAGGGGTTCTGGTTGTTTTCTATGTATCATAAAAATATCTATCTATTTAATAATATTGTATTATGTATATCAGTCATCTAGTACCCATAACACAAGCTCTGCTTAGCTTGGGGCTAGATGTTGCTGTGCTGTGCGTACCTCATCACCAGCCTATACTAGTCCACTGCAGTGTGGCCAACGTAGGCGATTTATCGCCATTTAGGCTACCTAGGACTAGCAGGAGTTGCACCCGAAAATGGGTATTTGTCATCAATAAATAATACGCAATTTTAATCTTAACATTTTTCATTATAGAAGTTTAATACAACATGCAAAAAAGTACACCTCAATAATCCAGTTTTAAAGTTACAGATCACAAATAAAATAAAATTCGATTTTTTGTTAAATTTCTACAAAAAAATCTGTTGTATTTTTTTAGCTAGGTAAACTATCTAGCTTTCAAATGAGACTACTTTGAATAAAATACACCGTTTACTTAAACAGAAACGAAGAAAAAACCAGATGAAGTAGATTTCATTAAACAAAATCAACGTTTCTCGGAATACCTCTTTGGACCTGGAGGTCTAACATGGATATTTTGAGATCTAACCCTTGTTACTACAGGACATGTCTTTCAATTTCTAACATCAAAAATGATTTTTTGAACTTGTTCAATGTTTTGAGCAAGTTCGGAAAGCGGTGCGGTGTGTCATCTTCAGTTGGTGTTGGCGTGGTTTTCGCTCATGGGTTCCTGTACCTGGCTTCTATTTTCCTGTTCCATAGGTTCTACTCCTTCTTCTCCATCATCTAAATCACTGAATCACTTCCTCGACATCATTGTCTTCTTCTAACCACCGGATCACGCAACATTCCAAGTCTGGCCCCATAAGTAACTAAACAAAGTAATAATAATTAGTAGATACACAAAAATATGCTAAACTAAAAATATTATTCTTACTGATACTCTGTCAAAAATCAAATATTAAAATTTTATATATTCCGAGGTTAAAAAGTAAAAGTAAAATCTGTGTACCTACTTACATCCAGCCAGTTTCATTACGCCAATACTCGCGCGTACTACTATTGTAGAAAATGACTTTTGAACGCTAATTACGGAAACTTGCAATCGCACTGCAGGTGGGTGCCCCAATAATTTGGTGCGTAATTTTGTCGCCGAGGCTTATCCCAAAGAGTTACGTATTAAAATCAAGAAATGGCTCTAAAATATATGACTGCGTTCTACTATAGTAGAGCGCGCGTGCACTCTAGTGTTAAGCTTGAAATAGTAATGTAATACTATTTCGTTTCTAAATTATAAAAAAAAACATGTTTTTTTTTGTAAAAATTATTATAAGTCACTAAGAAATGTTCTTTTATTAGTTAATATAAGAACATTTCTTAGTGACTTAGAAAGCATATGGTCAAAATAAGATGAGGCGTAGTAATTTAGGAACATGATTATGATCAACAAGAGACTTCAAATCATTTTTTTTTCTTTAAGCTAATGGTAACTTAGACGTGTATAGCGGTTTCAGATCAGAGATTGTAGCAGTTGATGCGGATCCTTGTCTTCGTGTTCCTACTTTAGTGGTTTCTAACTTGATCTCCTTAAAATCTGTGTCAGCATAAGAGGTTTTATAAAAAAACTGAACTTTAACTGTTTCATTTTCGTTCTTAATGATTTTGATAATTTTTATATCTGCAAGTTTCACTTTTTCTCCGTCCATATTTTTCGAAATAGCTTTGTCAGTTATTGCTTTAATGTCATAAAATTCCGAATGACTCATTTCATTTACAGTATATGGTTGCCCTCTTTTTTTTTTGCACTTCTGATGGCAGCTATGTCCTGAGCTGACATAGATCGGTCCTGATATCAAAATTTTCTTTACTTCTCTTTCTATTGTAGAGTGAACCGCGTCTCCTTCGTTTTGTGTGTGTCCTTTTATTAGGAATTTATGTGTAATTGATTTAATTGGTAGTAATTGGTAAGCTTAATATGTCAATATGCATTAATAAATGAAGCTACTTTGCGTAAGTCATAACGACATTTTCATTATAGTGTCATTATGTTGTTATTTGTCTTGAAAAATATCAGGCTACTTTAATTAACTTAATGACACTAACAAAAAATGTCGTTATGGCATCACTTTAGATCTAAAACTTACCGATTCTTTAACTGCTATAACGTCTCTAAGCGTAAAGTGTCACCATTCCTTGCACTGAATAATCATCCACTGTTGACAACTCGTTGCTTAATGGCAAAAGTGTCATTCTGCAGTCACACCTCGTGTGTTTGGCGCGAAAGAACGTAACGTCACAATCACAAAGCCATCAAGCGGTTTTTACGTGAACTATGTATTAAAACCAGTGTCTTCGGAAAAAATAGGTAACAATTTGTAGTACAGATGGCGTTACTTATCTCTAAATTGATGATTTTTGTTTAGTGACATTAAGGAAATTAATTGCGATATGTAAAAATAAAATGCAGGCGTAAAGCTAATAACAAAAAATCTTATGTTTTGAATGAGTCCCCGTACCAAAACGGAAAATGCATGTATTATGTATATAATGGTGTTCCTTTTACTCGTTTAGGTACGATACTTTTTAAATCATTTAAATCGGTCCATTGGTTGCGAAGATATTAAACATTTTGTAAAAGCCAACCGCGGGGCGGCCGTATAGACCGTGGTGACGTCACGAGCCCCGTTCCGCCCGCGCGCGCGTTCTCCGCCATTCATTTATTAAAGTTCACTCGATCTGGGCGGGTCGTGTAGTGCTTTTGTGGTTTTTACGTGAAAATATGCAGAATTATAAGTACTATGTAGTACCGAAATGTACTAATGCTTCAATTAGTACTCCTGAAAAATTGTTTCCAATGTGCCAAAGGACCCGAAAAGTCGCAAAAAATGTACTGTCATGAAGAAACAATTAAGTTTGTACATACTTATCTACATAACAATGTTGAAAATAACGGCGTAGCAGTGGGGCAGTTGTGTTTGTTGTTGTAACTACAACAACAAACACAACTGCCCTGGCTGACTAACCTAAAACTTTTAAGTATTTAATATATATTGTGTTGTCAAGGGTATTAAAATAAATAACTCAAAAAAAAAAAGAATCAAAGTAAGTAATAAATCAGCATTTTTTATTTTAAAATATTCTTAATAGTTCACAATTATTATGCCACAATCACAACTATAAAAAAAATTGTAGGCAATATTGAGACATACCTACATTAGGAAGTAAGGTATGTATATAATTAATGACTGAATATTTAGTACCTACCTGGTCTTGATAAAAGTTAGTAGGTATTTTTATTAAAGTTTAGATAGTTTTATAATCAGACCCCAGAAAAAATCGACAATATAACTGTTACTTAATCTAGGCAGGTACCTATTTGGTCTTAGCACTTTTGCACAAAGCTTACTAGAATACATTATATTTTTTACTTATTTCTATCCCTCTCTCTTCTTATAGTTCGTTGTTTTCATCGTCTTCTTCATCAGTTTCTGCTAAATCTGTCTTTAACATTTGAATGTGTAGGCAGTGTTCTGTATTCATTGTGAAATCTTTTAGGTATAACACCTTTCTCACAGGGGTTACTATGTGCCACATTTAGAGGTTTTTTCATTTTAACAAAAAAAAAATACAGGTATTTCAGTATTAATAAATAAAATCATATTGGTAATATATTTATTTATGAGTTCTGAATAACAAAAATTAAGAAACAATAATACTTAGTCTAAGAAAACATAATATTGTTGGCATATCACCTGCTTATTTGGGGTGAAAATGTGCCACGCTACATTTCTCTTTATATCTCTTAAAACAGTAGGAATGGCACATTGTCACCTATAGCTAATCAAAAAATGTTCATCTAGTGCCCTATTACACAGATAAAAAATATGTGTTGCCATACAAAAAAATATAATTATTTTTGGTAGAAATAAATTATTCTAACTCTACCAATTCGGTAATTCTGTACAAACCTCTTTTTGATACCAGAACTGGTTCGTTTATTGCCTGAATTATCTCTGAGTTGTCTTACCAAATTATATCAGGCTTGGAGGGCCATTTCCATATGTTATGCCCAGCTTTTTGCATGGCAGACACAAGAGCCGATTCAGGTAACTTTCTCAATATTTTTCCAGGATAAACGTTTCCATCATATTTAACAAGAACGTTACTTCCTTCCTCAACATCTAATGATTTGTTACCGTCTTCCTCATTTTCTTTCAAACTGTTCACTATGCTGCTATTATTTTCTTTCTCATTTTCTCCCCGTACTTCTTCGTCATTTAAATCGCACCAGTTAGTACTGCAGTCACTTTCTTGGAATGATATATTTGACGACGCACTTGTACTGTCATCGTCTGAACCTACATATATTTTCTTTTTCTTCGATTTAACAACATATTTGCCTTTTAATTTAGCAGGTCCTTTCGCTGATTTTTTAAGTCTCGGCAGAGATTTCTTAGGTTTACGTTTTTGTGGTCCCCCAAAAGATGTACCTGGTTGCGGCTCGATGTTTCTTACTGCTATCAAAGTGCCATGAGATTGCTCCCCATGTTTTGTATCTGCCATTGACTGATCCGTTTGGATTGAAGATGAGTGGATAGTCCCAATTATACTTTCTATTTCGCGTTGAGTAGATGATGGGGAGATAGTAGGGGCTACTATTCTTGTCTCCTGGTTGGAATCTACATTCTCGATGTTCCTTGATGTTCCCGATGCCTCCATAACAAATTCTGAAGATTGATCAGAATCCGAAAGAAGAGGAGACAAAATGATATCTCGACTTGTTGTTTCTTCTTCTACTAAATCTGCAGCTGTAATAATTCTTGTCTCCTGGTTGGAATCTATATTCTCGATGTTCCTTAATGTTCCCGATGCCTCCATAACAACTTCTGAAGATTGACCAGAATCCGAAAGAAGAGGAGACAAAATGATATTTCGACCTGTTGTTTCTTCTTCTACTAAATCTGCAGCTGTAATACTTTTACCCGGGGGAACGTTTACGCGTCTCCTTCTTCGATTAGCCCTTGTTTCAGTGACTTGCACTCTTGTAGATCTTAAATTCTCCAGAAAGCTCTCCCCTAATAATTCACGAACTGGGACAGTAGCCTCCAGCTGCTGATTTGGCATTCTTTGCAATACAGGATCTCGGTTTAAGGGGAACAAACCACACTTTCTGAAACCAGATTTTAAATTTTGCGAAGTGTTGGCTTCCATTTCTTGGATCATTTGTTTTAAGAGCATCGGGAACTGGTCTTTCGGCACACTGGAGCTTCTACTATTACGTGTATTATTTTTCCATTCGTTTAACCCTTAATTCGACGCAGTGCAGTATACTTCCCGTTGAATTAAAAAAAATATACATTATAAATTTGACCGTGCATCTCGAATTCAAGGTGAATAATTGCACCGGAAACTATCAAACTACACTACTAAAAATCGGTAATACACACACATTAACGGGACGTGAGCAGTTGGCGGCGAGATGGCTGGGAGAAAGGACGCGCTGCGCGGGCTCTCGGTAAGTTGCATTTTATTCATTGTTTTATGGTTTATTTTTTTGTAATATCATTGAAAACTACAGATAATATACCTAGAAAACTACTTATGATGTTTTGATTGTCTTACTGAGTTTTGTTTAGTTTTTACGATACCCACAACTTGCATGTCCAGTATACTTCCCGTTGTCGAATTACTAGTGAAACAAGTGCTAAATAGTATGTCCAGTATACTTCCCGTTGTCGAATTAATAGTAAAAATAAGTGCTAAATAGTATGTCCAGTATTCTTCATGTTGTCGATTTACTAGTAAAATAAGTGCTAAATAATGTCCAGTATTCTTCCTCTTATCAAAGTAGTCGAAAACTAAATATAAAATCGTATAGTTAGTATTTTTCCCGTTGCCGTATTATATAATAGGAAAAATACTTTTGTTGGTTCTTATAATTTTAGGGATTCGCAAATAAAAAGTTTTGTGCCTTACTGTTTTTCGTTTTTCAGAGCTTCAAGTCTAGAGGACAACGCTTAGTAGCATTGGTGCCGCCTGAAAATGCTCCTTCTGATATGGATACTGGTTCTGAACCTGAGAATGAAGAGGAATTTGCAGTCAATAGAACTGAAGAGTTCTCCTCCTCACCTTGCCCTTCCATCGATTCAAGCCTAGAGCGCATGAATATATTAGAGAGCTCCGAAAATGAAACACAAGGCAATAGTTCAACTGATAGTGAAATGACTAACGTTGAAGATGATACGTTCATGTTCACAGGAAACGAAAATCTTCAAACAGAGGACCATCCTAGCGTCAGTGTCAGTGAGAACAACCCCGTGTTAGAAGTCGAAGACAACTTGAACGATGAGAGACCTCCATTGACCCATATTATTAACAACGTACTACCACCTACTGGCGAAGTAAATTATAGTGCAATACCAAGTTTTGCTTCGTTATTGTCGGTTCCGTCATCAGATGCTTCGTCTATTGCTAGTCCATCTACAGCGAGAACAACCAGGCGTAAAAGAATAATACCAAAACGAGCTGTGCCAAATGTCCGAGCAAAAAAGAGCAAGAAAACACTAATTGTGAGCTACAAATGGAAAAAGGGACAATTCAGACACAAGGCTGACATTCCGTCAGATGACTTTGTGTTTGATTTACCGGATACTGACTCTCCGATTGACTTTTTTTTACCGTTTCTTCTCCCCAGATATACTCGTTGATATCGTCGATAACACAAACTTGTACTCAACCCAAAGAACGGGCAAATGCATCCAAATGACAATCGAGGAGTTGAAAGACTCTCATGATTCTTCTTATCATGGGTATAGTGAACATGCCTTCTTATCTAGACTATTGGTCTACAGAATTCAGATATGCTCAAGTGGCTGATGTCATGCCATTGAAACGATTCGAGCTGATTCGACGCAACATTCACTTTGTGGACAACGCCTATTCGGATGAGGACAGATATTGCAAGATACGACCATTCATTGAAAAAATAAGGAGAAACTGCCTCGCAACGGAAGAAGAGACGAAGTTTAGCATCGATGAGATGACAATACCGTATAAAGGGACTAAAGCAGGTAACCGGAGACAGTATAACCCTATGAAACCTAACAAATGGGGATTCAAGAACGTAGTACGCGCTGGTGCATCTGGAATCGTCTATGATTTTCTATTGTACGGCGGCGATGACACTTTCCGGTATATCGATTTTAGTGAGGAGGAAGAGCAGATGACCCTAGGTGCTAAATTGGTATTAGCTCTTTGCAAGACGATTCAGACTCCAGGATGTGCTGTTTATTTCGATAACTATTTTACAACGCTCGACTTGATCTGGTATCTACGTGAACACCGAGGGATTTTTAGTCTGGGAACCATACGCCAAAATAGATTGAAAGGTTGTATCAAGGGACTGTTAAGTGACAAAGAACTAAAGAAAAGAGGCACAGGTTCTTTTAGCCAAATCGTAGATAACGATAAAAAGATCGCCATTGTCAAATGGTTTGACAATAAAGTTGTGACATTGGCTTGTTCCTATGCAGATGCTTATCCAGTTCAAGAAATAAAGAGATGGAGCAAAGTACAAAAAAGAAAAGTTAGTGTCACGTGTCCGCAGTTAGTTAGACACTATAATCAACACATAGGAGGCGTTGACCTGTGCGACATGTTGATAGCTCTCTATAGAACATCTTTCAAGAGCCGTCGTTGGTACATGAACATCTTTGGCCAAATGTTAGATATATCGGTGAACAATGCTTGGCTGCTCTATAGGAGAAAATGCAACATGAGGAGCCTGAAGAACCTAAGCCTGAAAAAGTTTAGGCATAGGTTGGCAGTCGAATTGAGGCAAAAAGGAAGATCCATTGAGACCGAACCACCAAGTCCTGTACCGAAAAAAGCGCTGATCCAAAACCCAAGTGCACCGAGGCCCCCAGTTTCTGTGCGCTATGATGGATACAACCACTGGCCTGAATATACGGCATATGGCCGTTGCAAGTTCTGTAAGAACAATAAAACGAACATACATTGTTCCAAATGCAAGCAGAGGTTGTGCTTAGTGGCTAAAAGAAATTGCTTTTATAATTTCCACAATAAGTAAGTAGCTAGTGACTAAAACAATAAAACATTTTATACATCAATGTACATTGATATCTTTGATGTTTTTAAAAAGTATAATACTATTTTTGAATAAGCCAAATGTTGATTATTATGAAAACTTTATAGATAGGTACTTAACTTATTATTATGTTCAAAACATACCTAAGTGAGATTTTTGTACTTGTAAAATTTCAGTTACTATTAGTATTGTAAGCTTAAACCAATGTAACTATGAGACTAATTTTACCAAAATATAATGAATATTTTTCTATAAAATCACTAGTTTCTTTTATTCTTTCTCTTTGACAGCGGGAAATATACTGCACATGGTTGGATTCCATTAATTTCTTATGAACTTGACAATGTCCAGTATAATGGACGTAGGTTTTTCAGGAAACTGAAAGAAGTAGAATTTTTTAGGTATTTTTCCTAGGGTCCCATAAAGGCTAAGAACCGAAATCTATAACTGTTTTACAAATTTATAAAAAAAAAATCCGTCAAATTAAGGGTTAATATCTTCCTCCATGCGATTTTCATAGGTCGAAAATATGCTACGTCTAGTGGTTGAAGTAAGTGCGTAGCATTTGGAGGCAGAGCAATAAACGCAATATTGTTAGCTTCACATAAAGAGATAACGTGCGGGCTTATGTGCGAGCTGAGATTGTCTCCAATCAAAACTTTTTTACCGGTTTGTTTTTTAAGTATAGGCAGCATCGTGTATTCAAACCAATCCTCAAAACAACGTGCGTCAAACCAACCAGATTTGGTACGATTGTATCTTGCTTGTGGAGGACCATTTTCTGCCCACGTCCCCCACATATTCTCAGCTTTATATACTACGTATACTGGGGCTAATTCGCCAGCTGCGTTTCCGCAGATCATTATCGACGTTGCTGCCTTAGAAGAGTTTTTAATGGTCTCGGGATACTTCGTCCCTCTTCTAGTCAGAACTTTTACTGAGCGTGGGTCATCAACCAAGGAAGTTTCGTCATAATTCCAAATGTTAGAGTCAGGGACATTTTCGGTTTCTTTTTCGTAGTTATCGAAAAACTCGTTAACAACAGCTTCGTTTATTTCTGCTCGACCATGGGTTATATTCCTAGCCACTCGATTGGACAACAGTGACTTGTGACGCTTTAAAAACGAATAAACCCACTCCTTGCCTGGCAAATTGTTAGCCAACTTCGGCACCTTTCTACCTTGTTTCTCCAAATACGATTTAGCAACGCAGCGTAGCTCTAGTGTTGTTATTGGAAATCCAAAGGCTGATAATGCAGTTATGTGAGATATCAAAGCAAGTTCTTCTTCCTCACTAAATACAGTTTGACCTCCGTGTTTTAATGGTGCTTTGTTTTTTAATTTTGATGCTAAAGTGTTTCTGTGAATGCCATATTTTTCGGATGCGGCCCGCCTTGAGATTTTACCTGATTTAATTTCATCTAAAATTTTTTTTAATGTTTCTTCTGTATAGTCTTTATAAGACCTGCATCCAATAGGCCTTTTATAATCTCGTGGCATGTTTCCAGTTCTGAAATAAATGAATTAAGTATACCGTTTAAGAATTTTTGTGAATGGTAGCATTTTATCATCGCCCTTCTAGCAACACTATGGTGGCACATTTTCACCTGCGAAATTGAGTTTTATTCTTAACACACCTGTTTTAATGTGATAACCAAAACATTTTGAATATGATTTAAATGCATTTTAATAAGGATTAATAGTACTATAAACTCAACATACCTTGATAACGATACGTGTGGTAGTTTTTATTGCATCACCAAAAGTTTACACCTAACCTCAAAACGTGACAAACCGGTTCTCTACTTCAATCACAGATAATGTCAAAAAAGTTGCCAGGATCATTAAAAAAAAAATAGATAATTATTACGAAACTATCCAAAAATCTAATTTTGAACGAAACATGTGTTGTTAGTCTCAGTTCTAGTGAAAATTGGCCAAAATGTATTAACTGACCCTCATTGCACATTTTCACCTGCCAGGCACATAGTCACCACGAACGACGGTAGTGAAATAAGATCTTTGTACTTTGCATCTGTTATTGGGAGTTGTGAGTTGTATTTGAGGAGCATAGGAACAAAAAGGGATTAATCCAGTTTCGCAAATTTTTGGCAAATTAAAAAAAACTCTGTAGTTTTAATGTTTTTGACTTTTAGGAAATAATTTTTTAGCATTAATAAACAGCACTTTAAACTCTTTAATTTAGATAAAAAATTACATAAATTGAATTGATAGAGCCTGATATATTCTTATTTGTAATTTGGAGATATCCCTTTTTGTTCAACACTTCTTGGATTTGTCACTTTCTGAAGAAAACAGTTTTGGATATATCCCTTTTTGTTCATCACTACTTGGATATGTCCCTTTTCTTTGAAAAACATTGGGATTTGCCCCTTTTTGTTTACAAATAGGTAAGTACCGTCAACTGTGGCATCTTTACCATAATTTTGAAGGAAAAACGTCATAAATCGAAAACAAAACAATTTAGGATTGAGATATACCTATTAATCGACGAATAAAGTATTTCGCTTTAGTTTTTTTTATTCTTTGCGTCTTAGCCTTTTAAATCCACTAAGATAGCACCTGAAATATGGTTTAGGTAAAGCCAAAAAAATGGCATCTTTACCTATGCAGTATTTCTTAGTAAAATGAGGTCTATTTGTTTTAAAGTGGTAAAGATGCCGTTCCGTTTTATATTCTGTATATAGATTTAGGGAAAAATTCAATAAAAAAGTATAATACAGGCAACACCAGCTGTTAGGTAAAGATGACACGGGTTTTATTGAAATCTTCATACAAAATATATTTCTTGCCAGGGCTGACACTAGCCCAAAAAAAAGGGGTACTGCCACGGACTAATAAACTGGTTTTCGAAAGTTATCTTATTTTAAATATGTATTTTTGTTTTTAATCAATATCAAAAGACACTTTTTAATAAATGATTTATTGAGTACCAAATCATTTATTGTAACCAAAATTTCTTTAACATTTTTAATAGTTAAGTAGATACACAGTTAAGCTTATTATTCTAGTTTGTACTGAAATTTGACGTCAAAATACAAGATTCCGCGTCGGTTATTGCAAGGATTGGGTAAAATTTCTATTATGTCATTTTCAAATACAATACTTGTATCGGGAACTGTAGGCCAGTAAAACCCGCCATTTTTATATCTCATAAATTTTGCTAAAATGCCAACGTGCTCGGTAATGTTCGTAATCAGACCAAAGTAGTACTTATTTGTATTTTTGGTGCTTTCAAACTTTACCAAAATGTATTGTCCAATGAGTAAGTTTTTGACATTGCGTGTCTTCTTACTTAGCTCATTTTGTGTCTCCTCTATATCATTTCCGTTTGTCTCTTTTCTTATTTCAATTTCTTCGATTTGTTGTTCTATTTTCTCTTTCGTAATGTTTTCTAATAGATGGAGGTTTTCCTTTTCCTGTGTTTCTTTCAGTTGTTTATCTGTCTCTTTTGCTTCCAATTTGTTTATTTGAACCATTAAATCTTCTTTCTCCCTTTCTTGGTCCTCTATCCTCTCTCTATCCAGCCTCAATAAATAATCCTGCAAGTCTTCATTTTCTACATCGGAAGAATCGGCATATTTTACAGAGCATATAGAATCTGAATCTGAATCATTAGCGTAGGGTCTTTTGGCTAAAACTCTCTTTTTAGGTTCACCTTTCGTAGAAATGTTTTCTCTCTTTTTCGTACAACCAGATGGCCCAGCTTTCACTTCGTCTATTTTTGTTATTTGTGTATGTTCTATGTTATCTTTTTTGGGTGGTAATATTATAATATCTGAAAGGATAGTAATTTTACTTTTCTTTTTTTCTGGTGCGTCGCTTGGCGTCGCTGCTTTATCCTTATTTATGTCCGAGCTTGTGACAGATTTTCCAGCTGGAACACACATTTTTTTATTTGTATTTCTTTTTATAGGATTTGGGTTCCGGTTCTCTTTGAGATAGTCAAGCAAGGATTTATCTACGTCATGGGTAAACTCCTCATAATATTCCGGAATTTTCGAGTATACTTTTCGTGGATTGTACGGAGATATGCCAGTGGCTCTAAATACTGATCAGGTTGTCTTTCTTATTTAGGCTCGCGTCTTCAATTAATTGCTTCAAAAGCAAAGGAAAGTGGATTTTATTGAGAGACGTCTGTTTTGGGTTTTCAATTTTGTATTTCAGAAGTATCTTTCTCCACGTTCTTTTGAGTGGGGCAAAAAATGCAACGTCCAGAGGCTGGGTTAATTGCGTTGAATTGGGTGGAAGTAACACGAACCTAATATTGTGACGCTCACAAAGTTCTATGACATCTATGTTGATATGACTTGAAAGGTTGTCTCCAATTATCACCTTAGGACCTTCTAGACTTTCAGCCCATGGTATTATGATTGTTGTGAACCAATCCATGAACATAGCGGAGTCGAACCACCCACTTTTCGTTCGGTTATAACGAGTCCCTTCTGGGCCTCCATTGCACCATTGCGTCCACATATTCTCGGATTTATAAACGACGTAAGGAGCTAAAAGATCACCACTGGCTGTTCCTGAGAACATTATAGAAATACAACCTTTCGAGTGGTTGACAATTCTTTCGGGATATTTAACTCCTCTGCGAAATATGCCTTTGGCTGCTCCCGGGTCGTCACTGACGTTTGTTTCGTCGTAATTTAGTATATGAGTGGCTGGCAAACCTTCAACAGAATTCTTCAAATTTTCGAAATATGTCTGAAAGTCTTCAAGGGTTTTTTCGGCTCTCGCTTTTTTAATGTTCTGTGTAGACCTTACGGTCAGCTTATCCTGATGTCGTACTAAAAAGTTCTTGACCCACCAGTCTCCTGGAGGATTCCCATTAAAAATGTCGGCTTTATTATATTTCTTCAAAAAATCAAATACAATCAACCGGAAATCTAATTGTGTCAACGGACATCCAAATTCAGATGCAACAATAAGTACTTTTACGAACTGGAGCTCCTCTTCCTCAGAAAATCGGTACCGTGGGCCAGGTTTGTTAGTGTGTAAATTTTTGACCCTTTTTTCTATCGTGCGGCGTGGTATTCCAAATTGCTTCTCCGCATCATATGATGTCACGTTTTTGTTACGAACCATTTCAACTGCAAGGCTGAGTATTTCCTCAGAATAATTTTTGTAGGTCCTTGCTCCTATCCTTCTTCGGTTTCTTTTAGGTTTAGGACGACCCATACTTAATTGGTCTGAAAAAAGAAACCGATTACCACACTAATACCAAAATCCGAATCCGGTTAAAACAGTTTTGTTAGTTATAAATACCGAGCTTCGCTTAGATAAAACTGTGTTTTTACAACCAACACAACTATTCAAAATAACTTAAAGTGCAAAAGAAACTACATACATAATTTCACCGAAAGTCCCCTCCCTTTTTCGTACGTAATCGGTTAAGTAATAGTGCCAACACTAGCCTCAGGTAAAGATGCCAATACAAGAACTGTGGCAACTATACTTAACCTCAACTATCATTACCTATGCAAATTTCTCTTGAAATAGTTTATGAAAGCCCTTAATAATAGTTTCAACGTCTTGTTAAGGATGTTTTATTAGTAATATATAAATTTTACGTACCTCCACTAAGTAAATTCTAAACAACAAATAAAAGTTTGCTCTAAACTCGCAGCGACAAATGTCCCGTTATTGTTCACAGACGCTAATAACTTGACGTTAGACTGTGTTACCAGTATGAAAAAAAAAATGTATGACCATTAGTTCATTAAAAATCTACCAAATTATTTATAAAATTTCTACTAATTGTATTTTCTGATAAAAATGATATTTTTTATTGCTAGTCAGTCCTAGGTAAAGTTACCAAGGAAAGGTAAAGATGCCACGATTGACGGTACTTAGATTTCTTCCATTTGTTGATACTACTTGATAAATAAAATCCATTTTTATATTAAAATCGTTTTTATTTTATTCTTACACCTACAAATCTTAAATTCTAATGGCTTCAGACTCATCACAAATACAGTCTATGGCAGGATCCTCATCACTCTCTTCTAATTCCACATTCTGCTGCTGGTTGCTTTCTTTAAGTAAGTTACATACCAACGCAACTCTTCTAAATTTTGCCAATTATCTCCAAACTGCTTTTCTAACAGATTCGCGACATCCTTCTTCTTTGCAGGTTTTATGGCATGTCCCAGTTGCAAGCCTCTCAGTGTGAAACGTGCAAGAGATTTTCCTCTTTTCATGATATCTGTAGGTCCTGCAATAGACTCGCCCCTGTAGTTGTCATATACTTCAACCACGCATTTACCACCACTTCTTTGGGATGTTTTTCGAAATATCAAATTTCGTTTGAGATTTTGAATGCCTCTTATGTCGTTAAAAATTTCAGTCATTTGTTTTATGTCATACAACTGCCATCCATTTGGTTCTCCTAGTTCCTTCACTGTTCCATGGTTTTGGAATATGTTGATGTAGTCTTTTTTCAAAGTCAACATAGGGTACCTTTTCACGTTTTTTTCAAGCCGGCCAAAAACACGATCAGCTGGTAGAAATGAATGGCCACGCACAGGGAAAGTGAGTTGTATTGTTTTGAGATTGACTGGTGAGTTTTTTGACAGCCAGTATACCAGCGTGTGTACAATATGTTTGTTTTTATTTTGGCCACCGCACCCGTCAGCAAAAAGATGCAAAGTACTTATATCAGTAAAATTTGTGGAGTTTAGAAAGTCCTGATTGTTCTTCAGACCAGCAATAAAATGTTGGTGATTTGGAGTCAGTCCCGACAACACAGAAGTTATAGAAGCTAATTTGGCGCGAATAAAATGCTTCTTGAATTGGTGTTCTTGGTAATGGATTAACTTGTTGCAAGTCAAAACAAAACTTAAGTTCTTTGTGTCCATCTTCCTTCATGATAGAATAAAAGGCATTCGATCTGAGTTTATGTTTTCTCTGTTATCAGCTTTTGCTTGGTGAACTCGTTTGCCTCTTGTTTTATTTTATTTTTGATCAAAACACAATTTGTACAAATTTCAGATGCAGGTGATGAAAATCCGATATTGAATTTTGTAACAAAAATCTTTCTAAACATAGCATATTTGACTCGAAGTACCGATGACACAGTACTGTTGTACATTTTGCAAAGCTTGGATATGTTTAGTTCAGAAGCTAAGTATATGCGTTTCGATTTATTACGATTGTAATGGCTTTCTTTGGCATTCAGTTTTTTTTATAAAGTTGATAACAGATGTTTTCATTGTTACAGATTTATGCGACTTGCGGTCTCCACCTCTGTTTTCCTTTGGAATTTTTCCATCAAAAATAAGTTTACACAAATTTTCAACCCGTCTTTTGCCTAAAGATAGTGCTGCAAGGAAAAACCTTTTGCACACTGGTACTGGCTTTTTTTTCTTAAGCAGATAATAAGTGCAGCTGCATTGTTTCTGTTTTCGTGTAGTTGTTGATTGATCCATTCGTCGCCTCATTGGTTGATATGGAGCAATAAGTCTGCACAAATATACATTTTGCTCACAAACACCACCATTGCGGTAAAGCAATCTACGATTCTGTTTTATAGATGCTTCCTGTATTTTGGCACATTTGTAGGCATTTGAAGTCGTATGGTTGCAAGGACGTTGAAAATATTCCAATACAGGATCTTTATCTCGATATCTGAAACAATACATACGATGATTTTAATTCTGAACTTATTAATGTAAACTGATTTGGCACGAAAGAAAAATACACATGGAACTAGTGTTGCCACCTTTTTTTTGTACTAATAAAGTATATTGGTTAGTATAGGTAGAAAAAATAAAGTACTCTGCATCAAAATAAAGTATTATTTATTTTTTCCTCTAAAAACATATTTTTTATCACTTTTAGCAATTTGTAACAAATTTTTGTTGCTCTTAAAAAGGTTTACTGCATCTTTGCATTCTATGTTTAAGTTGAGATACACAAATAATTCGTTTTTAATTAAATTAAGGGACGCTTTATTCCTTTCATCCCGCCACTTGATATTCATCAAAGAAAATACTCTCTCCGTGAAAGCTGATGTAGCAGGAATAGACAACAGAAATGAAAGTATTTTAAACAAATTTTTGAAGTTTTCACTATCCTTACTAAATATTTGCTGCCATTTTTGTGCAGTGTTTAATTCAACAAAGCCTTCATTACTATTTATTAACTTATCTAATAACATATTCAGTAATGAAATTTCACCATACAAATCATCCATATGTATGCTTAGCTTGTGCAGCTTTAAGATTTCAATTATGTGGACCAAATGGTCATATTCTATACTCGTTTTTAAATTTATATTTTTTAATGAAAATAACCAATTTGTTTTACTAAAATCGAACCACTTGTTAATGTACAACAATGCTCTGTCAATAAATAATGAAAAAATATTGTTAATCTGCTCAGTTAGTTCAGGTGAAGACAAAAGCTGAATTTGTTTTCTTGTTTGATATCCAAAAAAGTGATCATTTTTTCTTTGTGTTAGTTCATTTTTTAGATTTTCCATAATATTATACACATCCAAAATTGTTACCTATGCAATTGCCTGGACGCCCTCCGCTGTCACTCCTGTGGAATGTCCCTGTAGAGTAGAGCCTTCCTACAAGAACACGAAAACAGCGGTATGAGGGTAGTGGTGTGTCCGGATGTCTTTCGCCATACAGTCTCCGCGCAGCCATCAGGCTGTGATTCGGAGCTTCACACACACACACACACAGTATAATATTGTAATGTTCAGCAATTCAAATTCATTTATGTTGCGAAACATGGGTTACAGGGATATTAAATTAAATTAGAATGAGCACTACCATGATCATTACAGCATGCAAAGTCACAATAGAAAGATATTATAAAATTAAGATATCAATAACAATATTCAAATATAAAACATGAATTGCCTTATTCAACTGAGCAACTGGGCCTTCAGAGTAAAAAATGCCCCCTTTCGCTTAGTACACATTATTTTGTTTGATACTCGTTGTATATTGAAAACAAAAAAAAAATCTGTGGATAATTTTTAATATACTTAAATAATAATGTATTTAAACCTTGTAAAAAATCATCAGAAACGTTTTAATGCTTTGGGGACTTGACAATCAGAGATTAGATGAAAACTTTTTTGCTGGTCCAATCCATTTCAGTTCGAAAACATAAAAAAGAATTGTTTTCCTATCTATGTATATCTGTTATACTTATCCCCGTGTCTTACTTTTTCAATATTTTTTTGAATCCACATCTTTTATTCAAAATCCTAAAAAGAGGCACCATTTATTTTAACTTTTTCAATGTCACATTTTCGGCCGCGACGAATTTTAGATGAAGATGTTTCTAATAATCCCGTTCAATCTGCAGAAGAAGAAACCACCGGCTGAGATGGAGTATTTCTTTGTTCATTAGTTGATACACGGCAGAGCGTGTATTTATGGGCAATTTGGATTTATAGGTAGAGATTAGTCTACCAATGAAGTGATCTAAGACTGTGCATCTCTGTTAAAGTGTCATCAAAATTCAGCTAAGGCTGATGAGATGTGAAGGGGTGAGACGAGAGTTCCATTCCAGGTATGCAGGTTGTGACTGAGGCTCTATTTCAGGGTGATCTGGAGTGGTAGGCAGAAGTTGTTGAAGCACTTCGTGTTCCGTGGATATGTCCTTAGCGAGTTCTTTTTGAGCCTCGTCTTTCTTATCACGGTGAGTCTTATAGTCAATTTCTCCTTTTTTGGGCTAAATAGAGACAAATTAAGTGCTTCAAACGTGTTGAAAAAGGTGGTAATGCTTAATGGCTCAAGGTCCTCTCTGACACAAGTCTTTTCTGTAAGTTTCATACTCGTAGAGCTGAGATTATGATGTCCAGATAGGTTCAAGATACAGTTTTGATGAGTCTTTTCGGCAGTAGTGTGATTCAAGTTTTGGCATGGAATCAAAAAACTTACGTAACTGGGTTTAAGCTTCAACTTTGGTATTATTTTTCGGTGCATCTTTGGGATCATCTTCATCAACTATCCACTTCTTTATCACCCATTCCCCAACAACTAAACTGTTAAGAAACATAGTTTTGCAGACCCGGAATCGAATCCCCGTGCTATCAGTTAAATATAATTCTACCGAGTTTTTCCGTCTAGACGATGTCACAGCACACCTTTCTCTTTATTTTTTCTTAGAAATCGACGACATTTTAACATACATCTTCTTTTCCTTCCAACTCATTTTCAAAAACTTCTCAAACATTTTTTGTCTTTCTTCTTCTGGTATTTTATCACAGTGCATCTTGGTTTTTCCCTTTCAAGCTTAGTTTGCATTTGCATCTACTTTTCATTTCTCTTGCGGGCTTAGGTTCATTGAAGCCCCATTTATTTTCTATCTTCTTCTTTCCTAAATAAGCCTTTCCTTTTTCTCTTTGTTCCTTGTTTTTATATGCGTCCCATAGTTGGGGTTCACTTTTCTTTTGTCTTTTTCTTGGAAGCGGCGACGAGGAAGTGATAGCCTGCTCAACTGTTTCTGATGACGTTAAATCCGAATCTAATAGAATAAAGCTGATGCTATTTGAAGAATCTTGGCTCGTGGATCTTCGGTAGATAGATCTATATCATTATTAATTACGATATTAATGGGACAGTCCCTCAATACTTTACAATTATCGGTTAGTACTCGTACAACGCAGCATCCTGGTTCAGTGTGTGCTTCTGATAACCTCGGCGTAGAAATATCTACAGGTTCAACCGTTTCTATGGGATTCAGGGTAACACATTCAGTTATTAATGACTGTAGATCTGAATCTAATAAATCCGTAATGCTACTTGCAGAATCTCTGTTTTCGGATCCTTGATTAGATACATCATTGCTAATCATGAGCTGCGGCTGATCTTCCAACACCATTGCATTGTCATTCTGTACCACGTAGCATCCTGGTTCAATGTTGAGTTTTTCGGGCGGAATATTTCGGAGTATTTTTGCGGCGCGTGAATTTTGCAACATCATGTATTTAATAAAACAACGAAAAAGTATGCTTAGAGTAAGACAAAATAAAAACACAAAGAACTATTAAATAAATTCAAACTTGGTATCTCCATAGCAAACAGTCGCAACCAAAGCTAAGCAAACAATCAAACTTCTTAACTCCATCCAATAGTAAAATAACTAATTTCGCTTATTAATTACAAAATTTCATAGCTAGATCAAATAATAACATGTAACACTCTATTCTATTTAAATACATAATCACATTTATCACAATATTTGTCCAAAAAGTTAACCGACGACGTTACGTCCACACCTCGGAGCTCCCTAGCCGCACTAAACGCGGGAGTTACGAATATTGCAAACAAAAAAATGGCACCGTGGAGTTACGTATTTTTATTTTTAGTTTTTAGTCAAATAACTTTTTAAACAACTTTCCGCGGGTGATACGATGTTTACCATCAGATGCGTTTTAAAATTAACCAATAGATGGCATTAAAACAAAATCTGTATAGTTTTTGGAGTTACGCATTCTTATAATTAGACCGACGATATGTAAATCAGAATTTAGTCGAAGTCTTTGATGATGTCATCACCATTGCCTGTGGTTTACCGACTGAACACATGCTGGTGAAGCCGTTATCCTGCCATATCTTAAAAAAAAAATAAAAAAAAAATAAAATTTATTCAAAGAAACTCGTAACTTAGATATAACATAAGAACACAAAATAAATAAATATAGCTAAGTATTACAATATAGCCTGAACTAGGTAATCCTGTGTTTCAGGCGACATTAGTGCTAATTATTAATTAAAGTAATCACTTACAAAAGGCATATTATGATAACAATGTTGTTTATGATACAAACGTAATAAAAATAAATAAAAACAATAAAGGTACTTAAATACTTTACAATGGTAAAACTAGGTTATTCCGTAGGTAACTTTATATGTATAATTGAGATAAAAATAGCTTATAATAATTATAATATTAATTATTACTTTATAATATGTAAAAGCTTCTCTGTATCATCATAGGATAGACTGTGAAGTGTAGATTTTAGAGTTTTTTTACAGTTACTATAGTTAAGTGCGTAAAAACTACACATAGAATTTAGTTTGTTGTAAAGGAACGGACCAAGAAATACAAAAAATCTGTTCACAAAGGTAAATTTAAGGTTCGTTGGTGTAGGGCAAACATTAGCATTCCGTCTCTTATTAGTAAATTCAGTGCTGTAGGGAAGGGCTGCGTGCTGTCTTAGTACTGTGCTCATTATAAATAGCTGCCTGACTGTTAACACATCACAATCCTGGTATAAAATATTAGTGGGAAAGATGAAAGGTCGAAATGTTGCCACCTTAAGTATTGCTCTTTGTGCTCTTTCTACTGTTAGTAACAAGGTTTTCCCCGCTCCACCCCATGTGGTAATGCAATAAGTTAGTATAGATTGACACAGGGCAAAATAAACTTGTCTAATTATATTATGATCTGCAATATGACGTAACTTTTTAAAGATAAATATTAACTTTCGCACTCTACCACATAAGGCTTTTATATGGGGTTTAAACGACAGGTTATCATCTAAGGTATGTCTGTCGAATTCCGCCTATCTAAGGTTTAAGCTCAATTGTCTTCGTAATTATGAAGATAATAAATAAAAGGGCATGTGTTTCAAAAGTTTGTTTAATGCTTAATTAAAGAAACATAAAAAAATGAGGATTATTTTCAAAACAAACACAATAAAATTTGAACTTCAACATGGTGCGTTTGGCAGAATTAACCTACTTCGGTTTAATTTCGCCTACTACACTCTTTCTTAAATCTTTTCTTATTTTATCTTAATCTTATTTTTTATAAATCATAAACCAAATCAGTTATAACAGTACTTTCAGTAATCAGTCAATAAATTTTTCAAATACTTTATTTCGCAGTTTTATCTAAGTATTAGTAACATTTTAAATAACTAAGGTATTAACATTAACACGTATAATTTAATCATGGTACATGACAGAAGATCAATAAAACTATCTTAGAATATATATATTTTGAATAAAAAATATTAACATATTTATTTTAAGGTAGGCGTTATTTAACCCAGTCGGGGTAATTACGCCCATGAAATATCTAATGTTTAATGACATCTATGACTAACGGCGAACAGCAATATGCCCCTAGAAGACACCTATTATTATATTAGTCACAGCCACCAGGACAATTAAACACTTCCAAGTCGTTCTTGGTCAGCCCTACGCATTCCTCGTGGTACCATTTTTGACAACATACGCATGGTCTCATATCAGCAATACGATCCTCGTGGCAAGCGTAGCAGTACCAGTTTTCTCTTTTATTCTCTTTACCTTTTTTGTACTTTATTCGTCTTTCTTCCTATTTTGCGTTCTTCTGTCATTATCTTTTCTTTCTTGACTCTTTTTTGTCCTGTTATACTGTTGTTCTTCTTCTGATCTCCTTTTCTTTTTGGTATTATCATCTTTCCCGTTTTCATCTCCTTCCTTCCTTTTTCTATTTTTGTTATATGCTTTGGTTTCTTGAGTTTTTTCTTTTTTCAAATCTACAACAATGTTAACAACATCAACAATGTTAATTACGCCTATGTGTGAGGTAAATCCGCCTAAGATAGCGTTTGGCGCGGGTAAATACGCCTAGGCGTAATTACCTGTCGTTCCCAATTCCAAGAAATGTTACTAAAAATTAAAACTAGTCATAAATAATATGATTAATAAGCTGAATATGGATAAACAAATAAGTATTTTAAATAGTGAAAGCAAAATTTTAGGGAAACATGTCCGAAAATAATAAAATCTTACCGAAAACTATTCGTTGTTCGCTGACAAGAATTGCACAACGGCCACTCGCGCCGATTGTCGCTCCACTACAAGATCGCGGTATGTGCGGGGTCACGGGGGAGGTTCGCAACCGGTAAGGGACATAATCACCCTTACGCATTCGCTATAAGATTTGTCTTTATGATACATTTAACTAGGATTTCAGAGCTTAGGCGTAATTAGCTTATAGGCGTAATTGGACAGACCTACCTTAGTATAATACCTAAGTATTTTACTTGACTTGTGCTTTTAATTACGGGACATAGGCATGGACTGTTGTTTAGGCTGTAGCAATGATGTGCGTATATTTTAGAGTTGTTAGTACTTGTCTGTTTGCGCATTGAAAATTTAATATAATTGGTCTTATCAGCATTTAATGTAAGTAGGTTGTGCTGTAGCCATTTGATAACTACATTAAAACCATTCTGCGCAAACTCGAAGACTTCCTTATCAGAGTCAGCTGAAAAAAGTAGGGCAGTGTCATCAGCGTATGATATAATAGTACCGTGGTCTAGTTTTAGGTTACACAGATCGTTGATATAGATTAAAAATAGGGTTGGACCTAATATACTTCCCTGGGGAACCCCGTAGGATGTATTTGCCAAATCATCGCTGAGGACACTGCCAATTCTTACGCATTGAGTGCGTTGTTCCAGGTAGCTGGTAAAGAGTTTCAGTTGAGTTTCTCTGATTCCTAGAAGTTCCAGCTTGCGCAAAAGAATAGGGATAGACACTGTGTCAAAAGCTTTCGCAAGGTCGAGGAAGATTCCTATGGTGTGTTTCCCTTTGTCAAGTTCCTGAACAAGATAATTGGTCAGATTATGAACAGCATCGGCAGTGGAGATTTTTGGTCTAAAACCAAATTGGGTCTCAGATAAAATTAATTTAGCCTCTAAAAAATTCACCAACCTATTGTTAATAATTTTTTCTAATATTTTAGATAAAGAAGATAGTAAAGAAATTGGTCTATAATTCGTGACTTGGTCTTTACTGCCAGACTTGTGCACAGGCACGACTATAGCTTTTTTCAAGCATGCAGGAAATACACCAAGAGATAGGCATTTGTTGAATATATGTGTCAGGGGAGGTATTAAGATGTGCCTTAATTGTTTTAATATACTAGTTGAGATATTATCCCATCCAACTGCACACTCGTCTTTTAAGCTCATGATTATTCTTTCTACCTCGGCTTCATCAGTATCTAGTAACACAAAGGATGTTAGAACATTGTGGTCCGAGAAAACTGTGTCAGATTGTGTTTGTAAGTGGCCTTGAGCTCGTTCCGCCAGACACTTACCTACATTTACAAAGAAAGAATTTGCAGAGTTAGCAGATTGTAAATGCGATGCGTTTGCTTGCAATAAGCAGGAAGGTGACTCATGCAATTTTGAAGAATAAGTTACGTTTTTAATATGTTTCCAGATTTGTTTACTATTTTTTCCCGCTTTTTCAAGTGCAGTTTTATCGTAGTTCGTTTTGACTTTACGCAGGAGATCATTACAAAAATTACGATAACGTTTATACGACATTTGCAAAATACTGTTATTCTGGTTTGACTTTGCTTTTAAATGCAATTTATCACGGTGTTTCATACATCGAATGAGACCTGGTGTGATCCAAGGTTTAACGTTATGGTATTTATTACTCAAACAAACATTATACGTATTCTTCAAAATTGCGCGCCGCACATTTTCTATTACATAAGACATGCATAACTGCGGATCATCGAAATTGTAAACATAAGCAAAATCTACGTTGCATAAATCTTTTTCGAGTTTATTTATGTTTATCGTTGACCTAATGCGATTACTGCTTTGTTTAGGTAATTTACAATTTAAAGAAAGTAGGACAGCTTTATGATCGGTGATAGACGAGTTAATGACAAGTGCAAGTGACGGACGATCCGATTTAAGCATGATGTGATCTAGGCAGGAACCACCTTGGTGCGTTGGGAGCGTGTGCGTGGGAAGCAAACCATGAAAGGAGCATAGATTTAAGTAGTTCTGGTTAGTTTCGTCACTATATTCAGGTATAATATTGATATTTATATCTCCAGCTACAATGATATTCTTAAAAGACGATAAGCACTGTAGCGTATCATTTAAAGAATCAGTAAAATTGCTGAGGTTTCTAAAAGATGGTGGCCTATACAAAGCAAGTATCGCAAGGTCAGTACCAATTTTAATTAGCAATCTGTTGCAGTCTTGCATATAAGGTTCCTCGACGGAAACATTAAGATGACTCTTTGCATAGACTATGACCCCATCATTTTGATTATAATTTATGTTAGTGTGAAACATGGTATATCCAGGCATTAGTGGCACATTGTATTGTTTAGTAAGCCAGCATTCTGTAAAAATAAAAATGTCGCAGTCTATATTCAGTCTTTGTTGAAAAATTGTAAAATTGTCATAGTTTTTATAGATACTGCGAATGTTTTGTGTTAGCACAGTTAATGGATTGCTATATGATGAAAGATAATGTTTGCAGTCTTCAACTTCACAGAGAAATGAGTCTGATACAGAGAATTGATCCAAATCGTTAATTACATTACTAATCATTATTATTATTATTTTCCCTAAAAAAATAAGTTAACAAGGACAAGAAAAAATAATAAAGCGGCGCTCTTAGGCGCCTCCATAATCTATAGAATTTATGTATCTTTTTTCGGCCATTGCCTTAGCTGGGCACTCAGCAGACCCCGTTATATGCTTACTTGGCTTTTTGAAGTGAAGGCAAGTAGCACACTTTGGTTCCTCCGCCTTTTTAGTGCATTCCTTAACTGTGTGACCGTGTAGTCCACAGTGGCTGCAGATGTGGGTCGTTTCACGGCAGGACTTGGCAGCGTGACCGTACTGCTGGCACTTAAAGCATCTGGTAACCAATGTGAAGTCCCTCACAGGACAAGAGGACCAGTTAACAAAAACTCTCTCCTTAGAAATTAAAGCCTTACGAATAACTGCAGGTACTTCTATTACAAAGTTGCAGGTCTCGGCGTCCTTCTTGCCGGACTTATGGCTCAGTTTGCTTAGAGACAGAAATTTATCGAGTGTTAGGTCTGGCAGTGATTCGGCTATATTTTGTTTATACAAACAAGTAAACACATCTTTCTCCTGCATTGTTGAGGGCACTCCAATTATTACGACTCTGGGCTTTCGTTTTTGTGGCTCATCAAATAGTAGACCAGAATTCGTGAGCTGCACCGACTGTTTGAGCTTCTCTATGTCGCCCCTCGTTTCAGTGCTTATTATTACTCCTCCGTTTTTGGTTTTCCTAAGGCCTCTAACCTGTAGTTTCATCTCCTCAGGGCAAATAATTTTTTGTACTAGAGTTTTAGTTTCCTCGCTCGACTTGTGATTGTCTTGCGGATAGATGGTCACAGAGCTTATGTTAGTAGGCTTTATAAAGTCCTTACCTCTTTTCACCATATCTGCAAAAGAGGACGCGGAGTTTTCCGGGAGAGATTTGGTCTCGTAGATTTTATTTTTCAGATGTTGAAGCTGCTCTGATAAGTCCATTTTCTCTATGAGGGCTTGATTTTCGATGTTCAGTGTGATGGCTCTTGATTTTACAGATTGGTAAAGATTTACAACCTGCGAAGTTCCGTGACCCACTTTTCGGCATAGAGTGCTAATTTTTAATTTCTGCTCAGAGTTCAGTTTCCCTGTTTCGGCGATTGTGCAGATCTCATTTAAGCACTGATCGATTCCCGTCATCCAACTTTGTAGTTCCGATGTAGCTATCAGGTCTCCATGCACAACTGCGGGGCGAGATGAGGTCTGCGGGGCGGGCGGTGGCTGCGGCTCGGCCGAGGGTTGCGCGGCGGCAGAGGTCGAGGCGGGCGTCCGAGGCGGGCTGCGATCTATCCTGGTGCTCCGGCTGAACGGGCTGTTTGGACCCATTTTCTTTTTATATAATCCGTACACTTAATTCAATAATTTGTACATTTTCACCAAAACACAACGACACAGTTTATTCGCTAACGGCAATCGAGGTCGCTTGTCAGCAATTATAATTAAGTATTTATATTTAATACATTGATTAAGGCACGTCTGCTCTAAACAACGTCCGACATATTCGATTTTCATTCAAATCTTAACTCGTGCCAAAGGCTGCTTTAATGTTGACCTCTTGTATCTTTTTCTTTGTATTCAATATCATTCTCAGTTAGTATAACTCTTTCCAAAAATGCATCATATGAGCTCTATTTATATATCAGCACTAATTTGTGCATAGATAAAGTTTCGATTAAGTCAAAAACATAGTTATTTTGATATTTGATTACCTCACAGTTGTTAAGTTTTCTTTACTTCCCTTCTTCTTAAAACTTTTCAAATAGGTACGTCTGTATTACTTTCAAACACCTCCATTCCATACTATATTTTTGAGTCAAACATTGTATGGAGTCCATACAATGTTTGACTCAAAAATATCTTTGAATCATTGTATAATGTAACCCAACGTGTGTAAAAATTCATAATTTTAAAATCATTTTTAAATACTCTTACGCAGCCGGGGCGGACTGCTAGTAGTATATGCAGTGCCCCTGTATCTTAACTGTAGATGAAATATTTTTTCTAGCGGCACTCAAGACGAGCGTTAACAACGTAACAATCACGAAAGATCGGGACGAATTTAAGGATGCCCTTTCACTGAACTTAGTGTCAGGCAAAGACTGACCCTGAGTATTCCTTGTCAGGGATAAAGACCGCCATTGAGAATAGTAAATCTGGTACAACGATGTACGTTTTCACTGACGCCTCTTCTAAAGATTATGAAATATATGAGCAGGTTAAGGATATGGCTCTTAAAAAGGAGATTCGAGTAAGTACTTGTTAGGTAATTATTTAAAATGTTTTCTTTGGCCCATCATGTTTCTGAAATTAATTTTGAAAAAATAAAAACTTATTGCTTTCAGTACCTATAGTCTAGCTATGCGTTGTACCAATTTGTGTCTGTATTTATTACTAATGCAGGTGTTTGAAATAGTGAAAGTAAATGAGACTAAGCCAGGAACACATAGCGTAGCATTCGACTGCAAAACTAATACCCGTCTAGTGGTAACTGCGAAGTCAGATATTCAGTTTCGTCATGGTTTCTCTGGTTTTGTTCCGACGCATTTGAATGATACAACTGTTACACCGTCACCTGGTATGGCTGAATTATGCCTGACTCTATAATGCTCGTTTTAATATCCATCTGCTGCTATAAAGTAATAAGTATGGATGTGGCCACAGATATTGTATAATTCTTCCAAAATTAAGTAGTCCCATCATTGCATCAGGACCTCGGATATTGTAGAACTCCTTCAAAAAAAAATAATTGAGTGATGTGAACATCTGCCTTCCTATAGCTAAATAATCCCTACGAGTATGACACAGAACTAAGTTTTGAGATAAAACGAAAAACGCAGGAGTTTTTTTTATGTGATGCCATTCAACTGTTATTAGTCTTATCACAAACTTCGAATCATCAAAAGATAGCTCATTTTATTCCTATGAGTAACAAACTTTAAATAACTAGTTTTAAAAGAAAACAATGTTTAGGAGTTTTAGCTATGGAAAGTTGATTTTGTGTTATTTTGAATTGTTACCCGTTTTTCATCTTACAAATTTATTCGATTTTCCTTCACTATAAATTTAAATTTTAGCCATTTCCATACAATGTGTAATTTGGTACAAAAGTTTCTTCGTTTGTGTTGGTGCAGTTAATTTTTAAAGCAGAATAATTTTCATTCACACGAAGCAACAGTTATAATCGAAGAGTACCTATTTCTCTCCGATTATAATTGTTGCTTCGTTTACATGCATGCATTTCACATTCTGGGCATCGTATTTCACTGGAAACCATAGTTAGTTGTCTCTTCTTGGTGGTATTCCAATTTTAGGCAGTTTTAATATCGTCGTTAAAATCTTGACTCGAATCAGGCCAAGAACGGAATATTTTTTTATATCCTGACAACGAAAGGCTTGGTAGGCTAGGCTAGGGAAGTGGTTTCTAAGCTAAATATTCATAGTTTTAGTCAAGTCATAGTCAACAGACATAGTTTTAGTGGTATAAATTATATATTTAGCGTTGTTTTTGCTAGAGCGATATCCTGAATAAAAACGCTTTTTTGCCAAAATTATTTTATCTATATAGAATGGTATCAAAAACTCGGCATCAAAAAGTCGACCCCCTTTGGTTAAGCGAAGTTTTAGCTATCGAAGGGCAAACAGAAGAATATATGAAAGTTAAATTTTTGTAGTTTTGCTTGTTTTGGTATTGTATTGAGTTGATAAATGCCTCATTTCGCTTCTATATCCAACATCTCGATGAGTGTGAATAATTCTAAACATTTTTACAGATGGAAAAACTTATCTATCCATAAAAGTATCAGGAAATTTTCACCCTAAAACAGTGAATTTTGTTGATTCATATGATAATGTTATACCTGACTATTCATTGCCATTGAAACGTCTTAATGAAACAAAGGATTTGTTTGTAACAGAACCTTTTGACACTCCTTTTTGTATGTTTCGGATCAATAGTAAGAAGTAATCCAATTCACCAGAATATTTTCAAGTATAATTTAGTTAATTATACGGCCGCTTTTAAAAGGGTGATTTATTAGCGCTGGGGACCGGGATACACCGGCCCGCCTCTTACTACCATTCCCCAGGGACGAATCCCAAGGGAGATGTAGTGGTACGGGCTTACCACTACCTTGGCTTTTATCATAGGATAACGTCAATAATCACGTCGCTGAAGATCGCAGTTTGTGGTAAAAAAAATCTACAAGAGCTGCTCAAGCCCTGGTGGATATCTCTTAGTCGCCGCAGGAAGAATTAATGCATTAAAATACTCAGCCGGCCGGCTTCATACAGCATCATGTTTATTTCGTGCAATCTACATGTAATATTGACTTTATTTACTTTTCTTTAAAACTTTCAGGTAACTGGTTTAGACCTCGACCACAATGCAACTATTTCTAGAATCGGTTATACATTTGTTGAACCGCAAAAGCCAAACCTAGGTAAGTACAACAAGTAAATAATCGTACTCGAAACTGTTAATTAAGGATAGTTTGTATCTTCAATTAAATATAATTAAATTTTGTAGATAAAATAATCAACAAGAAACCAGTCATTGCTATCGACAGAAGCCCGAAAATACTAGTTGAGTCGGGATCGTTCCTGCAGCTTAAATGTACAGTAAACGCTTATCCTAAGCCAAACATCACATGGGAAAAAGATGGGACTATTCTAGAAACCAATGTAAGTTGTATCACAGAAAGAAGAACAAGTAATAATGGATCAGTTGAGCTACCTGTAGTTTGTTCGCAACAGTCTGCAGTCAGCTCAATTGTAAATACTAGTTTTTATTTAGTTAGATCATTGTAATTTTATTTGTCTGGGCTTTTTGCCCTTTTAAAAGTATAAATTAAATAAAAAACTTGAATAAAAACCATCCGACAAAATCATTTCACTTATACGGTTAATCCTAAGATTTTTGCATCACTTAAAACTATAACTGCTGTTGAAAACTCCAGCGTCATTATCTATTGTCGGTTTGTATATTCAACTTCTATATATATTTGTTTGGTTTGTACTTTTCCAGATACCTCATAAGATAGGTACCTACGTAGGTATTAAGATGTATATTAAAAAAATAAAACATATATTCATGTGCCAACATGGCTTTTACTGATATATGCGTTTATTTCAGAATAGAAAAAGGAACCCCTAAGCCCACAATCAAATGGTATCATAAAGACATTGAAATAGGACGAGCTAAAGATCGTGAAGATTTGTCATTCACAAATATAAAAAGAGAAGAACAAGGAAATTACAAGTGTATAGCGACTAATTTAGCTGGCAACGAGACAAAGGAGACTAATTTAATAGTAGAATGTTTGTGCATTAATTTTACTTTGTCGATCATTTATAAGTAGGATTGTAAAATATGATTTTGCTGTAATTTAAAATATTTTTTTACTATTAACACAATTAACCACCTCTCTTATATTGCAGATGCACCAGAAATGATAGAGGATGTGAATCAAACAATATCTTTTCTAGTCGACACCAAAGTCATTCTGAAATGTTTAGCAGATGGTGTACCTAAGCCTACTATTACTTGGTTTAAAGAGGAAGAGCCTTTGAACAGCCTAAAATTCGTCACAAATAGTGATGACAGTCTTGAGTAAGTTGTAGGTACAATACCGTTAATCAGGCAAAAAAAACTATCGTAGTTCGATGTATTCATTATAAATGTAAGCGGGTTAACTACGAACCTATTATATGTTGTAAGAACACCAACGTTTCATCCCTTAACGAGGGACTTCATCAGGGCGAGTGCGGCTCACGTCTCACGTCGCGCCCGTACTGACAACATATAATAGGTTCGTAGTTAACCCGCTTACATTCATAATGTATCTTGTGCGTGCCTGATACGACGTATGTCAACGAATATTTGACAATAGCACTCTTTCCGTCTACTCCTACTGGGCGCTCCTACTGGTAGGAGAACGAGGACTACAATGTCCTCGTACTCCTATCGTGTAGTTGTTTGAAAATTTGTTTTAGATTTGATTTGGAATTGGAAGACAGGGGAACGTATAAATGTATAGCTGCTAACTATCTTGGAACAGCTATAACATTTGTAAGTTTAGAAGGTAAGCACAGTAAGTGATATACGGTTTTTGCTTTAAAAGTCTTGAAAACTCATCCGTTATGGTGGTCACGGATACGTTTTCAAGATTATTTATACAGTAGGTATGTATAGAACTCCATTCGAAATATCCATGGGACGCCCTGTATATATAACACTGTGTTTGTGTCTGTTTCGCAGTGGATACACCACCTACTGTTTTAATCGAAGGCGATTCAAAACAGAGGGTCGATTACGATGGATTCTTACAACTCAAGTGCGATGTGCACGCGTATCCTGCTCCTAAAATACGATGGACTGACACCACTAGTGACACGGCGTTGTTTGCTCCCGTATGTGGTCCTCATAAAGTTCTTTATGCGATACAACAACGAAATTTGTAAAGAAGAAATTATTTTTTTAATATACCATGTCCAAAAGCTATAGATATAGATACTGCCTAAGGGCAAGGCATTGGAGCTTGTTGTGTTGATTATCTTTAAAGACTCGGGGCGGACCGAATCAATATTATATATAGAATCCGGTCTGCCTAGACTTCGAAAAAGTTGGTACTTAAAAAAACATCAATAAGTTAAGCACTAACTTGACGACCACTCTGGCGCGGTGGGCGAAGGTCCGCCTGCGACGCAGGAGGTTGCGGGTTCGATTCCCGCCTCGGGACAAATATTTGTTCGATCTGCAGATATTTGTTCAGGGGTTTTGGTTGTTATGTATAATAAAAAAATATCTATCTACTTATTAATATTGTATTATGTATATCAGTCATCTAGTACCCATAACACAACGCTCTGCTTAGCTTGGGGCTACATGATGCTGTGTGGATTGTCCAGCAATATTTATTCCATAATTTTTTTTTAGACTCTGGGCGGACCTAGTCTATATTATAATACCCGGTCTACGCAGACTTCGCATGGGTACCTACTTAAAAAAAATTCAATAAGTTGAGCACTATATATTTTGTAGCGATGCGTTTTTGTGTGCCGTGACTTTCAGAGCTCTCTATGGCGCTCATAGGGAAGGCCTATGTACAGCCGTGGATTAGTATAGGCTGATGATGATTATGATGAAGATACCTACATGTATCTTTTTTAGACAATTGCAATAAATCCCCCATATGGATTCGTAAGCATTCTCAACATCACCAGAGCTACAAAAAACACCACTTACCAATGCGAAGCAGAAAATACACATGGTGATCACAAATCTTCGGTTATCGTAGACGTGGGCACTAAAATGTATTTCAATGTTATAGATGAACCACGTGGTAAGTAGCTAATATTAAAACCACTTTTTATACAGTTAATCTACTGCCTCCATGCATGTCTCTCGAAACCTCTCCATACCCGCGCCCAAATAACGGCGTGAAAGTGAAACTGTAATATTGCCTGCCAAGTCCTCCACACTCGCAATCATGCATGCCTTACGAAACTTTTGAACATAAACCCTTGGAAGGTGCGAATGGAATTCAGACTCATGGTTCGCGATTGTAGAAAATATTTTTCTTTTTCTTTTGAAGAGTTCTGGCCTGTTACTGATTACATAAAATTTAAATAGGTAATATGAAAATCTTATTCTTTTTATTTTGAAGAAAGAGTCAGCCCTGTTACTGATTACATAAAATTTGAATAATATTGATTTCAGACACAATCATACCATATCATACACAAGGTCAACTTTATTGTAATGTCGATGCATATCCGCCGGCTAAAATAACTTGGTACAAGGATTTGAATGCAATAACAAGTAAGAATGGTTTGATTGTAACAGATGGTATACTTACGTTCCAAAAGATGGAACCCTTTCATATGGGAATATACACTTGCCAGGCGAAAAATAGTGATGTAACTAAAAGTTTCGTTGCAAATGTTTTGGTTTCTGGGCTTGGTAAGTTAATAATCATACTTTAAAAATAATTAAAGTTATATTATGTAATAAATCGTTTGAATGTACTACATATGTATATTTATTCTAGAGCCACCAAAAATATTAAGGACGTCGTCAGAAAAAAGAAACCATATCAGGGAAGTTTTAGTTCGAGATGTCAATATTACTTTGTCATGCAAGTAAGTTTTAATATCAGACGTATTGTAAAGTATGTACAACTGGTACTTAATGAAAAAGCCAACATTCTACTTTAGAAGATCTGTGGCGCAACGGGTAAGAAGTTGCGAGTATCGTGAATCACTATGCACTTGATATTAATTTAATTTTAGCAGTACTACTAAAGCTTGAGACAACTTGCCAGTTTGGCGCTCGCGACCGAAGTGGCTGCTTTTTAGCTGGTGATTTTCCATCATAGCTCGTTGGCGGAAAATATCGCAACTTCCACGCGATTGGACGTGCCTCTTATTGGCTAGCGAGTCTCGTCCAATCGTGTTTTACAAAAATGGTGTTGCCAGGCGCTATTAGTGTTACCAAACTAACTGAAGTAATACTTGACAACTTCAAAAACGATGACAGGTGCCTATAATTATTGGCCATGTACCAAAAATCACGACACGAGTGTGATTCCACGCGACAAATGTTAGTACGATCTGCAGATATTTGTCCAGGGTTTTCTATCATATGAAAACAACCAGTACCACTATCTTTACAGATGTATCAGTTATCTGGTACCCCAAACTCAAGGTTATCTTAGTGCTTTATGAGGGCTGTGTGATTTGTATTTATTTATGTTTTTCTAATTGGCATTTATTTGTAGAATAGAAGAAGGAATTCCGAAGCCTTCTATAAAATGGATGTACAAGAACAAGCAAATGCTCAAATACGTGGAAATCAAAAATGCTACCGACCAGGAGACTTATACCGTGACAGTATCTGGAGATACTTTGCAATATGCGTGTGAAGTATCAAATCTACTCGGGTTCGACAGTCTAAAAATTAATTTGAAATTGCCGGTTAATCGTGAGTTTAATTATTGCTCTTTAAATCCTGAACAAACTTATCCATTTGTCGTTCCACCCAATTTCATAATATTAAGGGTATGTGATGTGTTTATAGAAGTAATAAAGAAAAAAGGAAAGAAAAGGAGAATTCTTGTTGCCGGTACACCAAATGAATTGAAGCTAGAATGCAGAGTAGAAAAGAATAAAAACTTGCCGCGACCTAAAATAAAATGGATTTACAAAGGAACGAAGGATAATACAAAGGATGAACTATTATTGTAAGTATTATATTTTGATAATGGCATATGAGCTATGGCAAGCATTGGCTTGTCTATACATATACCTACTAGAGAAAATGCTCTCGTATAAGAATTTAGTTTTCTTATAAAATATGTATGTAGGTATATAAGATTTTTATGTTTGTTGTCATATTAAAAACTGTTCAAATTCCTTCAGACATACAAACATATGCATGTATTTTTAAGTTTTACACGACAATAACATACATAAACTTTTTACCACAATGCAAAAAAAAAAAATAACACAGCAAAACAAAATCGGTTATTGAATTTTTTTCTGAATCTGAAAAAAAAAAATCTGAATCTGAATCTATAAATCTTTCAGCTCAGAAGACCGTGAATATTCCAAGTTCTATACGACCACGTTTAAATCGTACAACGTTACGTACGACCGTCGAGGGCTGTACTCTTGTATATCCACTGATTATTTTGGAAAACAGAGCTCGGATACATTCATTGTAGATGTTAACAGTAAGTTTTTGAATATAGTTAATATTTATTTTGAAGCGGTATCTAGGCTCTCCTAATTTTTTAATAGTGGTCGAAACGCCGCTCTGCCCGGGAGCTGGAGAGTGGTGAGTATCTTGCTCAGCGTATTTATAAGCATACAGCGAGGCAATAATGGAGCCAGCGTCTTGGGGACCCTTCCGACTGGTATTAATCAGTCAGTCTGTGTCGCTTCGCATGAATTTATTAGCAATAGAGTTCTTTATAGTCGTTCTATATATCTCCTCTAATTTTTCTTATATGATTGAGGTATTGTTGTCTAATGTCTTCAACCAAATATCTAAAATAATTTTATTTGTTATCACATTATCCCATATCATATCATCACCCGTTTACGTCCACAGCTGAAGATACGCCTCTATCATATTATTAGGAAATAAATCTCAGGACATTTAAATTTCTTATATTTAAATACCAACGTATTTAACTTAACCCTCTACCTTGCCACTCAGTATCGGAATACTTGTCCAATTTGTTACATAATGTAGTTTCGAGTTCAAATCCTGCAGCCATGAATCTTATCTGGTATGAGTTTAATTTTGGTTTAGATCCAGATGATGCTGTGTTTCATTTCCTTCCTGTACCGGAATGCTTTTATATTTCAATAATATATCTTTATTCGCACAAAATAAACCACTTAGATAAGTCAAATTTCATAAAATAAATGTTTCTGAAATAAGAAATAAGTTGTGTTGTAATTGTTATTACTCTACACATTTTTATCCACTTGTGGAAGAAGTGAAAAAAGAAACCACTAGTACATTTATACTATCAACATGTCTGTTTTGTCTATCTCAATCTAAGTTCAATGCGATGTAAATACATGTCAGTTATAAATCTTTGAAAGCGCCACTAGGTTTCAGTTTCGAGTTGTTTGGCCCATGATTTATTGTGTTACCTGGAGAATCTAAATTTTGGGTTAAAATTTTTGCTTTGTGATATGGCCAGCCATATTGACTGATTTAATATGCATTTATTGGGCTGACGTACACCCAATAAATGCATGCAATACTAGAGTATAAGTATGTTACAGCCCCACCTGAAATACTCAATAGAGTTAAAGTAATAAGAGCAGTGGAAGGTGACATAGTGTTGAGCATCCACTGTATCGCTACAGGCCATCCGGAGCCGCAGTACAGGTGGACACATGGAGGAGTTACTGAAGAAGGTAATAGCAATAATAAATACCTTTAATTAAAGTAAATGAAAACATTGAGGATGAAAGATGAAAGATGATGTACGTCTTCTATAACTCCCACAAAGGTTACAATTAGGAGATGTTTTATATTTTCATAAGATTTTTGAAAGGCAGAGTGTTTGGTTTTTCGCTGATTTTATCAAAAAGGCGTACTAATACAGAAATACAGATTTATTCATTACTCCCAGTAACATGTCAATAGAAAAATACTAATTATAATTTGTACATTAATTCGGTACATATTAATTATTTATATAAATATAAAAATTATCTTAGATAGGCGGTAATTCCAAGTATTCTTTCAGATCATAGAATACTGATTCCGTTAAATATTGTTTAAGTCTATATTTAAATACAGGCGTGGAAGGTGCGTCACTTATTTTTACTGGCAATCGGTTGTAGACGGAAGGTCCCATGACATAGACCGAACGATGAGATTTCCGAAGTCTGTGTTCAGGTGTTAACAGGCGGTGCGAATAGCTGTTGCTCCGCATCTCGCGGGTCGAGTTCACCCCACGACGCTGGAACAAGCCCAAATGTAGGTGCGTGAACAGGGCTACCTGGTATATGAGCTCAGATGGTAACGTCATAATATTTAATTCATTGAACAGTTCCCTACACGATACGTCACTCGGGACACCCACTATAGCGCGCACAGCTCGTTTCTGCATTACAAATGCTCGCTGGCGGTCTGCGGCTCGCGCCCACAGCTCCACGCCGTAGGTCAGGGTGCTATGTACTGTTGCGTAATAACACGCCCGAACCACGTCGCGCGAAGCTGTGCCCGCCAGCCTCCGTAGTGCAAAGCAGGAACTACCTAGCCTAGCGCACAGCTTGTCTATATGGGTGTCCCACACGAGGGAACTGTCCAGGTGGAACCCTAGCAGTTTCGTAGTTTGGACTTGTTCCAGCCTCGCGTTACCGGCGACGACCTTTAGAGGGGGGCATCTCCCTTTGAGACTGAACCCCATCAAGCATGTTTTTCGAGACCATTCGCACGGAACCACGTCTCTAATTTTGCTGTAACCTCATTTAATCGATCTTCCAACTCGCGATGGGTGGGCGCCGTGACCACCGCGGCTACGTCGTCGGCGTACATATAAATTTCCGCACCGTTAATGCTGCCAGGTAAGTCGTTGAGTAGCAAGCTGAAGAGGGTGTTAGAAAGACACGACTCCTGCGGTACTCCCATTACGTTCTCCAGTTCAGATGACCTCACGCGACCACCGTCGCCGACCACCACTTGTGTCCTCGCGGACATAAATGAGGTCAGTAGAGCTAGGGCGGGGCCTCGGATTCCATGGAACTGGAGTTTATGTTCGATAAGGGCGTGGTTGGCGGTGTCGAACGCGCGCGAGAGGTCACAGCTGAGCAGAGCGACGCGCAGGCCCGCCTCGCGCGCGCTGCACGCACCACACCACTTCGCGCACCAGTAGGGCAAGCACGGGCTTTCTTGTCTAAGGTAGAATAGAGAAAAATTACGTCACTTTGTCATCGAATGCGTATATTATTTGAAATTAATTTCTTCAACTTCAATAATGTACGCAATGTATGGCGATGCGATGTCATTATTGTCTATTATACCCTAGAGAACAATCCCCGTGCTTGGCCTACAGGTCCGTCGTGGCTCGCCCCGGCCTATACGCGTACTGCCGACTGGACAAAATGTCGCGCTGTGACATGAATGACAGTAGCCTATGGTTAATACCGACCTCAAGGATTTTACTTAACGCGGGGACGATAGATATGGGGCGATATGACGTGGCGTTGGTTTTCATACCCTTGCCTTTGTATAAGGGACTAATCTTAACCCTTTTTAGGCCGGTTGGGTATGTGCCCTACTAAAATATTAATAGGTACTCTCAATGACTTTTTGTACTTACATTTATAAACTTACTACGCGATCTGAACACATAATTATTAGTATTTAGTACTATTTTAACGGGTATCTAACGCGTTTATTTAATTTTTTTTTCTCGACGTTTTAACAGGTTTGCACTTTGTCGTGGTCACGAGATGACTCTACTCTCTAAAAAAAATTAAATAAACGCGAAAATACCCATTTAAATAGTACTAGTAATTACTTTAGAATATTATTGTTAAATACCCGTACAAAGTTATTTGTTTCATAATTCAGAAACAGGGTAACATTTACTTCGCGTTTGTACGGCCCAAAATATCAAAGACAGAAAGCATAAAGCTTTTATAAATTATCCTATTTCAGGTGATACACTCACGCTGTACAATATTAGCACACTCCATGCTGACTTTTATAATCGCACAGCATCATTTGGTTGCGAAGCATACAACAGTATAGGAGCCGATTATGCGAAGTTTGAAGTTATAATTGATGGTAAGTGTCAGCGCAAGCTCATTTGTAATCTAGTATATTGAGCTCAATTAAAAGTATTTGAAAGAAAAGGAAAAAGAAAGTATATAATTATACTTTCCTGATATCTACCACAAAACTCTTTAACTTAAGGCTAAATTAATCCTAGGTTTATCTACTTTTTTATGTATAGTAGAAGTTTAGGGGAAATACGGCCTACACGTGGCCTACACTCAGCATTGACTGGTGTTTCTACCCACCCAGCGCCGGTTTTCAGTGCAGGCCACGTCGCGTTCTAAAACTTTCTCCTCGCAGCTTTGTCAACAAATGATTTGATCTTTCGCTAGTAGTTACAACTTGGTTTTTAACTAGGTTTTCAGCACAAAAGATGCAACAACAAAAGCATTGCATTAGCGTAAAGTTTGATGATTGAATTTTGCTCTGAATATTTTTGTAGGTACCTGCTTACATTTTTTTTTTCAGATTACCCCTCGCTCGATAATCCTAACTCTACGTTAAAACTAGAATTTGGTAAAGATATCCTACTGGCTTGCCCCATTCCTCATGGAGATGGTGATCTCCTTCGATGGTATAAGGTAAGACCTCTTTAGAGCCGCATTTTCCAAAAAAAGTTATTGTAAGATGTCGGTATCATCGTGCTCATCTCTCGATCGTAAATCCGTCCACGTACCCTGGCCATTGGTCATGATCAGGGAGTTAAACCAACAGATCAATGGATCCTTATATTCTAGGATTTGGTTTTCGTTGAATTGCAATATATTTCCCATATCCTTCCCAATTCCATTGTGATTTTGACACATTTTGCACTTGCAAAATAATAATACTTGCTGAAGACAAGGCCATTACCATTCCCAAGGGAATAAATTACATTCATGCCGAGATAAAATATCCCAGTTGGCTTTTGGAGGTTATATTTTTAACTGATGAACAGACGGCAAACCATAACCAGATACTATTTTATATTTTTATATTATCTTCACCTTCCCTTGAAATCTAGGAAGAAATATCTTCAGTTAGGGTTAAGGTAGCCTAAGTGGATTGAACTAAACGCAAAAGTACTATAATAGCTAAAAGATCTCGTAGTTCGCTGGCAAACGGCACAGTACAGTTTCTTGCATAGTTTTAACCCAGTCGTAGTCTCCTAAAACAATCCCATACTTCGCAGATTTCGGAATGTTGAAAGTTCTCCTTTACCATTTGTTTTTATGTCTAGTAAGAGTGTCATAACCACCATAACCTAATAAAATTATAAAAGTTTGACGGTTTTTTGACAACTAGCACCCAAGCATGATATCTATCTTTTATACTGGTGATTCTGGTGATTTTTTTTCGAAAGCGATTAGGTTTGTTTTGTTTTTGAAGGTGTTCTTACTTAGGGCACATGGGGCACATAGTCCTTGCATTGTAAATTATTTATTTACTATCGACTAAAGTAAAACTCACCTTGTCGGAAACGAAAAAAGTGCTTCGACTTTTTTTAATACAGAACTTATTTTTTTCATCGAGCACATGTTTTCGATAACTCTCACGGTTTCAGACTTCCCCATAGTATACCTTAAAAAAACCGCCCTGTATATTAGTCCGAAAATATGAATGTACTGATGTCCGAAATAAAAGGTTTATATTTATTTTTAATATTTGCAGAACAATAAAAAAGTAACTGATGGAGAACTCAAAATAGTCAGTGCGAAAGCGTCCGACGCTGGTTTATACACATGCAGGGTAAGCGGTGCCGCTGACTCCAGTTCAGCTAATGTGGACCTGAAGGTTGTAAGAAGACTGGTCTTCACAAATACTGATGTTAGAGTGGAAATATCTCAAGGAGTAGGGGAAGTTGTAGCCCTTGATTGTAGTGCTATGGGGATTCCGTACCCTAGGGTAAGTTTTGATTAAGTTATGTTGTTTTCGAGAGAGAGAAAGAGTTCTATCCTACTGTGACTAGTAGGAAAAATTTAACAATATCCATAACCCATTAAATATTAAATACTTTCAAATTATTAATTGTAAAATTACTAAACCAAAAAAAATTGTACACGAGATTTTTTTTGTGGTACAGGTTGAATCTTTATCCGAAATGTCGTAACCATACGTTGATTGAGTTAATTCGACAAAAAATTTAACTTAAAACTTAAGATTTATTTGCATAATATGAAGATAATAAGATTTTACAAACAGGTATGGTAATATGGTATCATCATCAGTGCCGGTTACTACCAATGCCTTGTCTGCCGTGTCTTGTCTGGGCGAGATTTATACGGCGCCCCCTAACTGCAATTCAAACCCATACCCATATGAAACAAGATGGAATGGTCTTTTTTTGACATTTTTCACTTTTCTTTGACTTTTCTAGCTCTTCTGTCGGCGAACTCTTTTATTTTTTTATTATTTATTTTGTTTATTGAGATGCACAAAACATAAAATAATCACAAAATACACTAAATTTAAATGTTTTAGATCTAAAGCTTGATTATTTTACAACTTATGTGCATACAGAGAATCCATATGAACTAGTAGAACATGTAGAGCTAGAGATGAGTCCGGTATTAAATAACTAACTCAGTAACTGTTAGCATGATCCTAAAATATCGAACGTTATTGGAAAGTCCGCCTACCGCTACGGAATAACTGTGCAAAGCAATCATCACGCATAACCGACCGTGAGCCATAACCTAACCTAACCTAACTATCATCTACGCATACTAGAGTACCGCTCACCCGTAAAGTTATCTAACTGCAACAAGTATTTCTAACCAAATCCGTTAGAAATAGCAATTGGTATTTCCAACCAAACAAGTTAGAAATACCTAACATGGTATTTCTAACCAAATCCGTTAGAAATAGCAATTGGTATTTCCAACCAAACAAGTTAGGAATACCTAACATGGTATTTCTAACCAAATCAGTTAGAAATAACCAAATACTTGTTGGCATCCCTGTTTAACACTAGGATTTTATTGCGAGTAAACGAGATAGGTAGCTAATTTAAATACCCAATACTTGTGGGCATCCCTGTCTAACACCAGAATTCTGATCCGAGTAAAAGAGATAGTTAGGTTATTTTCCATACTGCGTTCAACAGACAACAGTACACACAACACAACCATTTTAGTACGAGATTTTTTTACTGGTGGCGCGGACATAGTTTCCTTCCTATCCTACCACCTTTTAATTTAAATTGGCAGTGAATACCTTCCTACCGCCGTCTCTATTTTTTCTTATTATTTTTATTACGTCATACAATATTATCAAAAATTCTCTTTTAGCAATTTGAATTGCTCTTGTAATTCTGGAATTTCTTTTTCGCACACCATGTGCTGCCATCTATGTCAACAACTAAAACAACAATATGTAAAGAATATGAATATAATGGGAAATAAAACAGGGAAAGTACTTACCTATCTACTATCACATTATTATTTACTAGAGTGATAAACTTGTTAAACATTCGCAATGCGAACGTAGGGGAAAATTAAAAAAAGTACTCGATAAAATACCCTGTTTAATCTTTAGAATAATAAAATTGATAATTATTTCTGTCAGCGCCATCTAGTGCTTAATCAGACCACTAATAAAGACCACTTGTTTAGTAAATTACACATACAATTATAAGCACTGTCTATCGATATTTCTTAAACAACTTCGTTCACGAGCATATCGATAGGTAGCGCTTTAAATAATATTATGAATTGCTATTGTTCGGAATCTGAATGATTTATAAGTATAGTAAAGAATAATATATATTTATAGCATTAGGTACCTAGCTACATCAGTTATCTATTTAGGTACCTAATAATAACAGAAGATCTGGGGTGAAAAGATGCTGTATGGATTGACTAGCCTTAGATACAGACAGAAGCATAAGTGATGGATGACCTCTGTGGCGCGAGATAGGTACCCTATACTTTTGGGTATTCCTATCTTTGGCAATTTTCCATCGCAACACTGCGTTCAAACGTTTTTTACAGGTGGCGTGAAATTTGCCTCGGGCCTTGTATAAATGGACCTAAGTTTGACTTTCGGTAAAACGGTAGATCGCGTTCATTGTATTGTAGTTGACCTAACCGCCATCCAAAACAAAACAAGACAAAAAAAATTATGTACTCATATTATTCATAGAATTAAAGATAATTTATCTAAAATTTTTATTGAAATTCCGGGGGGGGGGGGGGGGTGTAACGTTATTGGGTATCAGTTGGGTCTAGCGTTATTGAAACAAAATACCCAACTAATAACCGCTGGCCAAAATACTCAATAACTCCCATCCATATGTAGAGCAAACAACTGAAAATATTAATGTAACAATAATTTTAAGCAAATACCTATTACCTAATTATTAATTAAGTACTTAACTAAACATACAATTAGGAACTTAAGTTAAGTAATTTTAGAGTTAAGTAATTTTAGAGTTCTAGTAAACTGGCTCAATTTAGGAACAAAAATGTCAAGCACAGTTTGATCATTAGCTAAACTGTTGTACTGACGGACCATTCTGGTGGCAAGGGGTTGTAAAATGAAATATTGTTTTTATATGTCAACAAAGCAAAGAGGTTGGTAGAGTTGGACCTGCGCGCACTAAATCGAGTATTAAAACATATCGCTGATAGATAACAGCTTGGGGGAATCAATAATTGCATGTATAATTCTATATAAATAGATTAGATCAAAACGAATACGCCTGGTTTCCAAAGACTGAACATTAAATTTAGACAATCTATCTTCGTAATTCATGCCAGAACGACCTGGATGCGTTCTAAAGCATAATAGACGTAGGCATTTTCTTTGCACTCTTTCAATTTCGTGAATGTGAACCTTATAGTTAGGAGACCATATAGGGCTACCGTATTCGAGAACACTTCTTACAAGGGCAAAGAAAAGGTAAAGTAGACTATGGGGCTTTTTAAAACCTTTAGTTGATCTGAAGACAAACCCTAACAGTTTATTAGCTTTAGAAGTAATGTGTTGGTAATGCGGCCGAAAAGAAAGCTTATCATCAAAGTAAATTCCCAGGTCTTTGGCTACGCGCGAACGATTCAAAATATGGCTGATTATATTCAAAATATAATCTTATTATATTTATTCGTGAACGATATGGTAAAACATTTACTGACGTTTAAGAACATGTGATTACTAATGCACCATCGGGACAACGTGTTTAGATCATTTTGTAGAATTTCACAATGAGCCGTGTTAGTAACAGTGGTAAATATTTTTAAATCGTCTGCATATAGGAGACTATCACAAGCAAGACGCTGAATCAGATCGTTTATAAATAACACGAATAGTAGAGGCCCTAAATGAGATCCCTGAGGAACACCAGAGGTGACCTCTACAGGCGATGAAACAAAGCCCTTCAACGCCACCAGCTGACTTCTTTTATCTAGGTAAGAACACAACCATCGAAATAAGCTTCCATGGACGCCATAGAGTGACAGTTTGTGGCATAGTATTACGTGATTAACCTTGTCAAAAGCTTTTGAAAAATCGGTATAAATTGAGTCAACTTGACCACCTTTCGCGAAGGATTGACAAAGGTAATGTTTATATTCCAAAAGGTTACTTACCGTTTATCTGTTTCTTACAAAGCCATGTTGATTCTTTGATATTAAAGGTTTTATGTGATTGTAGAGATAACCATACACAAGCGATTCAAATAACTTTGAAAAACAGGACAATATACTTATTGGACGGTAATTCTCACAGCGCGATTTATCACCACCTTTAAAAATTGGGATGATGTGAGCTGTTTTCCAGCGCGTAGGAAAAACACCTGATATAAGTGACTTATTGAAAATAAGACAAAGAGGGATGACTAGCTCTTTGGCGCAATTTGTAACAAACGATGGAGGGATCAAATCGGGACCAGGTCCTTTATTTTTGTCTAACTGCTTGATTTTTAATAAAACATCTAATTCGCTTATATAAACGCTTGACAGCGTGTTAGACAATCCATCGATATCTCGGAATTCACTTAAGTCAATTTGGTTAGAATTACTCTCAAACACCGAGCTAAAGTAAGTAGAAAACATTTGACAAACATCATTACCATTGGATGACGAGGCACCATTACAGGACATCGTTTGTGGAATAGAGACTTGTCCTTTCCTATTATTAACGAAGCTCCAGAAGGATTTTATATTTGTTTGGATAGCATCTTCAGTAGATTTTAGATAATTTTTATAACATTCAGCGGCCAGTGATTTGCATCTTTCTCGAAGAAGTGAAAAAGTATCATAGTCTCTAGGGTTACCAAATTTCTTAAAGAGCTTATGGAATTTATTTTTTTCAATGTTACATTTTATTAAGGGCTTGCTGTACCAAATTGGGTATGACGAATCTTTTAAACAAATTAACGGTGTGTGTTTCCTAATTATTGTAAGAAGAATGTCATAAAAAATGTCGGTGCACTGGTCCACGTCAGGTGAACTCAGTGTAAATTGCCAATCAATCGAATTAAGTTCAGTTTTAATTTCTTCAAACTTGCATTTATTATTATTATTTTATCAAAATCGAGATTTTTAGCTATTTCATTCTCGAATGACAAAGTTGCCAAGTTTGTCAATCGGGATTGCGATATTGTCCATCGCAGATATGTTTTTATCAGCTTAAGCTTAGAAAAACTCCTCTCCCCGCTAGCAACCGTTACAGGTATAGTTAATAATATGCGCATTGCTATCCATACTTTTAGATACAGTTGTTGTAAGTTGCGATCTTTGATAAAATTTAAAACAAAAACAGGGGTACATTCTGATCAGGCAAAAAAGATTTCAGACTTATCAGTTGATCACACAACCTATATATCTGATTTTGAGTCTTAAGTTAATTTCAATAATTGGAGATCACCACAGAGTTTGACGATGTCAGGTTTTTCAGTTGCTCTGGAATCTGTTTTATAGTGTACAAAAAAGACCAATATTCCGAGTACTCATTTAGCTGTTCAAATCTTTCATTGACTAAAATTAATGTAGTGTCCAAAAGACAGTTGAAAAATTCAATCTCAATTTTTTTCCGCGGCACATAACATATCAGTTTCACCAGCTTGACGCTTAACATATCGAATTCTTGTCGTGGCGCTAAACACGGGTTCAATTTCTTGACTTCAGTAGTTATAAAAACATAGATGCACATCCAAGACTATGTTTTCTAAAGTTCTTCAGTCCAAACATAATTGCCAAAGCTTCTTTGTCAATCCGTGCATACCGATGTTCGTGTTCGTAAAGTTCTTGATCCCATTATAACAGGTTTTTCAGAACCATCCTCCATCTTATGAGTCAAAACTGCACCCACTCCATAATCGCAGGCATCATAAATATTATGTAATTCTTTGTCCAAGCTATATACACGGTGTAACAAAATATGTGTACTAAGCGAAAGGGGGTGAATTTCCACCCCCCAGGGGACCAACTTTTGTTCCACGATTCGAATTTCGATCGGTATTTTGGAAAAAACTGCATCAAAGTTTCAACATGGACAGCTGATTTTTTACAAAGTGACAACCCTAAAGGCAGCGGTTTCTTGTACCTGTGACAATGACGTCAGTATGGGCATAGATATAGAGTAATAGATAGGTAGATAGATAGATTAGGTAGTCTCCCGCCCCACCATAGCTGAACTCTACGAAGATAAATACCTACCTAACTGCAGTGGTAGTAGGTATGTATAGTCTACCCAGATAAGGAAATAAATGAGAAGAAAAAAATTAAAAAAATAGTATAATTAAAATAGGAATTTTTAATTTACTACCCCCCACAACTTATCACCATTGGGGTCTGAAACCTCCCCCTTCGGCTTAGTACACATATTTTGTTACACCTTGTATAGTGTGTCAGAGTCAAATCAGATTTCAATAACTGTTTTGCCTTACCGAAAGCTTCAGGTTGTCATGTGCCTCTTGCCTTATCCATTTTGCATCCTTCTTTTAATGTACGTGATGTAAATGTTCTAATACAGAAGCTTTATCTTTTAAAAATCTTTCATAGAAATTATACAATCCCAAGCATGCCTCAAGGGTTGTCTTGTTTTTTGGTGGTGGTATTTGACCAATTTCCTCCACTTTATCTTTAGTTGGGTGTACTACATCACCATCAATTTCATGTCATAATAATGTAACCTCAGCAAATACACATTTATTGTTATTTAATGCCAATTCCACTTCATTCAGTTTTTTCAAAACCTGTGTTCTACTCGATTGTTGTGTACTTTTATTGTACTCAAAATATGCTTCATATCTATGTACATACATATTTACCTTAAATGATATGGTATGTTTCTCAAACGCAATTACTTCACAATTAGGTGTTTTGTTTAAGGTTTCCTGGTTCCACAATGGCAAAGCAATTTCAGCGACTTCTCTGTACTATTATTTTAAAATGAACATCGCAAAAAATGGTATTTATAAGTGCGAAGTAACGAACGATTTTGATACTATTTCGCGAACATTTGACGTAGTCTTGAATGGTAATGGTTCACATTATGTATTGATTTGCATGTGGATTGCCATTTGGCTGTCTTCTTTTCAATAGCCAATTATCTACACGCTTTTCTATGTCCAAATTTAAAGCGTATTCGAAAGAGTTAACGTTATATTAATACTTTCAGAATGTCTACTCAAAATTGATCCGAACGATAGACATCAACCTTTGATATTGACTCAAAGATTCACATCGCCTTCGTACAAATACGAGGATGGGTTCCTCTACATGCCACAAAACCAAAGTATCATACTAACATGCGGAACCAACGGAACGTTCAACAAATTTCCATACGACTACATAGATGTCTTTTGTAATGGGACAGCAAAACTAGAGATGCAGGAAGATAACGATTTCTCAGATTTAAAATGTAACAAAGAAGTAACGCCGTATGTCAAGTGGACCGGCAAAGCATGTCAAGGAGAAGATTCTGAAATGATTAAAATCGGTTATGAAATTCGCACAAAAACTTTGGTTGTATACGAAAGTTGCATGGATATCCTTAATGACATACCGTTTTATACGAAACAGAGAATGAGGTTGCCTATATCAGAAGTTAAACCTAAAGGGGTATGGTTTGAGGACAGATTGAAGAATAATTTTAAAGTAATGTACAATGTAGATGAGCAGATTAATAGGGTGACATCTATATTGGGATATTGGTTTCACAAGGTCGACCGCTGTGTTTTTACACAAAGACAGCTGGTGGATTCTCAAGGGGTGTTCCCAGGGGTGCCCCAAGGAGCAACATTCACGCATTTGAACGTGGTGCCTCAATGGAGTTCTTGTTCTACTCAAGTAAGTTCAGTTCATGATTTCCGGTAAGCGTTCCTCGACTCGTTTATTATTAGAATACTTTATAAATTCATAGTTTTTCGACGAGAAAAGTTCCGGCTTATGTAAAATATAAATCAGGACGATCAAAATTTGATCGTCCTATCCGACCTAATGCTTCTCAAGCCGAGAAATATTGATGTTTTGACAACAGTAGCTATTTAAACTTGCCCAAAAAACCCACAAATTTTTAAATAAGTAGATTCCTACGAAATTACATACGACAGCGAAAGCCCATTTAAAGGCTATTACAAGATGAAACAACTTGAATTTAGCAACGTAAACTTCTATTAATATTGTACTGGTTCTTTGGATGAACATCAAAACAATTGCTTTTGAATTTTTAGATTTCAACGTTCTCCATACTTGAATATTAATTAGGTATTGTTCAATAAGATAAATTTAAAGTTAGGCAGAAAAATGCGACATTTAAATCGACATAATTTACAAAGTGAAAATGGCGTTCTTTTGGATAAGCTCATTTTTTCTTTTTAATACTTAACTCAAATTACACTCGAGAGCAACGAATCCGGGTCACTCAAAGAAAAAAAAAATCTCGGAAAGTAACCCTTAGTTGCATTAACCTAGCATTCTTACTTTCCGAGATTTTTTTTTTCTTTGAGTGACCCGGATTTTTTTTGAATATTTAAACATGGTACCAAAATCGCTACATTACATATTATATCACAATCATTATCACCAAGTTAACCGAACACGGTTTACTTGATTACAAATTGCATAAAATTAACCAATATAATGCAATTTTTAATGTAGAGATATCCCTTATTAATAGTTAAATAGCTATGTTTTCAGAATTGGGACGACGTAGAGTCCAGAGTTCGGACTCTTTTGAAGTCGACGGGCGAATTAAATGTTTGGACAGGCACCGCTGAGAAACTTTGGTTAAAAGATGCCTATTTAGATGCTCAAGAAATATTTCTAACAGATCCGAAAAGTCGCTCATCTCCTATACCTGTGTCTACATATTTATGGAAGGTAAGCTGTTAGACTCTGCCGACGATCTCTCTGGCGCGGTGGGCGAACGTCAGCCTGTGACGTACGAGGTTGTGGGTTCGATTCCCGCCTCGGGAGAAATGTATGTACGATCTGCAGATATTTGTTCAGGGTGTTCTGTTCGTTATCTATTTATTATGAAAATAATTATGTATGTAATAATTTTGTATTGAATATATGAGTCATCTAGTACCCATGAAACTTGGGCTAGATGATGCTGTGTGGATTGTCCAGCACCATTTATTATTATCATTATTATACATGTGTTTTATCAAGTGTAACTGCATTTTCAGACAAGGGACCTCCCTTGATATTTGTATTTTTTTATTTTATTAATAAATTTTTATGAGGTAGTGTATAACCGTTCTAATTAAATAAATAAATTGAATTGAATTGATAGCGCCTAAATGGCATATCTTTATGCCTGAAACCCTACTCTGAGAATGCGGCTTGGAATTACAATTCCGCAGACTTTTGCCCTCCGATTTGCCGTCACTGCTTTAAATTTTCGATGATTTTCCAACATACAATTTTTCTTCCAGGTTGTACAAGACCCAGCAAAAAATGCGTCTCTAGCTATTATACAAATTAATGTACCCGATATGAAACCGTCGGATGTAAACAGCTTCATAATATGCCGGGATGTTTGTCGTCGTACAAATTGGATGAATTCTCCAAATTGGAGCAAAATTAACCGAGGTTTCGTGTTTTGTTGTTCTCTGGACAAGTTTGAATATGCGTTTGGATACAGAGGGCGCGGAATCTTTGAAAGAGGCATGGACTACCAACTTTTACATGTTTAAATAGTACATTGTTTCCCTAGGGTTAAACTTGTAACCTAATTTTTGTGTAAGAGTAATGAAAATAATAAAATCTACCCAAATATATTTTTATCTTTGTTTTTCATTCAGTATTCCTATCATCAGAATGGCGTTCTTGTTATGTACTATCAACTTCATAGTAGAATGTATCTATATAGATTTTACACTAATGAGTTAAAATAAAATGATAGTAGGTATTATTTCATATTACAATAACTTGATAAATTTTATAAAATAAAAATAAAGGTGATTTTCACTTCACTTAAATTTTTGTCCACTAGTGGAAAAGTGAAAAAGAAATCACTAGTACATTTATATATCTCTGTGTGTCTAATATTTCAGTTTTACCTATCCAAATGTTAAATGTTAACTACCTCTAAGATTAAGATACATGTCAATAATTATTTTAATAGGTACCTATATTTGCAGCTAAGCACAACCACAACATTCAATTTCTTACATGCAATTGTCGGTGTGGAATGGACATCTGGCCAAGCATTAAGGCGCATACAGCACCTAAACTAGCGCCACCACCTACTTTATGTTATTATTCTGTTTAACAAAGGAATTTTCAAAAATCCATCGTCCAGTTTGTGATACCTATCATAAGCTTTTTTTTAATGCCTCTGTAATACATAGTTTTATTCTATTTAGTTTAGGAAGAGATACGAAGTTGCCCTTGGTGGCCACCAAAATCTATTTGTTAAACAGAATAATAACATAAAGTAGGTGGTGGCGCTAGTTTAGGTGCTGTATGCGCCCATCTATCGAGTAAAAGGCTTTCTTGATAAGATTTTGGAGCTCTAATAAGTACCTACTAAGTATCATATTATGTTTGTCGTCTCCTACTCTACATTAGCGCAGAAGTTTCGAGTACTTGATGGTAAGTGTAATAAAATAAATTAATAATACTTACCACAAAGTAGTAATACCTATGCAAAAAGCAACAAGCTTATCTAGCGGAATCTGCAATTGCCTCAAAGTGTCGAGCCAATATATAGAAATAGTTTCCGATGTTTCATTTTTTAACGAATCAAGTTTAATAGCTTCTGCTGGCCGAGCGCAGCGCGCGAATTTAAAATCGGGACATTTTAGTGTTTTGTCGGGACGTCGGGACAGTGAGCCTAAAGACGGTGACAGTCCCGATATATCGGGACGGATGGCAACCCTTATGTTACTAAAGTTAACTATACATTAGAACCTTTTTAACTTTACAAAAAGATAAAACAATTTAATTAGCTATTATTAGTTAAGTGTCTATTTTTAGTTAAGTGACTTTTTGATATATTTTGAAAAAGATCGAAAAATTGACCGGTACCCCCCCTCTATCTCCGAAGATTGCAGAGCGATCGATGTGATATGTACCAAGTGTTTGTAGATATGGATCTATATTTTACAGGAAAAATATAGAGAAGTCTGTAAAAATAATACTTTTTGAAATAAGGTCAAAAAAGGGCGGGAAAATTTTCTAAAAGGGTGACTACCCCACCGAGTTGGGTATCAAATGAAAGGTATTGGTTTGTACATTCCAATATAGTTTTTAAACTTTCGATAAGTTTTATACTTTTCGAAATATTTTGAAAAAGGTCGAAAAATTTACCATTCCCCCCCCTTATCTCCGAAGATTGCAGAGTGATTGATGTAAAATGTACTAAGCGTTTGTAGATATAGATCTATATTTTACAGGAAAAATATAGAGAAGTCTGTAAATAAAATAACTAATTTTCATACAATGGGGGCTATTTCATTGAGAGTAATATCAAATCAAAGGTATGGATTTCGATAATTCAAAACAGGTTTTGAAAATCGTCTAAGTTTCATATTAGTGAAGTAGGTTGAAAAAAGCGAAAAAAATTGTAGGTACCAACCCACTTACCTACCCACTAATCTCTGTAGTAGGTAACTGTAATAGGAGTTCCACAGCGCACCAAAACCGTTGTTCTCAAAATTTTTGAGAAGAGATAGGTATGTATCCTAGATAATCCACACAGTATCATTTACCCACAAGCTAAGCAAAGCTTGTGTTATTGGTATTACTACGATAGCTGTTATACTTAATAAAGTATAAGTATCACATTAGATGATTTAGAGGTATTTTTGTGTACAGAAAAGGACTATAACACACGAACAAATCATCTGAAGATCCTACAAATATTAGTCCCGAGGCTGGAATCAAACCGCAACCTCCTGCGTTGTAAGCCCACCGCGCCAAGAGGGTGTCATATACGTACCTACCTAAACGACAAAAGTTCAAAACCCTCGGCGCGCGAGTTACACTCGCACTTGTCGTACTTGTTAATAACTGATATGCGTTACGATCTGGCTACAGCTTCGAACCCTATTTAGCCCGAGGAACTGAAATAGAAGAGTTTGGGGAGTACTTTTCTTCTATGAGCTAGAGAGGGCAGTCAGAAGTCGCAAACCACCTTAAGTAGTGACTTAAGACAGTCTTATCATCCCAGGCGTGCTCAATTGGGTTGATCTTTTTTTTCGAAAGTATACCTTGCGTAGGTTAGTAGTTAAAGTAGTACCGTTTTAAAAGTGATAGGTACTTAGTTTTGCAGGCCAGTGTAGATATTGGTTTTATTCTGCTAAGTTCTGTAACTTTGTTAATTATGCAATAGTAATATGATATTAGATACATTTCACCGTACGGTTTACGCGCAACGCGCGTGTCTCATCAACAGCTGAAAAGAGATGTTTCTAGAAAAGGGTTCCCTGTGGAGCCGTTTACTCGACCTAAAACTAGAAAACGACTATGCTGCCTATACCTACTAACAAATTAGCTAGCATTATTTAATTAAATATCGTCAATCGTAAATACGAGTATGAGACTCGCTAAAACATCGATATAAGAATCAGTTTTACCCCATCCCTTTTTATCAAATTACATTGTTTCGGCCATTCAGAACATATTGTGACACTTTTTATTGTTCTGTAGGTATAATTTTTGGCAGAATATTTTCGTAACAAATTACCTATCAGACATTTCAACTCTACTAAATACGTGCTCGAAACCTGCCCCTGATACGGCCGCCGGGGGCCCGTGTTGCTCTGTGCTCTATTCCACACCACCATAGAGGTTGAGCACGAGGCGCGTTTTTTTTATAGTGGTATCCCCAATAGGCCTAATCCACTTATGACAGATGACGAAATCAATGATCAATAAAATTTTCGTTTTTATTTAATTAAAAAAGAAGTATGTACAATCAGTGAGATTTTTGGCACATAATTTTACTGCTTTGTTTAACTTATGCCTTAAATTTTGCCCTCACCGATTGTTCAACTTTAAATACGACCGCGTAAAGGTTACTGGGTTACACAACAAAATTTATCCTAAGTAGGTACTTAGCTGTCATACCTACCAATACGTTACGGATTTTTAAATCGTTTAAGCATAATTGCTCGTTTTTCTTCTCGCGTATATTTACAGCTTTCTTGATCTTGAAGTACAGACATTTAGTATAAATATCAGCTTTGTTTAGGACACGTCCGCACTGGGCGAGGTTCACTTGAAGAATGACGGAATATCTGCATCAAAACAAAACATAACTGGCGCAGCATCAGGCTGGCGCTGGGGTGCGCTGATTCTCGCAGGAATCTCTACTGACTGAAGCTGCGTCGAAATGAAAATCATAACATTGCGTTTAAATTTATGTATACCGAGTAAATTCATTCATCATTCAATCAATCATTACAGGGAAATCATTGGGACAGAAGATGTAACTGTTTAGCAAATAATGAGATGGCCTGACTCACGCTAGTGCCCCCCTATTTTGTAATATCAATACATTCTAATACGTTAGAATTTTAGGACATAGATAATAGCGTAACTGCTAAGTAGTTGTAATTGTTTTATTCTGCTATTGTTATTTTTGTTGTTAGTAAATTACCATAACAAACCATAACAAAGGAATTTTCAGTTATCTAGTGAGCAGTTTGTGATACTTTCCTAGGTAAAGCTTTTTTTAATGCGTTATATTTTTATTTTGTTAGGCATAGATAAGAAATTGCTGTGGCCTTATTTGGTATATCTACTATTTAGTTTATAATCGACATAATATCGCAACCGTGGCATTAAAATATACCATCGCCATGATAATTGGACCCTGAGAGGACTCGAACTATGCGCGGTATCGAATCGCGCCGACCCATGTTCTAATGCGCATGCGTGTAAATTCTCTTTGTTGTCTCGTCATATCGATTCAAGTAATTATTATTTGCGTAGGTTGCGTAGGCTGGGGTAGGTTCTAGAACCTACCCCAGATGCAATGCTAGCATTGCATCTATTTAAAACAGCGTTATTAAAAATCGATTTGATTCCTAATAGAGCACCTGTTTCAAAGAAAGAAGGTTTTGTTATACGGTAGTAAAGTTTTTTGGTCGTTTGAGGGTAATTAGGGTTAATTAATATACAATATCATATCAGTTTCAAATTAATTTAAATACATATGTTATACAAATTTTCGAAGTAAGTCATTCACTTAGTCGTTTTTTATTGGTTAGAAGCCACAAAGAGATTTTCTCGGTACTTTCTGAAAGCGTTCCGGTTTGATTATTTATTCTTAACAATACTTACTATTGACCTTTGATAGAGATCAAAAGTCATGTATAAAATAAAAAAATACTATTGGGGCTAGATAATGCTTGTGAATTGTTTAACAATATTTATTTATAAATTTTCAAATTACACCTAGAGAAAATAATAATAAGTCGTACTTATATCTTATATTAATCTTGAGAAGCCAGCATTCTGGGCACTCTGCGCTTTGGTAAGGGCTTAGATTTTTAGGAAATAGACTAAAACTAACTGTAAATACGTGTAATCGTTTTATTGTTATTGAAATTCTCTTTGTACAGTGCGCGTCACCTATAAGTGCCCCCCTATCTCAATGTATGTGGGACACAATAGTGGTTATTGTTGGGAATTTCAGACTTTAAGTATTATGGGTGGGTGGTTCGATCCGGTGCAGAGGCGTCATCAATTTTTGCATGTGAAAATTTGTGACAAGTTACAAGCGAATTTAAATAAATAAATAAATTAAAATAAAGCCAGACAATCCACACAGCATCATCTAGCCCCAAGCTAAGCAGACCTTGTGTTATGGGTACTAGATGACTGATATACAAACAATATTATTACATATATTTTTTATTATATAGGTATAGAAAATGACCAGAACTCCCTGAACAAATATCTGCAGATCGTACAAATATTTGTCCGAATGGTGTTCAGAACCTCGCTCCTCAATACGTCGAGTGTGAAAACACCGCAAGCGAGCGAATTTGATTCGAGCTGGATTTAACCGCGTGCTCATCGAAGTGAGGATTGGAACGGTGCGCTATTTGAAGTCGACTCTGAGAACGTCGCGCGCCTGCAGTTGCTGCGACACTGAGCGACATATTTTGTAGAAGCGCTGTTCTTTATAAACCTAAAATTACGGGGAGGATGATGCAACCTAGGCGCTATATTACTTTTATTGAAACGTCCCGTTTATTATGAACTTCTAATTGAAGTAAAGTGTCAATAACGTTAGGTGTACAAAAGTAAGTAGGGAAATTATAGGTTATGAACCTATAATTTAAGTAAAGTGTCAGTAACGTTAGGTGTACAAAAGTAAGTAGGGAAATTATAGGTTCATAATAAACGGGACGTTTCAATAAAAGAAATATAGCGCCTAGGTTGCATCACCCGCCCCGTAATTTTAGGTTTTTAAAGAACAGCGCTTCTACAAAATATGTCGCTCAGTGTCGCAGCAACTGCAGGCGCCTTCGACTGGCGCGACGTTCTCAGAGTCGACTTCAAATAGCGCACCGTTCCAATCCTCACTTCGATGAGCACGCGGTTAAGTCCAGCTCGAATCAAATTCGCTCGCTTAACTCTCGCGCGGCGTAAACTAGCGCGGTGTTTCCACACTCTACGTATTGAGGAGCGAGGTTCTGAACACCATTCGTCGAGGAATTAGAAGTAGTCGAAAATATTTTGTAGACAATGGAGATACTTAATTCTGACTTGCACTGTACATACTAAGATACTTCAATAATTTATTTTAAAACAATCTGAAACCACTCATTCTTTTCAAATTCTCTTATATAATATTTGTGAAAATTTTAAATCAACTGTCCTTATATTTAATTCCTTTGTTTGTGGTTTAGATGTAAGTCCTAAAGTAAATAGTCTAATCTTGCGCCCCCCTTCTCGCAAGAGCCTCTGCAATTTTATTGAGGGACTCAGCAACGATAACAGCACATTCCGTGGTTGCCTTCGATAGGCCCTCGATAGCCTTGGTGACGTGGTGTATTTGCTCGAGAGATCGAGATAGCGCGTTGGCTGTGGTCAACTCTGCTTTGACTCTGGTTTTTTCGATTTCGGCGAATCTGCTCAATGCTTTTTCAAGGACGGAACTGTCTTCATGTTGCTGCTGGTGTGGTGAATGGATTTGCTCTCGTGATGGGGAATGGACTGTAAACAATAAGTTTACAATTGAAACGAGCTGACTGCAAAAAAAACTACAGATAAATCGGTCCAGTTGTTTGGGAGCGTATTAAATTCAAACAAACAAAGAATCAAATCTTTCGTTTTTAAATATTTTTCTTGATATTTATTTATAATGAGAGAGCTGGTCAGAATCTGCGAATCAGTATTGCCATACAGCGAGGCAATGCAGCCAGCATCTTGGGTATCAGTTGAGCTACCTGTAGTTTGTTTGCAATGGTCTGCAGTTAGCGCAATACTAGTTCTCATTTGGTTATTTAATTGTAATTTTCTATGTTATTCAAGGTTTTTCTCCTTTAACATGCCTTTAATAATATATTTTGACAGTAAAGTAACAAGGCTACCTTAAGCCGAGTTGACACGATCAGAGTCTGCCTGCTCGGACCGAGTGGACTCGGATACCTATTCGGAGGCAACTCGTACTGTGGCAACCCTTATTCGTCGTCCGAGTGCGCTCGGATTATGGGTTGCCACAATGCGAGTTGCGTCCGAGTTGGTATCCGAGTCTACTCGGTCCGAGCAGACTCTGATTGTGTCAACGCGTCTTTCTTTATTTATTTATTTGTTTACATTGACTGAACTTGTATTTTTTTACTTTTCATTATTGCTACAAGACGACCTCTATGGTGGGCTAAAGTCCGCCTGCGACGCAGCAGGTTGCGGGTTCGATTCCCGCCTCAAAGTAAAAATATATCAAAACGGTGGATCACAGAGCGCGAAGCTAGGCTCAAGCGGCCGGTGACTAGGGCTGCAAAAGGCTGCAAAGAGAGGAACTTCCTGACGATACGCGAATTTTTATTATAGTTAATTATTCTTTTACTTACTCTCCATGGATTCAATGGATTCTGCGGGTGAAGCAGGGGTAGAGACTGGTGGAGAGTCATGGTTCATTTTACTCTGTAATCATAATAATAATATAATAAAAATAATAGTTCTAGAAATTGTTTGCATGCCAAATGCCAATGTGTTTTGGTGAAGTATGTGACACTACCTTTTCTGATGTGACCTTGTATTATTATTTTTTGGTTTAGTATTAATTTATTCTCAAAAAGACAAATTATGTCACTTACATGAGAATAGGATTCTTAGGTTAACTATAGATAGATAGGTACTAAGTTGTAGTCGTTCAAAAACTAACTCATTTAGTGTGTTCACTTGATAAGAAGTGAATCATCGTGAATATTATTATAACCATATTTCTTGCAAATGAATTGAATTGAATAAAAATATAATAAATTATATTTATCTAACTACACGTCACGCTCCGGGGTGGCTTTTAAAACAAGACTTCCCTAATTTATTACCCAATGTTACGAGTGACCCGTTCGAAGTTGGAATCGAGAATGAGGAGTTTCTTATAATCTAAGTCTGTGTCTATGTAAACGAAAACATCGCGCGATTGACAGTACACGTGGCGCAGATGCAGCATAACACCCGAAGTCCATGAGCTATCCAGCAGCCTTATTGTCTAACTTGAAATCCATTACCAGTGAACTTCAAACCGATCACCAGTTGTAGACCCAGTCAGAATGTTGTCGGTATTGTCTAAGGTATTCAACTGGTCTTCGGTTTCAGCTATTTACACAATACGAAAATGACAATCGAAGTCCAGGCTAATTTTCAAATGCCAAACTGAAGTCGATTACGATTATCAGTTGAGTTAGACAATAAAGCCACAGGTCGATGCAAGTGCAGCGCTTTCCATGCATCAACCTTGCGTAACAATCCAGAAATATTTGTACAGCATATTGAAATCAACAAATACAGCGTGGCAATGCAGGCAGCGCCTTGGGGACGCTTCCGACTGATATGGATTAGTTGAGCTACCTATATATTGGTTACAACAGTCTGCAGTTACAATTACCTAAATACTGGTTCTGATTCGATCCTGTTATTATATTTTCTTTGTAAAGATACATCAATTTAAAATAATAAGTAGAATGAGACTTACGGTTGATGGTAATGCATCTACAGTTTCGGTGTCGCCAACTACGAATCGTTCGCCCCCCATAACTGCGACCAAACGGCGTTCAATCGGTGACAGCTCCTCGAAAAAGTCCGCTGTTCCAACGCCCTCTTTTAAAGATTTTCGCTTTAGGGTGAAACTCTTTTTTAACGAGCATTTTTTATCTGCCCAATACTAAAAAAGTAATAAATAAAATTGGTAAGAACGCGCTATGCATTGCAGTCCCCCGGCATGAAACTCAAATATGACCAGTTTTTAAAAATTACTTAGGTAAGTACCTATTTTCTTCGAGGTACTCGTAAAATAAATCTGTTTGATTAAGTTAAGTGCCACTCGCGGGACTAAAGACATTAAATTCATACATAACAATAAATAATGGTGCCTTCATGTTCAGTCCATCCCAAGGTTTCCTGAAAGAGATTGGTCATAGCGATAATTCTACTGCTACTACCTCTACTGTAAGCATGTCTGTTTGTAATGTTCTCTTTCTTTGTGTGGTAGATATAAAGTATTTTCTATTTATAATTGAATATCATTTATACTAAATAAATATTTAGATATACATAATATTATAAAGAGGAAAGATTAGATTGTTTGTTTGTTTCAATTGAATAGGCTCCGAAACAACTGGACGGGAACAACTGGAACAATTCGCCATTAGAATCCAAAATTTTCCGTGACGAACATAGGCTATAGAATATTTAAAAAAAGTTACGGATCCGCATGAAACATTATTTTTGTCAAATACCTGTGGGAAGCCGGGGCGGACCGCTAATATTAAATATAAATATCTAGGTAGGTGACCATGAAGGTAGTTCTTACTTTTGCCCATCCTATCCTATCTTTTTCTGCACCACCCAAAGAATTGGCGTGTTTAGCAAAAGCAGCCCATTTAACTTTGACTTGTCGCCGGCCATGGGCGGTGCGTAAACAGCCCTTTGCTACGCCAGGGTTTTGGGCCAGGAAATTGGCCAACGCTTCGAGTTGTTGGTCACTCGGCCGCATCTCTTCCCTGTTACAAAAAAAAATACTTAAGATGGGTTAAACATTCCATAAAAAGGGCGAAAATGTTTGTAAAAAACTTTACATAATCATTTGATATGAACTACATAATTGTATGAAAGAGCTAAAATTATAATAATTGTAGGTTGCAAATTCTGACTCCAAATCGCATCATGTAGTCGACATGATACGTTTTTAGGTTAAGTAGGTAATTAATGTAATTATGTTAAGTTTACAAACATTTTATATTTAGATTGGCTAGAATATAGGTAAATATGGGTTTGTTTTTTTGCGTTCTACTAAGTAACATAACATCATGAAAATACATAAAATTTGCAGATAGTTGAACCAATAGGTACTTCTGTTGATTTGCTCTATAAGATTAGTAGCTAAGCACCTACTTAGCAAGATTTCATACCTAAACATTGGTCTATGACAGTCACAAAATGATTTTCATCGTTAGCCATGAAAACAAAAAATGTTCACTTACAATGAGATACAAAAGATTCTTCAAATTATGCTTAGGTTAATGTAAATCTGCATCACCCCGGGCCCCGGTAGGCGGTATAACAGTACCTACTTATTTATGTAGGTATAACTTCATAGCAAAGAACTGGTTGAGTTAATCCGACGCTCGTTATCATAGTTGTATGCAATTTTAAACTCTGAATGCATACAATAGCGGGGTTACTATTATATCATTTGTAGAACGCATAGAAGATTATAGACCAAATAAAACTAAAACTGGTATTATATGTATTTGAATTTCCCGCCATTCGCAAAAGGAAACACCAGCACTATTTTCAATTAGATAGGTACATAGGTACCTACCTATTCCTCCGACGCCGACGTAGACGGGTTTTGCTGTGTTGTTTTGTTTGTTTTCTTATTATTTTCGTCTAAGACCGTTTTAAACAATCGCGGCTCTCACTGCAAGTAGGTAACTAAGGTTTTTTAGAGTACTATCGCAAAAACCGTCAATCGAATTCGTTCACGATCGTGTTCACTATTGGATTGGAACTGGAGCGGAATTTCGATTGGCGCTCAAGGCTTCCCCGAGAAGTGGAAGGGGGAGGCGCGGTCGGACCGCCGCCGCCGCGCCGTCGCCCCCGTACAAGGTGTCCCAATCTTCATTATGGGATCACAACGAAATGCGTATAAATTATATTAGAAGTTACAAATAACTCGTAAAATTGGTGAATAAAATTCATATTTTTCCAAACTATAACTAGGTACCTAAGCGATTGGTAATACTGCATAATAATTTCGTACAAGTTGCACTGTTTCTAAATGTGCTTGAATTATGCAGTAGGTATAAAGGGGTTCAAAATTTTGGCTTCCTCAACGTCCGCAATATTGATTTTTTTTCAAAATTGAATTGAATTGAATGATATTATGACATTTTTATGATTATTGTCATCTATAATCCTAAATTAGGTTTATCTAGACACTAGAGTTCGCTAATATTACATTCCAAAAAAAAAACACACTAAAATCTAAGACAGTTACGCTACAGGCAAAGCGGTGTCACCGTACTGCAGGGCCGTAGCCAGAAATATTATTCGGGGGGGGTCGAGCCTTAGACCCGCCCGAGACAACATGCAACATCTTTATATATGTACTTATGCTAGTACCCGGAGTGGTTTTCAACCAAGCACTTTAAAAAAAAATCGATATAAAAATAATAACCATGGTTAACGGCGAGCAGAGCGAGCCGCGAATTTTTTCAGATTTTCCCGATGTTTTGTAAAAAAGTAGGCAAAAGTGTGACAATAGATGTGACAGCTAGCCCCAAATATTTTAAAAACTGCGGTGGACATTTTGGATATTGGAGATTGGTATGCCAGCAACAAAGCAAAAATTGTGAGAAATACAAAAAATAAATAACTTCGAGTGTCATTTTCGGGTGACAAAAAAGTTAGTAGTATTAGTTAAGGGGTAGGTATAACAATTCACATTATTATGAGAGAATGGCGAGCGAAGCCAGCCGCCAATTTTTTTACATATTTTCGGCAGGCTGATAAAAATAACTAAATGGCTATAGAATGATCGGCGAGCGAAGCGAGCCGCCAAATTTTTTACATATTTTCGGCAGGCTGATAAAACTGACCGAAAGGCTACAGAATGAACGGCGAGCGAAGCGAGCCGCAATTTTTTTACATATTTTCGGCAGGCTGATAAAAATGACCAAAAGGCTACAGACTGAACGGCGAGCGAAGCGAGCCGCAATTTTTTGTGGAACCTTTCGGATGATCTATAAAACAGAATCAAGAGTGACAAAAGATTATGATTAGCGAACCCTGAAACTTTTAGAGCCAAAATTATAACAGTGAGTGGAGTGACCGCCGATATTTTGTTGTGTTTGCGGCCGCTGAAAAATTTTGCGAAATTGTGGCATTTTCGCAAGGTTGTTAAAAAGCTTAGAATAATTCCGAATTAACGGCGAGCGGAGCGAGCCGCGAAATTTTTTGTAACCTTTTCGGCCGTTATTAAATAGTTTAGAAAAGTATGTTATAAATAAATACATGACAGTAAACGGAGAAAGCAATTCAATTACGGAACGACAACAAAATAGGTCTATTGATTTATAAAATTAAAAGTAATGTTGTGATCTGCCTGCCTAGCTGGAATCGGCCGTAAATGAATGCGATGCGTCGAAAAAAAGTTTGAGTTTTCAAAAGATAATAATTAAAAGAAATATTTAGGTAAGTGCTTACATACAGTACAATGTATGTAGATACACAATAGGAATCGTATGGCATGGTGCGCGAGCGTGCCCCGTCCGCCACCGACGACTCAGAGCGCGCTGTTGTTAATCGGAGACGAAATGAGACGATGAAATTTTTGTGTTTTTAAGAGAGAATAGCTATTTAAAGTAAGCCGCACTTTCCACGTACGAGTACCTACGTATCCGAGAAAATTTTACCTATTCAAGTTTGATTTTTAACGGTGCCCCAACATTTCGGGGGGGGGTTTGAACCCCCAAAACCCCCCCCCCTCCCTACGGCCATGCCGTATTGAGTTCTGTGTGGCGCGGTATGCAGTTGTTTTATTGTATACGCGCGGTTCACGAATCGTGCGCAACGAACAAAGCGACCAATGCGTGACAGCGCTGCGCTACATAAATAAACAAAAAAAGTTATGATCACCTTAACCCTAGTGTCGCGACATAAAGTTAATTAACTTAAAAAAGTCACTTGTTAAATGTTTCTACGCACAGTATTAGTTTGACATTCATAATTTCATAATTATGGGGATATGGGGCCATTGGGCCATGATTAAAATTTTAAATTTGAGATTCTAATCCAATGTGTAACATGATATTTTTCACTTTTTGCTGGTGTTCTGTGTTACGATGGGTACGTCTAAACTGTAGACGTACCTTGACTATCATTGACTAGAGCACTCATTTTGTGCATCTTGTGTGATTGTTTGTAATTTTTTAATTGATATCTTGAGATTGAATGTCATTATTTGACAGATACAAATGATATTAAGTAGTTCTAACTATAAAGCGTTGATTTTCAGTCAAAATTTCCCTGCTCTCAGTTTTTCAATTTTGAGTAAATATTTCGTTTTCTTATGCAGTGAATCAATTTTAATGTGTTGAATTAAGACATTTCACATTGCTGTGACAAACCAAAAATTTAAAACTAATAAAATTTGTAAAAATGCTCTACATTAATACGCCACCATTTTTGTGGCAACTTGTGACTGGTTTCCATCAAGTTCACGGATTTTTCTTCACTCATCGGTTCATTAAATGTCACTGTCTTGGAGCAACGTTTTGACGTTTGACGTCATGAATGATTTTGAATGACATCTTCAATGTCGTAGCTGTCATTTTTCCACCGAAGTCGGTGCGGTTCGGCTCGACCTTACCTCGGCCAATTTTTTTACATATTTTCGGCAGGCTGATAAAAATAACTAAATGGCTATAGAATGATCGGCGAGCGAAGCGAGCCGCCAAATTTTTTACATATTTTCGGCAGGCTGATAAAACTGACCGAAAGGCTACAGAATGAACGGCGAGCGAAGCGAGCCGCAATTTTTTTACATATTTTCGGCAGGCTGATAAAAATGACCAAAAGGCTACAGACTGAACGGCGAGCGAAGCGAGCCGCAATTTTTTGTGGAACCTTTCGGATGATCTATAAAACAGAATCAAGAGTGACAAAAGATTATGATTAGCGAACCCTGAAACTTTTAGAGCCAAAATTATAACAGTGAGTGGAGTGACCGCCGATATTTTGTTGTGTTTGCGGCCGCTGAAAAATTTTGCGAAATTGTGGCATTTTCGCAAGGTTGTTAAAAAGCTTAGAATAATTCCGAATTAACGGCGAGCGGAGCGAGCCGCGAAATTTTTTGTAACCTTTTCGGCCGTTATTAAATAGTTTAGAAAAGTATGTTATAAATAAATACATGACAGTAAACGGAGAAAGCAATTCAATTACGGAACGACAACAAAATAGGTCTATTGATTTATAAAATTAAAAGTAATGTTGTGATCTGCCTGCCTAGCTGGAATCGGCCGTAAATGAATGCGATGCGTCGAAAAAAAGTTTGAGTTTTCAAAAGATAATAATTAAAAGAAATATTTAGGTAAGTGCTTACATACAGTACAATGTATGTAGATACACAATAGGAATCGTATGGCATGGTGCGCGAGCGTGCCCCGTCCGCCACCGACGACTCAGAGCGCGCTGTTGTTAATCGGAGACGAAATGAGACGATGAAATTTTTGTGTTTTTAAGAGAGAATAGCTATTTAAAGTAAGCCGCACTTTCCACGTACGAGTACCTACGTATCCGAGAAAATTTTACCTATTCAAGTTTGATTTTTAACGGTGCCCCAACATTTCGGGGGGGGGTTTGAACCCCCAAAACACCCCCCCCCCTCCCTACGGCCATGCCGTATTGAGTTCTGTGTGGCGCGGTATGCAGTTGTTTTATTGTATACGCGCGGTTCACGAATCGTGCGCAACGAACAAAGCGACCAATGCGTGACAGCGCTGCGCTACATAAATAAACAAAAAAAGTTATGATCACCTTAACCCTAGTGTCGCGACATAAAGTTAATTAACTTAAAAAAGTCACTTGTTAAATGTTTCTACGCACAGTATTAGTTTGACATTCATAATTTCATAATTATGGGGATATGGGGCCATTGGGCCATGATTAAAATTTTAAATTTGAGATTCTAATCCAATGTGTAACATGATATTTTTCACTTTTTGCTGGTGTTCTGTGTTACGATGGGTACGTCTAAACTGTAGACGTACCTTGACTATCATTGACTAGAGCACTCATTTTGTGCATCTTGTGTGATTGTTTGTAATTTTTTAATTGATATCTTGAGATTGAATGTCATTATTTGACAGATACAAATGATATTAAGTAGTTCTAACTATAAAGCGTTGATTTTCAGTCAAAATTTCCCTGCTCTCAGTTTTTCAATTTTGAGTAAATATTTCGTTTTCTTATGCAGTGAATCAATTTTAATGTGTTGAATTAAGACATTTCACATTGCTGTGACAAACCAAAAATTTAAAACTAATAAAATTTGTAAAAATGCTCTACATTAATACGCCACCATTTTTGTGGCAACTTGTGACTGGTTTCCATCAAGTTCACGGATTTTTCTTCACTCATCGGTTCATTAAATGTCACTGTCTTGGAGCAACGTTTTGACGTTTGACGTCATGAATGATTTTGAATGACATCTTCAATGTCGTAGCTGTCATTTTTCCACCGAAGTCGGTGCGGTTCGGCTCGACCTTAGAAAAATCATATATAAATTTCCGCAAAAAACTGAATTAAAAGTGGTCCTCTTTCTGGATCACTTATTAAATCTGGGCCTTATAAAGGATATCATTGCAAAAATGAGTAAAATTATTCCGACCGCTACGAAACTTCTCGGCGGAAACACAATTACGGTGGGTCTAGTTTTCACGGAGTCAATAAGCTTTTCTTACGTTACTGAAGTGTATTTGAGTGTTATTAGTGAGCCAGTGTTTAAAACGTGGGGTTTCTGATTGTAGAAAGCTGCTGTTCCGGCAGTAACGACCTCCAGTGCTAAATACAGCACCAAAAATGAAGCTACGTTTGAGATCAAGGTAAACCATTACTATACTCAATTATTCCCCTTTGACGTTACAATTAGTTACTTGGAGTCCTTCTGTCTCTTCATATACAGGCATTGATCTATTTACATGCGATAAATCTAGTATAAATAACATAATTATGTAACCTAACCTTCAAAATGTCAAGTGTAAGAATGTTTGCTGCTCTGTGGTTGTATACCTACCAATATAAGATAAACAATGTAACCTGTGACTGAGAGTATCATAACAATCTCAGATAATTTTTATGAATTGCTACCCTAGTGTCCAATTGGTTAAAGAACATAAGAACAAATAATATGAAATCATATTAAAGAACTTAAGAACAAACATGGATTTTTTTGTTTTAAGCCCTACAAGCTACACAAGTTGGACAAAGGGCCGGCGACTACTGCTACCCTCACAGCGGAGGATGCTGTCCGGTTGTATGAGCAACTTGCTGTACTACGAAGAATTGAGACTGCCGCTGGCAACCTCTACAAGGAAAAAATCATAAGAGGCTTCTGTCATTTATATTCAGGTAATGATTAAAACCATGAAGACATTCTTAAATGTTTCTATAGTGAAATCAAGAACTTTTTTCCTACAAGGGTAACAAAGAGGTAACAAAGAGGCAGATTGTGCCATTTTAGATATAGTTAGTATTAAGATCGTGTATAATTGTAAACTTTTAACTGTATTGATGGTGCAATAAAGTTATATTCTATTCTATTCTATTCTAAAGAGGAAGAAAAATTTACCACTTTTTTATTTTGCAATTTTCATCGTAGATTGCCTTAATAATTATTTTGCTGAACTATTTTCATTTTTGCTTTCGGAAAGATCATAGGATTGGTGCATGTATGATACCTTAATGAGTTAGTTCTTTTTATTAGTATTTGCCCCTAGATAAAACTAACTGACATTTTGAATGACTTTATCTTATCAAATCTGAGCATTTTGATGAATCAAGTCATTTCATATGTTCTTGTTTTGTTAGTTAGCCATGGTATTGAATGGTTTTTAGGAAAGTATTTCAAAAGAAAATATTAATTCGAAAAGCGATATTAAACTCAGACCAGATTAGTGTATAAACTTATTATATTTTGTATCCTTCTATGTCTGCAGCATTATTCACACATTGTTATTGATATAAAATATATTATCTGTGATGTAGCTGTCTTTTTGATGGGAATAAAATAAAAAATAATTTATTCAAAAATAACTTAAGACAAATGTTTAACAAAAGAATAGTAATACTTAAATTCTAATGATTACCTGTGCCTGAACTAGGTAAAACCTGTATCTCAGGCAAAATTGTTGACAACGAATACAATCGGTATAATCACACAAATAAAATGAAACAAAGCGACAGTGCAGATTATAAAAAAACCACTACGCTAAACTAGGTTACCTTTAATGAGTACCTATGATAAGATTGAATATGGATAATGTAAAACATTTAAGTAACATCTATATATAAATACCTATAACTATATTGTTTACTGTATCGACACTTTTTAGGCGCCTCCATAGTCAATCGAGTTTATGTACCTATTTTCTGCCATTATTTTTGCCCGACAGTCAGCAGAACCTGTAATGTGCTTACAAGGCTTCTTGAAATGTAGGCAAGTTGCACATTTCGGTTCTTCCGTCTTTTTAATCTTTGGAATGTGGAGGAGATGCTGGCAAAAATTACTAAACCCAGCAATGGTTGAGTAAAGGGCTGCAATGATGATGATGTGTTTGAGATGTATGATGCTTTAACCAATTCACTGAAGTATTGTACCTATGGGAAAAGGTTACAAGTAAAGCTACAGCTTTGTTGTAGTCGTCGCGTGGTAAAAATGGACCCGAACTCTGACCTCCAAAGTTTCCCTAAGTTGGTGCCGTAAGAGCTAACTAACGCACTAAGCAGACAAAGAAACTTGTAAACGCATTTAATCTCTCTTTAAATCTCCTCTTTCAGTGTGTGTTAATACAATAAAACTTTCAAGATTTGTTGGCATATCAGGTGGGCGAAGGTCCGCGACGCATGAGGTTGCGGGTTCGATTCACGTCTCGGGACAAATATTTGTATGATCTGCATATATTTGTACGGGGTGATCTGGTCGTTTTCTATGTATAAAAATTTCTTTAGACTCATATACTCGTATTATTATGTATATCAGTTTTCTAGTATCAATAACAAGCTCTGCTTAGCTGAGGCCTAGATAATACTGTGTGAATTTTCCAGCATTATTTATTTAATTTAATTTATTTATGTTATTTAGTTTATTTATTTTATTTCTGTGGTTTTCCAGGCCAGGAGGCAGTGGCGGTCGGTATGCGGGCAGCGATGCGTGACGCTGACTCAGTGATCACGGCCTACCGCTGTCACGGCTGGACCCACCTGATGGGGGTCAGCATCCTCGGGGTCCTGTCCGAGCTGACTGGACGCAGAACCGGCTGTTCCAGAGGCAAGGGGGGATCTATGCATCTGTACGGGAGGAACTTCTATGGGGGGAATGGAATTGTTGGCGCTCAGGTAATTTTTAAGTTACGATTAGAGTTAGGAAAATGTTGCAGCCGTTCATTTGTTTGTTAAATGTTAGTAAAATGATTGGTTATCTACGTAAATTTACTAGTAGTAAATGAAGAATTGATACCGTCAGTGTTCTGTTAACGACGTGATCATATATGATTGCTATATTTATCCTATTACATTACATTATGACGACCTCTGTGGCGCGGTGCGCGAAGGTCCGCCTTTGACGCAGGAGGTTGCGGGTTCGATTCCCTATATAATAGTCCACTGCTGGACATAGGTTTCCCCTAATGAGTGCCATAGATGGCATTTTCATTTGGGGGTTATTGCCCATAATCCCCACGCCGGGCATGCGGGTTGGGGATCGCAGTTCGGTGCAGTTGTTCTGCAGAGGGCGCTGCTGCCCGCCCCCCGGTGTGATTCCCTTAGTCGCCTCTTACGACACCCACGGGAAGAGTTGGGGTGGTGAAATTCTATGCCGGCACCACACGGCCAACTGGATAAGTCCAGGTAATATAAATATTAAAGTACGGACTATACCCTAGGTGCCGCTCGGTGCGGGCGTAGCTTTCGCGCACAAGTACAAGGGCGACGGCGGAGTGAACTTCTCTCTGTACGGCGACGGCGCCGCGAACCAGGGACAGCTGTTTGAGGCCTACAACATGGCTAAGCTGTGGGACCTGCCTGCTGTCTTCGTCTGCGAGAACAACGGATATGGTGAGTTACCATGAAGCTGACCATTTGGGAAGCTATTTTTTTTATAACTGGTAGACGGGGCTCTTGGACAAAACAAACAATTGTTTTGTCCAAGAGTCCCGTAAGGTCTAAAGGAAATAAAGCACTTTGATTTTGATTTATTTGACCACGATCTCACCTGATGGAAAGTGAAGATGTGGCCGATGGATCACGCAAATAATAAAAACATATCTAAAAAATAAAAAAATCTTTCAGATGCTCTGTTTATATTGATCGGTAAAAAAACCAATGAGCCTAACTATCATCATCAGTCCATGTTAGTCCACTGCTGGACATAGGCTCATCTCATCGTAATTCGGATTTATAAATATAATTACTCTGGACATATTTATAAACTAGGTACGTACCTATATTATATTTACAAGACGCTGGATCATAGCATCATCTAGCCTTTAGATAAGCAGAGCTTGTGCTATGGGTACGTACTAAATAACTCATATACATAGTGAACGGTACATAGATTTTGTTTATTCAAGTAATTTTATGAAGGAAAATATATAACTTGTAGGTAAAATTTTAATATTTCATTAATTACGCCACCGTCAACCATAAAACGTACCAATCCTATTCATCCAAGGGTCGCCTCGAAGAAAGCTGATTGTTTCACGCTAGATATGGTTACAATTAAATAAGTTTTGTGTATTGTGCAATAAAACAATATTCTATTTAATTAAAAAGAAAAATATCCATCCAGATGGCACAAACATGAAATTCATCCCGAGGTGGGAATCGAATTCGCAACCTCATGTATCGCAGGCGGACCCTAACCCGCTGCTCCCTAGAGGTCGTCACGTCTGTTTAATAAATAATATGTATATCATAATAATAAATAATTTCAAATAAATAATGTCGGACAATCCACACAGCATCTAACCCCAAGGAAAGCAGAGCTTGTGTTATGGGTACTAGATGGCTTATTTACATAATACAATATTATTAAATAAATACCTAGATATTGTTTATTATACATAGAAAACTACCAGAACACCCTGAACAAATATCTGCATATCGTACAAATATTTGTCCCGAGGCGGGAATCGAACCCGCCACCTCCTGCGTCTCAGGCGACCTTCGCCCACCGCGCCACAGAGGTCGTCATTAATATTAGCTGTTTAACTACACTACAAACCTAGTTTCTGTTCGAAGAAAACCAACGTTTCCCGTTATTCATAATAAGAATGTGTCAAACTACGAAAGTAAAATATGTATTGTGTATTCCAGGTATGGGCACGAGCGTGGAGCGAGCGTCTGCCAGCGCGGACTACTACTCGCGCGGAGACTACGTGCCCGGCATCTGGGTGGACGGCATGGACGTGCTGGCTACCAGGGAGGCCACCAGGTTCGCGATCGAGCACTGCACGAGCGGGAAAGGTACATTGCTGGACATGGCGTTACCTAGTCCTGCTAAATTAGCAGGACTGGGTAACGCCATGTTCATGGTATGGGGAGCAAAGAGCGCGTCCGCTATCCGTTGCTGGATATGGCGTTACTGAGTCCTGCTTATATTTAGCAGAACTCCATGTGGGTAGGAGCAAAGAGCGCGTCCGCCATCCGTCGCCGTACATGGCGGTACCGAGTCCTGCTTAGAATAGAAGATTCAAAGATATTTATTGCGTCAAACATGGTATAAAGGTGTTCAGTATAAATAATGCACTCGTGTCTAACTATTGTACACATTACACTCGTGTACACATTATGTTAGCATGCAATAATTAAATATAACTACTAATTAGGTACTTAAGTTCTAGCTTTAAAAAAATCATCTATATCATAAAAAATCCTGTCCTTCAGCCACCTACATAATTTAATTTTAAATAAATAATTGTTCAATAATTTTATGTCATTTGGTATTTTATTATATATTTTTATACATAGAGTCAAACAACTTTTCTTGAACTTGGCTGAACGCGGAGTATCTTCTAATATAAGTCTATTCGGGTCCCTACATAGCCTAGCTAGAGTATCTGCCACATGCTTTTTTGAATAAGTATATATGATTTCTAACAAAATTTGATACTTCATAAATATAGATTCATAAGAATAGGTAGTTTATGGAAAAAGAATATTCACAAATAATTACATAATAATTTGTCTAGCCTCTAGCTTATATTGGTATCGGCATGATCGTGGAGTGCGTCCGCCATCCGTTGCTGTAGGTACATGGCGTTACTGAGTTCTGCTAATATTGGTATGGGAACGAGCGTGGAGTGCGTCCGCCATACGTTGCTGGATATGGCGTTACTGAGTCCTGCTAATATCGTTATGGTGCCTAACATGGTGCATTAGCTCTTTTTTGTCAAAAGGTCCATAGGTAGTTTTTTTCCGAACGGACTAATTAGTAGTGTAGAAGGGATTCTAAAGTACGCACAATCAGTTGAGTATAGTAGTTGTGCTAGTAGATTAAGCCAGTTTAGATGTAGATTGAAACAAATACCCGAAACGTTTCTTAGCTTCAGCGTACATAAATTAATAAAAACAATGTTATGTATTGTTCAGGGCCTCTTCTAATGGAGATGGAGACCTACAGATACTCGGGACACTCCATGTCTGATCCGGGCACTTCGTACCGCACGCGTGATGAGGTAATCAACACAAAACACAACTTATTAGCGATTGGTAATTTATCGCGCTGTGGTCACGAGATGACTGATCATCTCGTGACCACGACAGAGTGCAAACCTGTTGAAACGCCGAAAAAAAAAGCGCGATAAATACCCGTTTATTACTAATCATTATGTGTTCAGATCGCGTTAGTTTAAAAACATTCACAACTTATTAATATGAAAGATTCTTCACATAAGTTCCGTGGTCTGACCACTCCAACAGTACCTATTACAAGTTCTGTTCCGATTGGGTTTAGAATTTCGTCTGCAAATTCCGGCATCATCATCAGATATCTGCTTTTCAAATATTCAGCCTATAGAATATATTCAACATAGTTCATTGGCGATAATGTAGGGTTCTAAAGGCTTTGCCAAACAGAACGCGTTATTACGCCACATCGACAAAACGTTGCGTACGGCTAGCGCCGCCGCGCTGCTGTGTGACAGTAGAGGACCGTCATAGTACAATACAGTTCGGCGCTATAGCGTGGCGTCAACTTAGCGCCCTGACGCGGCGTAATAACGCGTTCTGTTTGGCAAAGCCTTAATTGTGAAATTATTTTTCGAATAGGCCCAGTAGTTACGGAGCCTTTTAAATTCAAACAAACATCTTTCCTCTGTATAATGTTGGTATAGAAATAGCTATTCATTAGTATACTGTTATTTCCAGGTGCAAGAGGTCCGTCAGACGCGAGACCCCATCACCAGCTTCAAGGAGAAGATCCTCGCTAACGAACTCGCCACGCCAGACCAGCTCAAGGTATTTTACTTCAATTATACAAATTACTGTACTGATCCCGTGTGGTGCCGGCATAGAATTTCACCACACCCACTCTTCCCGTGGATGTCGTACGAGGCGACTAAGGGAAACACCGGGGGGCGGCAGCAGCGCCCTCTGCAGAACAACTACACCGAACTGCGATCCCCAACCCGCATACCCAGCGTGTGGATTATGGGCAATAACCCCCAGATGAAATAACGCCGCCTTTGGCGCACATTGGGGAGGCCTATGTCCAGCAGTGGACTGATATAGGCTGGTGTTGTTGTTGTTGTATACATATTACAGTGATCGCGTTACCACGACAGTGTGTAAACTGTTGAAACGTCGGTAAAAATAAATTAATAAAAAAAAATTGTTCAATAAACGCGATAAATACCCGTGAAAATAGTACTTATAATTATGTTCAGATCGCGTAAGTTTAAAATTATTTATTATACAAATTATAGGGGTTTCTATAGTTATAAGATAGGGATAGTTAAATAGTAGAGGGAAGGATGAAGTATCAAACCCCCGAGTGTTAGTTTGACACTGATTTAATATTCGTTATAATTGTACAGTAGGTATGCAAAATGTTGTGAAACGCGTGCTTAGCCGTACACAAATAAAATGTTTAACTGAGATAATATTAAATATGGTCAAGGCTATTCAATTATAATTAAATAGCCTCCTTTTAAATTGAAAGCTCCGGCGACAGATGGATTTCCCATATAAACGTTATACCGGGATCTGCCTTTATTTGTATTAAAATAGTATTTATCTAGGTTCCTGCCAAATTTTATCAAATTACTTTTTTGAGATTAACGTAATCGAATTTTTACATTAAAAAAAGAACTGTTTTCTTGTATTTGTGTAGATAAGTATTTAGAGTACAGCTTGTTACAGGAACCTCAATAAATACTATTGTAATAAAAGTAGCAAACCATAGTGAAAATATTCTCAAATTCAAACCATTTTGGTACTTGTTTTTATGTTAATTCATACGTCGCCGGAGCCTTAAATGACTCGAATAAACTCGAATCAATAAATGTTTCTAATGGCACTAATCAGCATGATAAGTCCTCTATGTTAACCTAGCACACCTCTTCATCAGTGCATAATCTCACCCCCATACATTCAGCAGTTCTGCGTTCTCTTCACACCAACATTTTATAACCGCACAAACTCTTGCCGTTATAATGTTTGTAGAACTACTTGTGAATTCCAGAAAATTTTAATCCTTTTTTTATTTTACGCTTAACCTAACCTTATGTTTTAAGAAGATGGGCGTCTCGGTTGTGTTAATGTTTTATAACTTTAACTTTCACTTAGAGACACATAATAATAAACTTAAAGTGGAGAAGCCCTGGGTCCTCCAAATCAATAAATAAATAATAACAATAATAAAATAAAATCAGTTCATTTTTATTCTTTATTTGTTATAATTGCAGGCACAAAAAATAAGACCCATATCACATTCACATCATCTAAATTACAGCACACAATATAAAATGGAATAAAACGCAGCTTAGGCTATTTTAGGAACAATAAAACACTTCAACGTTGTAACAGTGTCAAATAAAGAATGTTTATATTAAAAAACAAATTTCTTCCAGGCAATCGACAAGAAAGTCCGCGAGGAAGTCGACGAGGCGACCAACCAGGCGAAGAGCGAGCCTGAGATCGACGTGGAAGAGTTAACGGGAGATATTTACTACAATAACTTGGAGCCGTTGGTTAGAGGGATACATCCGGAGGCGCCGCTGCCCCATATTGAGGTCCAGCCGCGCCATTGATGGCGGAAAGTCTGAGCTGGATGTCCTGTGTCAAATTTTAGCCTTGCCTTTTTATGCACACCGTACCTTGTGATACCTATAGTTTGACCGAAACCGCTGTACCACGCCTTAACAACTTGTGCGGCGAGGTGGGGGCCGAGGAAAAACAAGAGATCACACACATGAGATCGATATTGTCGAACATATCTTAAGATATCGTAAACGATTTTGTTTATTTTATAAAACGATATGTTTATATTTTAATACCCCGTAGCCACGATTTTGGCAATATTCGCATCACTTTTATATTGAAAGCGATCTCTGTCTGCTTTCTATTCTTAAAAATGACGGTTCTGACATCACGAGATAGCGCTCCACCCATCTTTGGTTACCGTATTTTTATTTATCTCGTGTGCGTCTGACATAGCCAGTCCGGTAGAAAACTACCTACCGCCGTGAGCGTTGACGGTAGACTGATGGATCAGCGGCCGATACTTCCCCCCCTCCCCTCGCTCGCTCTCGGCTTGGTCTGTATCATGTCTGTACCTTTAATAAGATTTTTTACAAGCAGAGTAACTTGTGACACGACATTTCAGCGTTTGTTTTTCATTTATTTGTCATGGTTACCGAGAGATAAATGATGTTAGATTAATATACCTTTATAAAGTGTACAAAATATACCGAACGTTAAATCTGTGAAAGATATATCTTTACTGGTGTATAATTCATACAGCAATAATATTCAGGAAAGATTCCGTAGCTTAATTCATTCATTTATTTATTTTTATGTATTTAGCTAATGATATTTAGTTATATGTGTACCAGTTCAAATATTTTCTTGTTATGCCACGTTTTTGTAGCTGTAAGCATAAGTTCTGTCTGCCTTATTACAGAAACTAGATTGTAAGTGCTACAAAATAGAGAATATAATTAAATAAATTATAAAAAAATCGAGTTTGTATTATTTTAGTTGTATGTGAACTTTAAAAGAAAAGAGTCGTGTGAACTTTATGATTTATATTCACATTTTTACACAAAAAAAGGTAAATAAAAGATGTACATTTTAAATAATGCTGGATAAAAGAAATATTATATAACCTTATTTGTTTTACAAAACCGAACAAAATAATATTTACTCATAATATAATATTCTATTTATATTGTACTAACTATACCTACTTATTACTAGGGACAGTGAATTTATTAGGATTTTGAAGAGCGGGATTTATCGGCAAAGCAAGACAATAGCAGGACTTTGGTTGCTTTGGCTAGGTCAGTTGGCTAGGTATCTACATGTTTTAATCTCTAGTTATTCTCTAGTCTAGTTATTTTGTATTTATGTTTTCTTGTGTGAGCGAAATAACCTATTATCTTTCTTTCTTTAATCCAACACATCAGTTCTACCCTCCGACATATCACTCGCATCTTCAAACTCTAATCTAAGCGCCATCCTCATTCTCCGTCACATCTGGAACGCTAGTTTCCTCCGGCTCAGCTTCCTCTACGAAGCCGCACTGCAGTTCGTACAGCTTCTTGTATATACCTTTGAGCTGTATGAGTTCCTTGTGAGTGCCCGTCTCCGCGACCACGCCCTTGTCGATGACGCAGATCATATCTGCGTTCTGGATGGTGGCGAGCCGGTGCGCGATGATCAGGCACGTGCGGCCCTCGCTGGCGCGGTCCAGGGCCTCTTGCACCACCTGATGTAATAGTACCTACATTGTTACTAGGGTTGGAAGTGACTTATTTAGCCCCGAGACGTATATAGTTTGGAGCGAGGGCGCCAATAGTTCGAGGGTCTAAATAAGTTACTTTCACTACAGCCACAGATAACAAAGAGGTCAACACTGTGCTTTTGCGTTTTTATTTTTACTTCCTTGTACCTATGCATTACGAATACGGAAGTAAGAAAAAACGCAAGTTAGCTAAAGAAACATGAGTGAATTTTATTTAACATAAACTAACAACTTAGGTGAGGTTTAAAAGGTGTTCCACTATACTGCTGCTGTTCTCTTATGAAATTAAGCGTTAAATGCATTATTATCTCTATCAGATGAACTCATTGTAGACATAATACAAACAAAATTCAACAACACGAGTAAACAAATGAAGATCGAATTGCCGCGTTCCCGCTTTTTTTTCTTTAACTTCAACTTCTTTTTATTTATTTAGCATCAGCAATAATTTTTCACATTCTGCCATTATCATGGTACAATATAAATGTGACAGCTGTCAGTTGAAAACGATTCTCACAGTTGAACAGTAGGTATCACTTTCGACCCCCGAACTCGAACTTCAGACCTACTTTCCGAGTTAGAGTACCTACCTAATGCAAAATAAATATTGTATTCATGAAGTATCTTGTCGTATGTAATGTAGATGGCGCTGCGCTGTGTGCCCGCCAGTCGGTCGGTACCTTCTCGGAGTGCGTGTCGAGGGCGGAGGTCGCCTCGTCCAGCAGTAGGACGCGAGGGTTGCGCACCAGCGCGCGCGCGATGGCGATGCGCTGCTTCTGTCCGCCCGACAGCTGCGTGGCGCGCGCGCCGATGCGGGTCTCGTAGCCCTGGACAAATCAAATTCTATCAATAAGAAATAAATAAATTACCTATGCCAGATAATCCACACAGCATCTTCTCTTTTTTTTATTATAAACCCATAATATGTATAATAAAAAAAATATGTAGGTATGTAATAATATTGTATTTTTATCAGTCATAAGTAACATAACACTAACTCTGCTTAGGTTGGGGCTAGCTAGATGATGCTGTGTGGACTGTCCAGCATTATTTAGGTATATTTATATTGTCAAAAGAAAAGAATCAACATCAACATCATCATCAACATCACCAGCCTATAATAGTCCACTGCTGGACATAGGCCTCCCCTAATGAGCGCCATAGATGGCATCATTATTTGGGGGTTATTGCCCATAATCCCCACGCTGGGCATGCGGGTTGGGGATCGCAGTTCGGTGGAGTTGTTCTGCAGAAGGCGCTGCTGCCCGCCCCCCGGTGTGTTTCCCTTAGTCGCCTCTTACGACACCCACGGGAAGAGTTGGGGTGGTGAAATTCTATGCCGACACCACACGGCGTGAAAAAGAAAAGAATAGATAACGTCAAAAGGTTAGAGATAAAAATGGCCAAAATAAAAGCTATGAAAATTTTAATTTCACAGATAAATATAAATATATAAATAATACTGGACAATTTATACAAATTTTTGTAGCCCCAAGCTAAGCAGAGCTTGTGTTATGGGTACAACATAACCGATATACATAATTAATAATATACGAATACATAGGTAGATAGATATATTTTATTATACATTGAAAACGACTAATAAGCAAGGGCGTAGCCAGGATTCTGTTCAGGGGGGGGCAGCCGAAAAAAAAACCAAGAATACCTACTAAGTACATGCTGCACGAGAAATGGGATAGGTAGGCTACGTTTAGAATAAAAAAAAACAACAATAGTTTAACTATACGTCACGTTATTTTACAAAATAGTAGTCCTCGAGGTACTCCAAAAAACCATTTTAGATTCAGATTCAGATTCAATAACTTTATTTCTTTAGGCTTACAAAATAAGCACTTAGACAAGTCAAATTTTATACAGTTAATTATTATAAAAAAGAAATAAATATGTTATTGATTTCTCTTCACTTCAATTTTTTGTCAATTTTTTAGCAGCTCTGATTCAATTTAGTTCTAATTTTTTTAAGTACCATGCTTCGGTGTAGGCTGAGCATACATAGGCATAGGCCGTTTAAAGGATTTTCAGTCATCATTTCCTCAGCCATATTTACTTCTAAGCACTTTCCGCGAATTTTTTGAGATTTTTCGATGTTTTTTAAATAAGTACCTACGCAATAGTGTGACTCTAGATATATCTGCTAGCCCCGAATATTTAAAAAAATCATATTCAAGAAAAGAAAGCTAAGAACAATTTGGTTTTAGAAGATAAAAAAACTCTTACTACGGAATGAATGGCGAGCGAAGCGAGCCTCCCAATTTTTGTCATATTTTGGAGAGGCTGGTAAACGTGACAAAAAGGCTATAGAATTAACGGCGAGCGGAGCGAGCCGCAATTTTTTTTAGACATTTTGGATGTTCTGTAAAATATAATCAAGACTTAGTGTGTTTAGAAGGTCACGTGGTAGCATAAAAAAATATAACAGTGAGCGGAATGAGCGCTCATATTTTGTTGTGTTTGCGGCCTCTGAAAATGGTTGAGAAATTGTGAAATTTTTGGAAGGCTGTTAAAATGCCTAGAAAAGAAGAGAATGAACGGCGAGCGAAGCGAGCCGCGAAATTTTTTGTCACATTTTCTGTCGTTAGCAAACATTTTTGAAAATTATGCTATAACCTAAGACATAACAGCAAACAGAGGGAGATATTCAATTACGTAAAACTTGAAAATAGTTATCTATCCATCTATAGATTTACGAAATTTAAAGTTATGTCGTGATCTGCCTTCCTGCCCGACTCCCAATGGAGTCGGGTCATGAATGCGATGCGTGCACCTAGCTCACTAACCTACAATGTAGGTAAACAATAGGAATTAAATGGCATGGAGAGCGAGCGCGCCCTACCCCGCCACCGATGACGCGCAGCGCGCTGTTGCAAAGTGGAGAACGTGGTAATTTTAAAGTTTGACGAAGAAAACTTGGTAAAACGACAAAAAAAAATAGATATTTAGATATAGGTACAAAAAACAAAATGGATGGTCCCGTAGCAGCGTAAAAAATTATAACAGTGAGTGGAATGAGCGCTGATATTTTTTTGTGTTTGCGGCCTCTGAAAATTGTTAAGAAAATATGACATTTTCGGAAGGCTGTAAAAAAGCTACAAAAGTAGAGAATTAACGGCGAGCGGAGCAAGCCGCGAAATTTTTTCTGACTTTTTCGGTCTTTAGCGAACAGTTTTGAAAGTATTCTAAACTTAAGAAATAACAGCAAACGGAGGAAGATATTCAATTACGGAAAAACATGGAAATAGGTATCTATCCAATAAATGTGCCTACATAATAATGTAGATGCACAATAAGAATCGAATGGCACGGAGCGCGAGCGCGCCCTACCCCGCAACCAACAACGCGCAGCGCGCTGTTGCAGTGAAGAATTTTGATGAAAAAAAAAATTAAGAGCCTTGAGTTTTTAACCAACCATTTCAGGTGCTGCATGACACGTACATATCCGAGAAAATTTTATCCATTGAAGTATGATTTTAAACGGTGCCTCAACATTTCGGTGGGGGTTTGAATTTAGATGCAAACATAGTACGATTGTATAAAATTGACCTGTCAATGAAGTTTAGTTTATTAATAGGCTTGACTATCTACGTAGTACGTATTTAAAATTAAGACTGCATCCTCTAGGGGGGGGCAGCTGCCCCCCCCTGCCCGTACCTCCCTACGCCCATGCTAATAAGTAATTTGAGTACCTACCCAGGATACTTGACCGGATAGTGATGAGTAAATATTTTATCTCGAAAGGCAAGGTTTAGGTACCTATTCTTATAGTTATATACAAAGTAGGTCCACAATGTGTAAGGTCAGACCAATCTAGTTTCCCTATAGTCTGAAATCTCTAAAGCCCCACGGGATGATTTTTGTTCCATAGTAATCTTAATTTTACTTCAATGTAAGTAATCAAAAACCAGTCGCGAACTTACAGGCCCTTCCCCAGGGGGCAACAATTGGTATTATGTAAGGCTTCGGCGACAGATGAATTTCCCGTAATACCTGAGCATATTATCACCATGACCTGCTATTAAAAGACGTTACAGCGCCGCATCGATCTCGTCCTCCGACGCCATGGCGTACGGCTCGGCAAACACCTCCGTTCGCTGAGCCGTCACGTCAGCGCCGTCGATGCTGCCGCCAGCGAGCGTTTTGTAGTGTTCGATTTGTAGCAAAGTGATCGTTTCCGAGGTACGATAACTCAAATATTTGTAACTATACGCTATTCAGTGGAAGAGGATTGCGTCTTTCATGGCCAGGGTTGGCTCGTGCGATAATTCAGTTATCAAGAGTCTGGCAGAGAGACTATTTCAAACAGAAACATTTAGTTAGACGATGGTTGGATATCACCTAAACCTAGATTTAGTGTCTTAGTATTATAATCTATTTACTACCTATTGTAATTTAAATTTGTATTCTAACTTCAAATATGGATCTTTTGTGGAATCTGAAATAAAGATATTATTATTATTTTAGTTGGCAGAATTGCCGATAACTTACATCCGGCAGGGTTGCGATGAACTGATGTACGTTGGCTTTCTTGGCGGCGGTGACGATCTCCTCGATGGGCACGGCGCGCGTGTTGTCTCCGTACGCGATGTTCTCGGCGATGGTGCGGTCGAACAGCACCGGCTCCTGCGACACGATGCCGAGGTTGCGACGCAACGTCGAGATACGCATGTCCGTTGTTATGCTGTGCTCGTCTAGATACTGGAAAAAATATAAATAATTATAAATAAATATGTATAATTTAAATAAATATTGCAGGACAATCCACACAGCATCATCGAGCCCCAGGCTAAGCAGAGCTTGTGTTAAGGGATGACTGATATATCTATTTAATACAATAATATTACATAGATAGATATTTTTAAAACACAGAAAACGACCCTGAACAAAAATCTGTAGATCGTATAAACATTTGTCCCAAGGCGAATCGAACCCATAAAATCTTGTGTCGACGGACCTTCGCCCAACGCACCGTCATTTAACAACCGAAGCTACTAACTGTGTGGTATTGTCAACGCCCAACTCCTACATTTCAGAATATTTTAATTAACCTTAAGTATGACTTATATCAAAGCAGAATACTCTTCTCACCACACACTGGGGATCCGGCTGCCAATTATTGGCAGCCGGAGACCCAGTGTGTGGTTATGCGCGTGTGTGTCTATGTTGTTGTGTCAAAGCAGTAGTGTGGCAAATAGAAGGAGTTTAGCAATGGTTGATGATGGCGAGGTGTCCCTACGTTCGTAAAATTAGTACCCAAGTCAAGGTAAGTTACCACGGCGCCGCTGTCGGGGTCGTAGAGGCGCTGTATGAGCTGTATGAGCGTGGACTTGCCGCAGCCGCTGGGCCCCACGAGCGCCACGCGGCGCCCGCTCGCCACCACCAGCGACAGACCTTGCAGGACCTGCACTTCCCGCCGCGTCGGGTAGCGGAACTTTATGTTTGAGTATTCGATTTTGCCGTCTACGATCTGTGTCAGAGTTAATTGAATTGGAGATTATACCCAAAATGTTTTCACTAGATAAAACAGGTCTTCCCGGGCAGCGATAGAGCTCAAGCGCGGTCCAAAGCAACCTTACAACTGCTGACGGTTCCACTCGCCGTCAGTTGTATGCTAGCAGACAAAAAATGAAATAAAACCTTCGAACTGCGATCCCTTACCGCATGCCCAGAGTGCGGATTAAGTGCAATAACCCCCAAATGATAAATAATGCCATAATTAGAGGCCTAGAGGTCCAGCAGTGGACTATAGTAGGCTTTGATGATGAGACAATATGACACTAAAAAGATCTACCAAAAGTCTTAAAACTTAGGGGAAGTTAGTAATATGACTGAAAACTGAACTCTACGCAATGGTTACATTTGCAACCTTAGACAAACTCAACTGATATTAGGAGATTTGATTGGTGGGGTACCACGTTACGTACATATGCCTCTGGCACGGCAGGCATTTTGGAGCTCTGCACGGCAGACTTCCTCGCCAGCAGAGTCAGAATGCGTCCGGCCGCACTGATGGCTGCGCCGAAGTTAGGCGCGAACGCTAGTGCCTGGCCCATCATCCACGCGCCGAATATTAGCGCTTCTGATACTCTAGTAAAAAGAAAAGATAAATTCATTTTGCTGAAGGCGGACCTGATGGATGACAGGGGGATAAACTGAACACAGCAGACTATTCTTAGAGGATTATACAAAAGTCTCGCTAAAAGTCGTCAAAAGTAGATATATCTACGAGTGATTAGTATTGACAGTCTTGTAGTTTCAGATTCAGATTCAATAATTTTATTTCTTTAGGCTTACAAAATAAGCACTTAGACAAGTCAAATTTCATACAGTTAGTTTGTTTAGCCAGGCGACAAGCGCGCCGTACCATCCAGAATGCATAGCTGGCCACTGGTGCAGTCTACCCGGATAAAGGACTCAGCCAGTATCAGTTATGAAGTGTCATAAACATCATAATTCGTTACTGCGGTGTGGGAGAAAAGACAATCCGTCTAAGACATCCTCCGTACTCCCCGGACCTTGCTCCAACAGATTACCATTTTTTTCGAAATTTGGATAACTTCTTGCAAGGGAAAAAATTCAACTCCGATGGGGCAGTCCAAATCGCCTTCAAAGATTTTATTGATTCCCGTCCGACTGGTTTTTTTAGTAAAGGGATCAATGAACTACCTATAAGATGGCAAAAGTGCATAGAAAATAATGGTTCATACTTTGATTAATTAAATATATTATATTAAAAAATATTCGACTTTTTGTTCCTCCCATACAAAACGCCAATTTCATATGTAAGGACCTAATATAATAATTATCTGTATGAAATTTGACTTGTCTAAGTGCTTATTTTGTAAGCCTAAAGAAATAAAGCTATTGAATCTGAATCTTACTTCATGACGCTTTCATTATCTTACTTTATGACGCTCTGGTATTCAATCTCTCCTTTGGCGACCAGTTCGCCGCCGTACCATAGCGACAACGCATAGCCGGCGATCGGCGCAGTCTGCCCGCAAGCGAACACGCAGCCTCGCCAGCGGTACGCCCTCAGCGCCGCCACGAGCCCTGATTTGCTCTGCAAGTAGTAGCGATGCAGAATCTCCCTTTCGCCACCTGGAAGTATCAGTAGGCAGATAGCTCTTTATCACACGAATACAAAATAATCATCATCAGATCATGTTAGTCCACAGCTTATGTCCAGGTCCAGCCTCTCTCCCCTAATGAGCGTCTCCCCGTCTTCAGTTTGTCGTATACAAAGAATATTAAAGATAAATTCTTGGGATCGTTTCTTTAATAAGCGACCTGGGATGATCTTGCCCTACTGTCTAAATAAACTTTCTTCGCTCTTGACGCACTTCACCGCGTTCAATAACGCGTGAGGCTTTTAATTCTACTTGACTGTGTACCTCAACACCATATTTCATCACTCACAATGTAATCAGAGATTTCCCTGCCCACCACTTGGTGGGCGTCAGATGTAGTTTGCTCCATGATCCTGTATTGAAATAGTTGTTTCCTCAGCATGTGTTGAGCGAGCCGTTCAGCGCTGCTCAAAGTGTTCAACCTTTATGCTGGCGTCATAAAGGGTTGCCGTGTGGTGCCGGCGAAGAATTTCACCACCCTCTTTTCGTGGGTGTCTAAGGCGACTAAGGAAAACACACCGGGAGGCGGGCAGGACGGGAGGCGCCCTCTGCAGAACAACTCCACCCATGCACAGCGCGGAGATTATGAGCAATAACCCCCAAATCATGCCATCTATGGCGCTCATTAGGGGAGGCCTATCCAGCAGTGGACTTATAGGCTGATGTTGTTGTATAAAGGGTTCTGCGACGCTGAGCTTGGTACTCACAAAAAGCAGACAGAGTCCTAATGTTGGTGATGGCTTCAGAAGCGATAGTGGTGGCTTCATCGAACGCTGCCCGCACCGAGCTGCTGCCTGTCTCCAGGATTCGACCTTCCAGAACCACGGCCCCCATCACCAACGGCACTGATACCTTCAAAAATACTTTGGGTAAATCAAACCTGTTTTCACACCTTCAAAATAATTTCGGAAAATCCCGTTTTCGACATTTAAATCTGAAAGCTCGAGGGCATGCCTGAATAATTTAGTTTATGAAATAAGTGTACCTACAGGAAGCTTTCACTTTGAAAAAAAAAAATTGTCTCTAGGTACATACATAGTATAAAACAAAGTCGCTTCCCGCACCGTCTGATTATTTATTAATATATATCCTTAGATCTTTAAAATTCTTATTTATTTATTTTGATGTGGTTTTTATAAGTAGGTACCTATTGTAAGTTCATTAATAACAAGAACTTCTATTAATTCTCTACTATAGCTCTACTGTAGAGTCGTGTCAGGACGCGAGCGAAGAGACAACGCCGCAGTTTTTAACTTTTGTCGTCTCTTCCTTCAACTTGTAACCTACCATAACTGTGTACTTGTGCTAAATTAATGATTTGATTTGATTTCATGGATAGAGTACCTAATTCAAAAATTTAATTTCTGTTAATTAATGTTGGTTGTTTTTAATAGTTGTTAGTTGGTTTTAATAACCGTTTTAATTAAATATATAAATAAAAAAGAGAAAAGTTTATATTATGCATAACATACATTAGTATTAGCATTGCACCCGTGCGAAGCCGGAGCGACCCGCCCTTAGTTTTAATATAACCAACCAAATATATGATCTTTGATTAATATTTTGTTGATCAGCTAATACCAGAGAGACAAGAGTCATCTTCCAAGTGTAGTACAGTGAGAGGCACATCCCGATCAGTATGGTTGCTGTCGCCTGCATCAGCACGCCGATCCTGCTGCCTGTAGCCTGCAACCAGACAGATCTTACCGTAAATACTAAATTTTCTCCTTTTATGCCGTGTGGTGCCGGCATAGAATTTCACCACCCCAACTCTTCCCGTGGGTGTCGTAAGAGGCGACTGAGGGAGACACACCGGGGGGGCGGGCAGCAGCGCCCTCTGCAGAAAAACTCCACCGAACTGCGATCCCCAACCCGCATGCCCAGCGTGGGGATTATGGGCAATAACCCCCAAATGATGAATAATGCCATCTATGGCGCTCATTAGGGGAGGCCTATGTCCAGCAGTGGACTGTTATAGGCTGGTGATTGATCCTTTTATAAATCCAAATAATTCTTTCCATTTATGTTGCTGTATCGATTGTCCATCATTATTTATTATTATTTAATAAATATAAAAAAGGTTGCCTAGAGATCACTTCAAAGCGATAAGGCCGCCCATTGTACTTGTCTTGTGTAATGTATTTTGTTATGTTCTATTTCTGGTGTACAATAAAGCATTCTTGTATTTATCTATTTTTCAATACTGTAAATGACGACCTCTGCGGTAGGCGAAGGTCCACCTGCGAGGAGTTTGCGTTCTATGCCACGGCATAAATGTTTGTACCTACCATCTGCAGATATTTGTTCAGCGTGTTCTGGTCGTTTTCTATGTATAGCCTGTCAGTAATATATTGTATTAAGTATACCAGTCATCTAGTACTCAAAACACAAGCTCTGCCTGGGGCTGAGGATTGTCCAGCAATATTTAATTATGGTAAACTATGGGGTGTGACGTCGAGTAGTTACTTTTTCACTGGCAATCAGAACAATCTAATCCTGGAAAACCAAAGGTTATTCACCTTGTAGATAAATAAAGCTCACCTCCTGTAGATAATAAAACTCACCCCCTGTACCGCCGCAGCATCGGCAGCTAGCCTGCCGCACAACGCGCCTACTCCGTTAGAAGGGTTGTCGAACCAACCCATTTCCATTGCTAGTATGTGTTTAAATGTAGCCACCCTGGTAAACATAAGTACAAATAGAGTTAGTAAAAAGAAAAAAATTGTTTTATTTTGTTGGAAATTCTTAACTGAATTAGTTATTATATTACCTACAACAAAAATGCCCACATACAAACAATGTACAAAGTACAGAGTAAAATGGGGTTCGAAGATTTTTGTTCGAAGCCAATTCGGTTTTTTTTTTAACGGCGGCGGGGCGCACGGTAAAAAGTTCATAGAACGATTAGGAATAGTTTACACAAACGTAACTTGGACAAGTAAATAAACAAAAACAAATATGTAAAAACAAAGGGGAATTATCGTGCGCCGTCGTTTTGAAAAAAATCAAAAGGCTGACGGTTGACTAAGCCAAAATCTTCGAACCCCTTTGTTTATTTTGTTTTACAATTCAAACAATACAATTAAGATCAAGTTAGTTATAAAAAAAATGGCCAACTCTCAGCGGATGTTTAGAAGGAAAATCCTGGTCTTCCGTGTACCTAAGCCAGAATGAGCGCGTGTGTTGCCGCGCGATGCAGATCATAATCGAATAAAGTCAGGAAAAATATTAATATAAAAAATGTTAACCAACTAAACTTTAGAATATTAACAAGGATAACATTTACTCAATATTAAACATCTTAAGAGATTATGAGGGACGAACTACTTTTGAGTTATTTTATAATTATACCAGTTGAACTAAGGTCTAGAACGGCGGATTTCCATGGTGGTGAGGTTTCTTTATAATGATAGATCTTTCCGTGGGATTGGCACCAATTGACCCTTGAAGGTGGCAATGAATAAAAAGTTTTCCTCGCCTTGTACCTGAGACGTTTAGTAAGTCGTACGCCAGTGATATTGAATATGAATATCTGGCAGAAAACACCGACGCCGGTGATAACGCCGACCATCAGGAATAATACAGCGATGATATTCGTTCCTCCTCGCACGAAATCTTCATCACGACTTTTTAGAAGCTACAGACAAAAAAAAATATAATTTAGATATGCCACAACTAAAACAAGCTCTGCTTAGTTTTGGTTAGATTTATTTATTTATATTAATAGTTAATCTGAAATAAATAAATGAGTACAATAGAAAACGCGTTTAACAAAAATATTTACGAGACAATTTAAGTATGGCACCCTTGCTTTTGTGGGAAAAGATGAAAAGGTATTTAGAAATTCTAAAATGATTTTCCTAAAGTATATGTACATATTGTTAAATACCCACAACCCCGTTGCACATATGGAGGGAAAAACAAAAAAAATATTATCAAAAATACCCAACAAATAATGCTGGACACTTCACCCAAAAGTCAAAGTCTGGTAACGCTCTTATAGGTGGCCATAACAGCATTACCAGCGCTGCGGTCAACAGCATTGTAGTCCATTTGGAAAAAACGCTAGACAATTAACAATCTAGCCTGAAGCTAAACAGGAGCTATATAATTATGCCAAAACTACTGAAGAATAATAAATAACTTACGCCGTAGGTTTCTCCGAAGAGCACAGCGAACATGGGAAACGAGGCTCCGACAACGATGGCCGCCAGCACCCCCACCAGCATCAGATACTTCTCCGGCTCACAGAGGCGCAGGATCTGCCATGTGGTCGGGTTTACCTCCTCTGGAACCTGCGTACAGCATTCATTAAAGTATATGTTACTGGCGGTCCGCCCCGGCTTCGACGGGTATTAAGCAATAAGTTCTGAAATTATACACACTAACACGTTGGGTTTCACAGTTTTCATACGGATCCCTAATTTGTTAGCAGTATAGGGGTTTTTGACATGAATGAATTAAGAATTGACACTCCATAACTGACTCTGGCCGTAGAGAAAAAGCAAGCAACGGACCCATAACAAAAAAAGAAGTTGAATGTGAAACGCACGGTTTAATTATTGAATTTTTCATGCAGATCCCTAACTTTTTGAAAATATTATATAGCCTATGTTCATCACGGAAAATTTTGGATTTTAATGGTGAAAGAATTTTTCAAATTGGTCCAGAAGTTTCGGAGCCTATTCAATTCAAACAAACAAACAATCAAATCTTTTCTCTTCATAATAATATAAGTCTGTATAATACAAGTAATACACAGGCAGACCGGTTGCCAGACATTCCAATGATATCCAGTAGGGCAAGCACGGGCTTTCTTGTCTAAGGTAGAATAGACAAAAATTACGTCACTTTGTCATCGAATGCGTAAATTATTTGAAATTAATTTCTTCAACTTCAATAATGTACGCAATGTATGGCGATGCGATGTCATTATTGTCTATTCTACCCTAGACAACAATCCCCGTGCTTGGTTGTTAATAGTTTCAGATAATGGGATACCTACGTACCTGCGCTTTGAAGCTACTGTGAAATAACAGGTAGGTATCTAAAAATGAAGCTTGTTTACCGTCTCTTGGTCCGTTTGTTCTTCGTAATCCATGAGTGACGATTCACTTTGGACAGATTGATTGGAGTCTGTGGGTGACAACTTATCTATTTCTAGGCGTTTCCATCTTGTATCTGAAATTTATTTGTCTTGTATTATAAGCACAATATTTTCAATTCAGCAAGGAACAAACGGAATTATACGGCGATTCTAATCTACCTTGATTCTAATTTTCCAATTCTGGGATATTTTTCGGGTGAGAAGTTAATTTGTTAAAGTTACTTATGTGTCTACCACGAAAAGCAACATCATCAGTTTATGTACTGCTGGACATAGGTCTCCCCTAATGAGCGTCATACCGCCGTGAATTCAGCTTGTCTCATCTCATCATCATCATCATCACCAGCCTATAATAGTCCACTGCTGGACATAGGCCTCCCCTAATGAGCGCCATAGATGGCATCATTATTTGGGGGTTATTGCCCATAATCCCCACGCTGGGCATGCGGGTTGGGGATCGCAGTTCGGTGGAGTTGTTCTGCAGAAGGCGCTGCTGCCCGCCCCCCGGTGTGTTTCCCTTAGTCGCCTCTTACGACACCCACGGGAAGAGTTGGGGTGGTGAAATTCTATGCCGGCACCACACGGCCTCTCTCTCTGTCAATTGTCTCATCTGCCTGCAGTCTTTCAATGATTGTCACGAAAAACACACCTTTATTATGTAACTCATCATTCATCATCAGCCCATGTTAGTCCACTGCACCACATGGCCTCCTCTAATGAGATTATTTACCTATGTTATTATTATATATTAGGTATTATTATTAATTAGTGGAAAAATCACGATTTCATCTCGTAAAAAAGCCGTTCCGAGTTTAGCTGGATCTTGACCTGATGACTAACGTTTAGGAGACTTGGGGACTGATGGTGGCTCATCCGTAAGCACCAACTGGTAGTACTTGCCCTGGAGAGCCATCAGCTCCTCGTGTGTGCCCTGTTCCTCGACAATACCTTGCTCGATGACAAATATACGAGTTGCGTTGATGACTGTCGCTAGCCTGTAAGTTTAATTGTAAAAAAAAGAATAAATATTTTGATTTTCGTATTTGATGGTCCTCTTAGGAAATACAAAACAATAGAACCATGGACCTCTGGGGATAAGCCAATAAATTAGATAAAAAGTTCCCAGAAGGTTTCATGTGGAATTTCGATTAAACATTTTTCATCCTTGCCGTGTGGTGCCGGCATAGAATTTCACCACCCCAACTCTTCCCGTGGGTGTCGTAAGAGGCGACTAAGGGAAACACAGCGGGGGGCGGGCAGCAGCGCCTTCTGCAGAACAACTGCACCGAACTGCGATCTCCAACCCGCATGCCCAGCGTGGGGATTATGGGCAATAACCCCCAAATAATGATGCCATCTATGGCGCTCATTAGGGGAGGCCTATGTCCAGCAGTGGACTATTATAGGCTGGTGATGTTGATGATGATGTTGATTTTTCATCCTAATATTCATGTCCTAATAATCTATAGCTAGAATTTATTTTGTTTTTTTCTTTATTAAATTTTTAGTAATTTTGGCTCGAAACAAGCTTCGAAAAGAATATCAAAGGAACAGAAATTGGACTGAAATCGGAGCTACAATGAAATAGTACAAAAGTACCGGCCTCGATCTAGATCTCTTACTCTCTCTCAAAGCGTGCCAAAAGTGGCAAACATCACTTTTAAAACAGGTAGGTACGTGATGTTTAGGTACCATTCGAAACTATTTTCGAAAAGAATATCGAAGGAACAGTTACTGAAATGGGAGATACAACCGCACCGGTCGAGATCTCTTCTTTCTCTCAAAGTTTAAACAGTAGCAGTAGATACCTGTGGCTGACCATCACAGTAGTCCGACCATGCGCAGCTGAATCCAACGCGCGCTGGACTTGAGCCTCGCTGGCTGAGTCCAAAGCTGATGTCGCCTCATCGAGGAGTAGGATTTTAGGCTTTCTGACCAGCGCCCGAGCGATCGCAATCCTTTGCTTCTGTCCACCAGATAGCTGAGCGCCTCTTTCACTAATCATTGTGTCGTAACCCTAAAATAAGGATCCATAAAGCTTTTTCCACGATGTAGGTGGCCTAGTGGAGATGTTATTGATGGGGTACAATGTACCCTTTAACTTACTTTAGGTAACTTCCTGATAAAGGCGTGGCAGTGCGCCTGTTTTGCGGCCAAGTATAACTCCTCGTCCGTGCATGTTGGGTTACTCATTCTACAAAAATAAATATAAATAAATGATTATGTTGCTTAAAGCGCACGATACCTATCGATCCGCAGTGGATCTTGAGAATTGGACACTTTGATTGAGTTTAGGATACTTTCAACGAATATAATTCGATTCCGCACACGACCGCTGCGTAGGGAGCCGACCTCCCGCACAATCAAATCGTTCGTCTTTGTAATATCTTTACCTAGCTATGGATAAATTGGCTACAAAAGCACAGTAAATGATTATGTTGCTTATAGCGCACGATACCTAATACTATCAATCCGCAGTGGATCTTGAGAATTGGACACTTTGTTTGAGTTTAGGATACTTTCGAAATTTAAAGCGATTTCAAAATATATTAAAACGAATATAATTCGATTCCGCACACGACCGCTGCGTAGGGAGCCGACCTCCCGCACAATCAAATCGTTCGTCTTTGTAATATTTTTACCTAGCTATGGATAAATTGGCCATAAGTGAAATTTTTCAGGTTTTAATGAAGATAAATAATAAAAAAAATTCAGGTTTTAATAAAGATAAATAATAAAAAATTCAATCAGAGTATTTCAAAGAAATTCTATAGTTTCTTCATTTGTGTCCGTTGCAACTAAAGTTCATTGTTCCCCGTTGACGGGGATCTTCAACGGGGAAGAATGGAATAAGCCTATATTTCCCTGTTCATAGTTCATCCCATCGTATGGTGTACTAATATTAGTTATTATGTCATATGATATTTCTTGTTCGTCCTATGCAACATTAAACACTCAATTATTATTAAACTATGTAGATGTTACCGTATGTTCTCTCTGATGGTGCCAGCGAACAGAACCGGCTCCTGGCCAACCACCGCGATGTTGTTCCGTAGGTGATGAACGTTCAGCTCGCGCACATCATAGCCTGGGGAGAATGAAGACAAGATTGAGGTACCGGTGACCAATCACAGAAACGACAGTGACAGACCCTGAAGTAAGTTTTTTTTTATGAAGAGAATCACTGTCCTAAAGCCCGCACAGATCGCCAGTGTCTCGTTCTTACTACCCTCAGTGTCTGATGTATGCTAGTGTAGATGATGAGGGAGTCACCTGAAGCCTGCACAGAACCATCATCAGGGTCGTACATCCGCTGTATGAGCTGCAGCACAGTGGACTTGCCGCAGCCGCTTGACCCCACCAGCGCCACCGTCTCGTTTTGATTGATTTTCAAGCTGAGGCCGTTGAGGACCTAGATGCAAGCGATGAATATTTTTTGGAAAGTATGACCTCGTTCGTTTTTTCACTTCCCATAATCACCCTTATGGCAAAGATTTAAAATCTTTTCTCTAAGGGTGATCTTTTAGCACGAGGGTAACCGCCCACAATCTAAATCGTGTTTTTAGGGAAGGGGATTAATCGTAGAAGGGGAACTATAATGTCGACATGACGAAGCTGGATCATCCTAAACACTAGCAGGTAAGGTACTAGGCAGACAAGACACTTGACAACCAAACGGTCTCAGCATGGTGCACTATATAGCGATGTCAATATTTGCGCTTGTTTTATGCGACTTCTCATTCTGAAGAGAGTTTCTTTTTTAATAATTAAGAGTGGTTCTCATGCAAGTGAATGTAATATTCTCTATGAGAAATAAATGTCTTTAACCATAATAATGCGCGTGTGTGCACGGCGCACGCTGCTGGGTGAGTATGCTTATCTGTGCTAATAGATTGCGAATGAAAAGGACTTGAATACCAACTAGATACTAATTAATGCACGTGTGGTTGAATCTCACCTGGACGTCGCTCCTAGCTGGGTATCGGAAGTAGATATTAATTAATTCTATGTCTCCCTCAAGAGGCGGCATCCTGCCCTCCTTTGACAGACTGTCTATGAGCGGTTGCCTATCTATGACAGCGTAGACAGCGCCCCCTGACGCGCGTGCGTTGTTGATCGCCTCCATGTGAGGGGCGGTGAGGCCTACGTTCTGTGCACCTTGGAGGACGCTGAAGAATACCTGAAACAAAATAAGGTCTATAGTAGTGAAACATATCCAACTGATAAAAAATATTAAAAGAGAAGAATGTGTGGTGGAACCCTAGAGCCGCTGATAGGATGACACAAGGACAGTCGCATAGATGATGACCCTCATGATGTAAATCTATCTAAAAGAGACGAACGTACAATCATCAAGACAGCGGGCGTGTAGACGGGGTGCGCCTCGTGCCGGCTGTCGAGGATCAGCCCCACGCCGTACCAGAAGGCGAGCGCGTAGGTTGCGTAGATGATGAGCCACATGATGCCGCTGCCGATACCCGAGTACACGCCCTTCTTGATGCCCATCTTTGTTGCTGCCTCTAGGCGCTGGCTGTATCTGAAAGTAAATAAAAAATTGTTACCATACAATCAAAGAAACTGACACAATTAAGTCAAGACAGGAATAGCCATAGCTTACGGTACCTTTCGATTTCTTTCTCCTCCCCTCCAAAAGCCACCACAGTCCGTATCGACGACAGTACCTCTTCAGCGATCACGCCCGCTATACTGTACGCACCCAACTCATGAGTGGTAAGTGTTGATTGAATCTACGATAGAACAGCGATGGTTATTTAAGCCAGTTGGGATGTAAGTATGGCATGGAGTCCGATCTCAGACAATTGGAGGCTAATGGTAAAAGACAATCCAAAACCGAAATTCGTGATATATGGAGACTGCTGAACCAGGAGAGTAAGTAACTAGGTACCTCATAAAAATGTAAGCTTTAAGTAACATGCGATTAGAAGAAGCAATTGCCTATATAAGCCTATAAAGCCTTCGAAGCTTCTATAGGCGTGCAGGAGAGGATGACCAGTGTGAGCTCCCAGCCGTAGACGAGCGAGATGACGACGTGATGATCATACTCACTCTAGCAACGAGAGCAGTGCTGGCTATAATGATAGGCGTGCAGGAGAGGATGACCAGCGTCAGCTCCCAGCCGTAGACGAGCGAGATGACGACGGCGGTCACGAACGACATCACCAGGTACACCAGCATGGGGACCTTCTCGCCAATACCTTCGCGGAACTTCTCCACGTCACTGGAACAACCGACAGCCACTTTTGAACGAATCGAAACAAACGGATTTTACCCATATGACTACGTCATTTACTTACTCAGAAACTTTGGTGGCGAAGTTCATCGTGGTGTTCAGATCGTACCAAGAGATATCCTGCCGTAACACTGCTTCGAGGAACTTCATTTTTATTCTGAGAGTCTGAAATGTCAAGCAATGATGTCAATGTAAGGCGTCACTATTCCGGTGGAAAGGCATACTTAACTTAGGATATAAAGATCAGAACCGATTTAAGCGAAGTGTAGTTAAAAAGATCCACGCTGATTGCGCCGACGATGAACTGGATCACTGACAAGACAGTGCAGCCGATGCCGAATGCCTGCGAGTCTTCAACTAGGGCTTTTTGATTCTCTGCGCGACTTGCGTTTGTTCTGCAAAATAATCTAGGTTGAGGTGTTCCCTTCCACGTTCGACTGCAGATCATTCACCCTTAGTGACGACCTCAGTGGTGCAGTGGGTGAAGGTCCACCTGCAACTCAGGAGGTTTCGGGCTCGATTCCCGCCTTGGGACAAATATTTGTACGATCTACAGATATCTGTTCAGGGTATATATAGGTATAAGGTGGGTAAAATGACAGAACCATTTTATCCATGTATAATAAAAAATATCTATAGGTATACGTGATAATATTGTACCTCTATTATGTATATCAGTTATCTAGTACCTACCAGAGATGTACAAAATGGTTTTAAAAAAGCATTTAAATACAAAATGCAAAATACTTTTCAGATTTACTATTTCAAATGCAAAATACCAAATAGTATTGCTTTTTGTATTTCAAATGCTAAATGCAAAATAGGTATTTTCAAAATACTTTTTCAAAATAAAATACCCCCTGACCAAATCACAGATATTTTTTATATATTACACAGGAGAATAGATACACTCAATGCGATTACACTTTTTTTTTAAATTAATAACAACTGGACTGGTATTGTTAAAAAGTGATAAAAATAAATATCATTTTTTATTTACAACACTTTTTAACAATACCAGTTGTTCGAATACATGGCTGCGTTCAGTTCAGAGGCTCAGGGTGCGGTTGTTTGGTGTAAATTTTAACTCATCCGAAGGTTCAGAACGAGTCGGTTGTTAAACGTCAAAGTTGACATCATCATGACAAAATTGACGTTACAGTTGCCGGACGTTCGTTTTTTTGTTTTTGTTTTGCGGTTACTTTTAGGTAAATTGTATCTACTGACTGTGACTACGATCAATAACTGATAAAAACTGAAAATATTGAAATTTATTGTAGAAATATTGATATTTAGGTAGATAAAAAACAACACTTTTGGGTAAATATGACAGCTGTCAATGTCAGAGTGTTTTTCGTCGATCGAATTACACCGGTAAAAAGTTGCAACCGTCGCAGGTTGTGAACGCTTTAGTTACTAACAACCGAGTGTTTTTCCTGAGGTTATGAACGACCTAGTTGCAATCCGAGCGCGCTTGAGCGTAGGTTGTGAACGCAGCCCATTATCACTAATTTTTCACACTTGTCAGACATTGACACTTGTCAGACATTACTTGACATTGACATAAGACGCGCACTCTGACCAAAGAAGAAAAAGATGTCGTGCATGGTTAGTTGGCGCCTCTAGCGGTCGAATTCGGCAATACAAGCGTTTTGTTTTGTTTGACTGGTAATGTTGGCTCAACTGTAGTATCCCTTTATAGTTTGTGGCTCAACTTAATCACAAAGTATTTTGTATTTTAAAATGTATTTTAAAAATACAAAATGCATCTCGAAAGGCATTTCAAATAAAATACAAAATACTTTTCACTGAAAGGTATTTAAATACAAAATACAAAATAGGTATTTTGCATTTTCTATTTGCATTTAAAATAGAAGTATTTCAAATAAATCACATCTCTGGTACCTACATAAGCTAAGAGGATTGTCCGGCATTATTTATTTTTAATTTATTTAGTAGCCTTTTACAATACGGTCACGAGCTCATTTGAAGGTCTAGTCATAAACCGCAAGCGATACAGCCACTGTATTTGTTGTTTAGTTGATTAGAAACTATTTCTACAGTTCATTATGAAAGAAATAACAAACATTAGCCACACAATAGTGTAGTGTAGCTAGTCGAGACCAGAGTTAGTTGTTCTTCAGAAAGAGAAGTTTGGATAAGAGACGGTTTCAAGAAATTGACAATCATCTGCGATCGCTTGACAAGCTAACGTGAACTCAATGCCTAAATGATACACATCCACAAACATCCAGGAGCGCTACCGCACGGCACAAGAATCAGCATCAAACATGGGATTAAACTCGACATCTTTGGATATACACTGACATAATTCCTTGTATGGGCCCGCGCGCTGTCGACATCTTTATTCTCTATGGTACACGCATCAAAGTTTTCAAAACATAGAATGAATTTTAACTAAAAGAGTACGTACATAGGCGACCTTAACCCTGTATGTAAGAGTTTTCTTTAAACACACCGGGGGCGGGCAGCAGCGCCCTCTTCAGAATAACTCCACCGAACTGCGATCCCCAACCCGCATGCCCAGCGTGGGGATTATGGGCATTAACCCCCAAATGATAATGCCATCTATGGCGCTCATTAGGGGAGGCATATGTCCAGCAGTGGACTATTATAGGCTGGTGATGATGATGATGACGATGATGAAACCTAACAGCTATAGGAGAGGCAATGGAACAGATAGAGGAAGTGTACAAAGAATGAGTCGGAATGACAAACTACACATATTCCGACAATGAACCTATATGATTCTCTTTGTTCTAGTAGGTATCCAGTGTTTTACTAACAGTATCCTGCCGCCTCCAAACATGGCTATAGTGAGCGTGGGCGTGGAGGTCCCCATCATCACAGTCCGGTCGATCAGCAGCGCCGTGAACTCTCCGTAGATGATCACTCCAATCGGCACAAACATACCGTTTATACACGCCAGCATTATGCCTATGATGAGGAGCATAATTTCCCATAGCTTTGCGTACCTGTACTGGGAGGTGTTTAATTCAAAGAAAATTAATTAATTAGTATTTTATTATGAATGTTAGCAGGTTGATTACAAACCTAGTTTGTGTTGAAAGAACAGCAACGTTTCATCCCTGATATTTGCAATGAATTCGTGAACCAATGAAAGTTTTATCGTAAAAATAGTAGGTACTTGTAGAAATTTTATTATTAGTAATAAACTGATTTACCTAGATGTGCTGTGGTAAAATACCGCGGAATATTTTGAACACACTCACTCCACAAAATAACTTACCTACCTAAATACTTGTGTTGAATAAAAAATTTTGCATGCAATTTTTTTTATGGTAGGACATTTGACCTTATTGTATGCTTATACTCTTATTTCTGGCAAAATGACTTCAATAAGTAGTAGGTAGTGCAAGTTGTTGTAGAACATTACATGCACTCTTATTATTCTCAGGACAAATAATAGAATAGAATAGAATATACTTTATTGCACAAAAGTTGTACAAAGGCGAACATAATACTAGATAGCATTCTCTACCTGCTAACCTTTGGGTAGTGTGGACAAAAGTTTAAAGGTAGTGCTAGGTAATTAAAATAGAAAACTGTACTACAATCAATAGTGCATGACATTAATATAATAAATACAACACTATATAAATAAATAAAAATAAATAAATATACTTTACCAGAAAAAAAAGTTAATAAATAAATAAATATATATATTACTCATAGATGGTAATACTTACATAATAAAATATATAATATGACTATGTATACCTAAATATAGAACGTACCAAATTATTCTTGCGAAAGAAAGTAGTTATAGACTCTAGATCTAAAGACATTTATTGAGGATGCCTCGCGATATTCTATATAGTATAATAAGGTTTTTTCCTCTTCAAACCCTTAAAATCAACCCTTTATTCCGCCACATTTCAACCTCCTAATCTTTGTACTACGTCTTGGCAGCGTAATATTTATATTCGTATGTAAAACCCTCAGAATCCAAAAACTCAAAAATAGTCGGTATATAACTTACTAATTTACACCACGACACTGGTTCTCCAAGACTTTTTTCTCCATCGCTGAAATGGGAAATTACTACATAGGTAGTTTAGAACAAAGTCGCTTCTCGCTGACTGCCTGTTTGTAGGGACATGTATGCTTAGATCTTTAAAAGTACGCAGAGAATTTTGTAGCGTTTTTATTAGATAGAGTGATTCAAGAGGAAGTTTTTGTATCAGCATTGCCCTCGTGCGAAACCGGAGCGGGTTGCTAGTACAACATATAAAACGAACTAAGTAGAGTTATACCTAGTTCTAGGTAGAACTCGCGAACTTGCGTGTGTTCTATGAAAGACTTTCATAGAACACACGCAAGTTCGCGAGATCTAGCTACTACTTTAATTGAAAGTAGTAGCTAGATGGCGAGACATCGTGAGGCGAACATCATTGGAGGCGAATCACAATAGCCACCCAACAAGAACGAACATAATCACCACGATCGCTCTGAGAAGGGTACGTGTTACGAAGAAGAAGTACCAAAATGACCATGTTTCCTTTCTTCTTCTGACAAAATTTTGAATACTTTCAGACATGGAAGGATTTCAGAATAAGATTTTTGCTGCACAAACATACCTTGTCTGATATTTATCAGCTAAATAAGCGGATTGAGCAGCTAACGAGCTGATAGTCAGCGGGTTCCGTCGGAAGCTGATGTTATACGCCGGTCGGTATTGGCCCCGTCTAGTTATCGACGACGAGGACTGTAGGACCCTTCTCTCGGATGATTCTGCGCGTCTCATTCTCAGCTCAAATGGTCTGGAATGGGGTGAAAACAAATATATTTTAATTTAACCACTTTATGATAAAAAGGATGCTTGTTTCATATTCGCACCGCCTACGCCTAGGGGTTTGAAGACGCTGCTTTGTTATTAAATAAGAAATAAGGTATTATTTTATCAATACTTAATTTTTTTCTCCACTAGTGAAGAAGTGAAAAGAAACCACTAGTAATAAAGTACACTGGTGACCGGTACCAGTGTACTTATTCCGTGGGAGGAAAGGGCCGCGGGGAACTGAGGCTTTCCGGGATTTAAAAACAATATCTGGTATTCTGGTCTTAGTGACGTGTGACTCGAGAGCTGATTAGTATCTGTCGCATCAGCATTGCCATCAGCACGCCAATGCACCCAGCGTCTCGGGGACTCTTACAACTGGTTGATATGGATCAGTTGAGCTACCTGTAAATTTTTTACAAAAGTCGGAAGTTAGTTCAACTGATTCAATGTAAATACTAGTTCTATAGAATAGTAGAATATCACCAGAAGATGGTATCCGCCTGCGTGGTGTAGGACAGGTATAAGGGACAAAAAAGTTTGAGACGAGTTTTGCTCCAACTCGAAAACTAACAAGGTAAAGGTTCCTTGTTCGCTTCTTTACTTTACCTTAAAAAGATTAAAGTGAACAATGAATCAAAGTGATCACTTTATTTCCTACTAATGTAATTTGTATTTTGTGACGTGTCCAAGTGTCCTGTAAGGTCTAAAGGAAATAAAGCACTTTGATTTTGATTTTTTTACCTAATACCAAGCCTAATACAATATATTATACAGTGGTGGTCATATAATTAGAAACACTTCATCATCATCATCATCATCAGCCTATGTTAGTCCACTGTTGGACATAGGCCTCCCCTAATGAGCGCCATAGCGCCCTGTCTTCGGCTTGTCGCATCCAGCATCTGCCAGCAGTCTTTCGCAGATCGTCATCCCACCTGGCCGGAGGGCGTCCTACACTACGTTTACCAAGTCGCGGTCTCCACTCAAGAACACGTTTACCCCAGCGGTTATCGGTTCTTCGCGATATATGGCCGGCCCACTGCCACTTCAGTTTGCTAATTCTCTGAGCTATGTCGATGACTTTAGTTCTCTGTCGGATCAATTCGTTACGAATCCTATCCTTCAGAGAAACTCCGAGCATAGCTCTTTCCATAGCTCGCTGAGCGACTTTGAACTGGTGGACCAACCCTATCGTGAGTGTCCACGTCTCAGCTCCGTAGGTCATGACTGGTAGGACGCACTGATTAAAAACTTTCGTTTTTAAACATTGCGGTATGGATGACGAGAAGACTCGACGTAGTTTTCCGAACGCTGCCCAGCCTAGCTGGATCCTCCTCTTGGCTTCCTTCTCGAAATTGTTTTTACCCAACTGCAAAATCTGCCCGAGGTAAGTGTACTCAGAAACAATTTCGAGAAGGTGGCCATGTACGATCACCGGTCTTGGATCAATGTGGCCATTGATCATGATTTTGGTTTTATCCAAATTCATGCCAAGACCGATACATCGGGAGGCTGAAGCTAGACTGTCCAGCATCCGGTTCAGCTCCTCTAGCGACTCCGCCATTAAGACTATGTCATCAGCGAATCGCAGGTGTGAGATGTACTCGCCGTTTATGTTGATGCCCTTGTCTTTCCAGTCCAGCGTCTTAAACATATCTTCCAACGCGCTCGTGAACAGTTTCGGGGATATAACATCCCCCTGCCTCACTCCTCTGCGCAGTTGGATCGGTTTAGTCTGCTGGTCCTGTACTCGGACACTCATCGTAGCGGCTTCGTAAAGACATCTCAGCACCTCGATATAACGATAGTCTACTTGGCATCGCTGTAAGGATTGTAGAACAGCCCAGGTTTCAACGGAGTCAAAGGCCTTCTCATAGTCCACAAAGGCCAGACACAGGGGCTGATTATACTCTTCGGACTTCTGTATAATCTGCCTCACTGTGTGAATGTGGTCTATGGTACCATATCCTCCGCGAAACCCAGCCTGCTCCGGTGGCTGAAACTCGTCGAGTCTCCTAGCGAGACGGTTCGATATAACTCGTGAGAATAGCTTATAGACGTGACTTAGGAGCGAGATGGGTCTATAATTTTTAAGGAGGGTTTTATCTCCCTTCTTAAAAAAGAGCACCACCAAACTCCCACTCCACGCCTTTGGAGTTCTCCCACTGTGAAGGACGGCGTTGAAGAGGCTCTGTAACTCCTGTATAACAGGGTATCCTCCAGCTTTTAAAAGCTCTGATGTTATTCCGTCCTCACCGGGGGCTTTTCCATTTTTAAGCTGCCTCAGAGCTAACACAATCTCGTCTTGACTGATGTCTGGCAGTTCGTCGGTATAGTGGCGTATCAAGGTGGCTCTAGAATCGTGGCCGTCTCGTTGGGAACGGGGAGCATGAGCAGCGTATAAACGGCCATAAAAGTCCTCTATCTCGGCCGATATCTCCGGCTTCGACAATACGGTCCTTCCGTCGTGCGTTGTAAGTTTCGACAGGTGGCTCCTGCCAAGCTGCTGAGTGAATACTTTGGACCCTCGGTTTCGCTCTATCGCCTCTTCAATGAGGCGTGTATTGGAGCTCCGAAGGTCGCGCCGTACCATCTTCGCAATTCGCTTGTTCAGGTCTGACCTTTCTGACGAAGTCGCTTGGGTGGTTTCCCGTCTTTTTGTCATCAGCCCAAGAGTCTCATCCGAGAGTTTGGACTTCTTACCAGTACGCTGCTTTTTGCAAAACTTGATGCCCTCGTCCCTCAAAGTTTCGACCAGATTGTGTAGGGTCTCGTCAGCGTCATCAGTGGGTTCCAAGGCAGCGAATCTATTCCCGAGAAGCTGCTGAAACTTCTCGGTGCCCGCCAGGATTCTTATTGGGTTCGGTCGGAGCGTGGACTTCATCAGACGGTTTCTTTCAAGCTTCAAATTTATATTCAGAGAGCCTCGAAGGAGTCGGTGATCAGATCCGGTATTGAACCTGTTGATCACTGAGACATCTCTGAATATATGCTTGCTATCCGTCATGATGAAGTCGATCTCATTTTTAGTCACAGAATCGGGACTCCGCCATGTCCACAAGCAAGAAACACTTCATATGAATTTTATTATGAAAGTTTGAAGTCCATGTCATCAATTCTTGAAAAATTTATAAATTCAATTTTTAATAATCATGCAACAATATAGCCACTCAATTTAGAATACTCATAGAATACATTAAAAAAACAAAACTATCTCAACTTCATTATAAAAAAAGTTTAGATCATACATAGCTTATTTTCTGTTACTGGCCTCTTGGACGCCTAATTAGAAACACTTGAAAACAAATAAATAAAAATATTTTATTTCGAATAACTAGGATTTTAGAGGACTTTAGAAAAGCATACATGGCACCATGAAACATGGCACATTATAGAAATTGAAAAAAATAAAACTTCTTTCTTAACTATTTTCTAACCAAACCCCCCTCAACGGACATCCACGCACACTACGGGTGCGCCTATTATTGTTTGCCATCTAAATATAAGCTTAATAAATAAAAAGTTGCAACAATTAGAGTCAGAACAATTTATAGTGTAAATTGTAAATTGTTTAGAAAAGTCTGAAGTTAGTTCAACTGATTAAATTGTAAATAGTACCTAGTTCTAATTTGGTTATTTCAATGTAATTTTTAATATGCGTAGAATAACGCCTGCGTGGTGATGAGAGGCGTAAGAGCCATAAAACAAACACAGGTCCTAAATCGATAATTAAAATCGATACCTACCTGATTTCACGTTATTTAACTGCGAAGTAGTAAAATTTCAGTCTCATAAGCGGTAGAGGGGTAATATCTCGGTAAGAGCAAAGCGGTATGATTAGGTACTGGAAATATTTTTCAGTGGATATACTTCAGAAAACAATAAACACGAATATAAACTATCGTTTTTCAACTTCTATGTCATTTTGTGCATTTTGGCAGATTTTGCCAATGCTAGATAACTTTGAGTGTTTAGAACACTCAAAGCTAGATAGTGACAAGATTAATGTCTGTAAGCAACGAGGTTTCGAACAGTAGAGAGCGTATCTCTGTCATCGTGTCTACTTTAATTCTTACTTAACTTCTACTTTATTACTTCTTCTATCTAAGACTTTCTAAGACAAGACCACTGCTATAGAGCACAAAGTAGGTACTTCTTTTATATGTATACGGGAAAGTACCTACTATATAGGTAAGTAAACTTTTTACTTTGGGGCTTTAGTCGGCCCTGCAATAAAGACTTATTTACTACCTACTCGTACATCCGCTAAATATAGGTACACAGAAAATCACTATCGAAATTTTTTATTTGATTCCCCTTACGCCGAAAATAAGAGATTATTTCTATACTAATATTATAAAGAGGAAAGATTCGATTGTTTTTATTTGAAATGAAAAGGCTCTGAAACTACTGGACCGATTTGAAAATTTCTTTTACCATTAGAATCCTAAATGTTTTCCTGATGAACATAGGCTATAGAATATTGTCAAAAAGTTAGGGTTCCGCATGAAAAATGCAATTTTTGTTAAATACCCGTGCAAAGCCGGGGCGAACCGATAGTATTTAATAAATCGGGAGGTAAACGAACAGTGAACAATAAAGCTGTACGTGTTCACTTTAAAAATAAATAACAAGGAAGCTGTCGCTATACCGCGGAACAGAGGTTAACACAATACAAAATAATGATTCATTCAAAATTCTAAAGTCTGAAGTTTATCAACACACGAACATGTTTACAAACTGTAACATCAATAGATAGTCTGTCGTTGATTCACTCACTCGCGTCCACTTGACCTTTGCGGGTCCTGTTACAGATTGCGACCGTCATTCGTTTCGATCCCAGTCACAAAGTTAGTCTGACTGAGGACCGCCTCGGAAGCGCGCGCAAACATGAGGCTCCCAATTATCATAGTATTGACCTTCCTTCTAGTCCAGTGCAGTGACTCTAAAAGTCTCACATGGTTTCCCAGTGTTTTTGATACCATCACTAATAAAACGACCGCTATAACTAACTATGTGCGAGAAACGGGCAAGAGCTTCAAGGACTTTTATATCGAAAACGTTCGTAACAAAATAAATCATTACTTCGGAAAGGGAAACACGACGGGAGAGATCCACGCAAAAAAACACTCTGATACAAGAATATACAAGTATGATTTAGCAAAACAGAACCGGATCAAGAGGAAGTTCAAAGAATACATAGATCAAGCTGATAAAGCTCAAACTCCGCTGTTTGAAGCCATGGTCCCGGAGACAGCGGGATATACCTGTGCCGATGATGACCCAGCGATTCACATGACTACACCGCAGCTGATAGCACTGCACGGCTACCCTGCAGAGTCCCACACCGTAGTAACAGAGGATGGCTACATCCTCACGTTACACCGAATACCATTCGCTAAAAACGACACCAGCAAGGTAAGCCCCTGGAAAACAGTTTTACTCCACCACGGCTTGCTGGGGAGCTCCGCCGACTGGGTACTGGCTGGGCCTGAGAAAGGACTTGGCTACATCCTATCCGAAGCGGGATACGACGTCTGGTTCGCCAATGTTCGCGGTAACACCTACTCCCAGGCTCACATTTCCAGGAACATCGACACCTTCGCCTTTTGGAATTTCACTTTCCACGAAGTCAGCCAGTACGATCTACCTGCTGTTATCGACTACATTATGGAGATAAAGGGTTGGGACGTAAAGATAAACTACATCGGGCATTCCATGGGAACGACGGTGTTGTTTGCTATGTTGTCCACGAAAACTCAGTACAATAAGATTTTGAGAGCTGGTTTTGCTTTAGCACCGGTCGCTTACATGTCTGAGATCCGCAGTCCGATCCATTTGCTAGCGAGATTCAGCAATGACATCGAGTATTTGATGAAACTTCTCGGAGCTAACGAGTTTCTGCCGCAGAACTCCGTATTGCGATGGCTATCGAAACACGCCTGTGAGATCAACCACTGGGAGGAGGCGATTTGCGAGAACTCGCTGTTCGTCATTTGCGGACATGATGAGAAGCAGTTCAACAAATCTCTACTGCCGATTATACTGGGCCACACGCCGGCCGGGGCCTCGACGAAGACGCTCATCCACTACGCACAGGAGATAAATAATCGGGGGAAGTTTCAGATGTTCGACTACGGGCTCGCAGGAAATCTACAACAATATGGTACGGGCGAGCCTCCGCAGTATCCTGTTGAGAAAATAACTCTGCCTATAGCTTTATTCAGCGCGCAGAACGACTGGCTTTCCAGCGATATAGATGTAACGAATCTGTACGTTCACCTTGCGAATCCTATAGCGCATTATGTGGTGCCACTGAAGGAATTCAACCACATTGATTTTCTGTACGCTATCGACGCTCCGACTTTAGTCTACGATAAGCTTATTCAGTTGTTAGATGAGGGAACTCCTAAAAGATCACTCCTAAAAGATTCTGATATCAGAACGAATGTTATTAGAGTTTCTGATGATGAAGAAAGTGTTGAAATAGTTAGTATTTAAGTAGGATTATTGACCCTTTAGTAGGTACCTAATGTTTAGTAGCTAAACTTGTGATTTGTTTCTCATTTAAGTACATTAAATTAAATATTTCTTTTTACTTGCTTTTTACCTTACCAAGCCTAAACAATATACCTTAGTTCATAATGAAACCCAACAAACTCAAAACAAAAACTTGTGCTTAGTTTTGAATGAACTGAAGCGGAGAAATTTCAGTGGATGAATGACAACATTTTTTAACTCAATCAACAACTAATTACCATGCAACAATACCTGCAGTTGATCTACCTGTAGTTTGTTTACAAAAGTCTGCAGTAAGCTCAATTGTTTCAATTGAAGATACTAGTTCTGATTTGATTAATTAATTGTAATTTTATTTGTTAATAATAAAATAATAAACAAAAACAAATATGATTTATAAGTAAAAGACTAAGCAGACTTGTTTTTGCTTTGAGTCTCAAAACGGTCTCTGTCTCAGCATGAGTAATAATTGTTAGTGAACAACCATTTAATAAAAGCCGCGTTTTATTTGATGCAAATTGAATTGAATTGATCATATAATTGGAGCTGCTATCCTGAGATATACAACCTCGGTCACACATTAAAAACATTATATATGTTTATAGTTACGAGCTAGGTAGGTACCTACATAATGTACTTTAATTTAATCGCCATAAAAACAAGATCCGTCAAGTGGCAGTCTAACTCGTGCGCCAAAAACTGTTTTGTTAACTAGTACAAATCTTCCATATGACATCTTTTTTTACTTTTTTTAATGAGAAAAAAAGAGCCCTTTCGTAAAATATTATCCAAAAAAAAAACAAAAAATGAAAATGAAAATGAAAATGAAAATGAAAATTACCTATATTTTTATTTCTCATTCTATTTAAATCAGTAGAAGCATAATAATGTAGTTTTATTATTTTAAATATAAAGTTAATAGTTGCCGAGATATAAGATTGAAAACGGGAAAGTAAACAGCGAGACCATTAGGTTTTCAGAACCGAACTCGAAACCCTAAAAACGGGTTGTAGTCTAGTAGGTTGGTAGGTACACTTAATTTAAGGTACCTTGTGAAGGAAACACAATAATATTATACATACAGTGACGCAACAACCAACGTAAGCACAACTAGGTATATGTATTTATATATTATATATATTATCTTTATGGTACTAGCAGTCCGCTCCGGCTTCGCACGGGATATTTAACAGAATTTAAAAAGTTTTTACTCATAGGGTTTAACCCCTTACCGCATACAAAGCCATCTGTGGCTTTCAAAGTTTCTTATTTTTTTACAGTTTATGTAAAGATCACATACAAAAAAACTCACTTGAATCATAACAAGCAATTCTTCGTAAAATGGAACGAAGTTTTTTGTATATGTGGTGTGTCACACCTGGCGATATTTTTGAGGATAAGTGCAAGGCGTCCGACCGATCAATTGAACATAAAATAGTAAAACTTTCATCAATACAAAAAAAATGTAAAACGGTAAGTAAGAACTTCTAATAAAATAATTTCACAGTCTTTGATTCATCCATCACTTGGGTTGCAACTTGGTTTTGCTTTTACTTTTGTTTTTGTTTGGTTTTTGACCATTTTCTTGCAAACTCCATTTATGGCTTCGTATGCGTTTGCGTTCAATACACGGTCATCCATGTATGGCTTCGTATGCAATAAGACTTCTTTCTGCTTCTTTCAGAGATGGACCCTTCACGCCTTTATGGGTCTTCCAGGCATGTAAATGTAATACCTGGTGATGGTACTGGTGGTAAATGCTTGGTTGCTTTGGCTTAGGGTCAATGAAGAAAAGCACATGCCACTGTTTATGTTCAAGCTCGCAGTTTCAGAACATTTTCGCAAAGCAGGCAAAGTAATCGCGATGCCAAGAAAACGTCGTCGTCCGTCAAGCATTCTTGGAACACCGACGTCAAGCAGAGCTGGTACCCCATCAAGCCGAGTCGGCACTCCATCCAGCTGTCCGAATTCACCAGTGTCCTCGAAAAAAACCGCGAAAAGCTCCAGCCAGGCATCAAGATCTGCCACTCAATTCAGTATGATCTGACAATACTGATAATTTTCCCACTGGGAAGAAAAATAATCGACAGCTATGTCAAAACTGCTCAAAGTTCCGTTCTTTCACAAAATGTGTAAAATGTCAGGTATATCTGTGTTATAATGAGAAAAGAAACTGCTTTACAGATTTTCATAAAGTGTAACTGCCTTTTCACCTGATCACATACAAAGCCATTTATGCTAAAACATATTTTTTCTAGACTGCATACGAAGCCATACATGGCTTCGTGTAATAACTTTTTTACTTAATAATTGTAATTTTTTTTTTCGTTTTTTTATGGTCCCTATGAAGTAAATAAACACATTTTTGCATAAAACAATTTTTTATTGAACCTCCTTCATAATTCATGCAGTAAGGGGTTAATTAGTGAAGTTGTCGTACGGATCCATAACTTTTTTGAAGTATTCTATAGCCTATGCTTATCATTCCAATGTGAAAGAATTCTCCAAATCGGTCCAGTAGTTTCGGAACCAGCAACAAACAGAATATTTTTACAATATTTGTATTTACGGTATATTAGGTAATCTATGTAAATCTTTATTCACAAATAAATAACAATGAAACAACAGAACCAAATTAGAACTAGTACATATTTACAATTGAAATATTTGATCCAACTGCAGACTGTTGGAAACAATCTACAGTATCTCATCAATCACAACTATCCCAAGTAGCACAAACCTGCATTATAAGATATCACACAAGGTCCACGTCGGTAACTTCAGCGTTTGAGAAGAGTTATTAGAGTACACTCGAGCTGCAATAGCTCACAATTACGCATTCGGCTGTATATAAGCACTATATGGCGTCACGGAGACAACACTGTAATGCTGCGAGCGTTAATATAGTGTTACAGTTCAGTGTTATACAGCTTTTAGGAATCAAAAATACTATCAGCTGCATTATAGCACTTTAATGGACCAATACAAGCCTTCTATTCAGCTATATTCTGAATAGAAGGCCACATGTGGCCCTTAAAACGCTTGCATTTTAAGAAAGAACATGTGAACTACTATAATGCTTGCAGTTATACTGTGACTCCAATTAACAACAATATAATGCGTCTTGCTGCACAAAGTGGAACTTTAATTATGTTAATCAGCTTGTTACATGCAATCGTATAATAGCACTATAACAGCCCACATGATCACTATGGGTGAATTCTTATGATGCTAAAATATAGCAAACTGCTTAATAACAAATCACAAGTGACCCAAGATCCCGCTTAGAGCTGAATACTTGTACTTGCGTAGGCAATTAATCTACTAATGCAGTTAAATGAGTTCTTGACGACTGTTTATTTCAGCGCCCCGTATAGGATTATCAGTAAATCGCTGCCATCATTAGGACTTGTGGTATTTAATATCGAAATGTGGAAATATAAACGTAGAACAGGAGGAATACGCCGAAAAATTACTGCAGAATACTTTAGAATTTTAAATAGAGATACAGGGAACACTGAACGAGCTACACGTTTGATAAATAATGAGTCAAGGGGGAGTGAAATTTTAGAACGGCAGGGTTCCCGATCCGCAAATGTTTGTATAGAAGGACGTGCAGATTTAGATGGACAGAGCTCTGCAAGTATAGAGCAAATATTAGAAGATAGTGGTTCCGTATCTTGCAGTAATGACAGATACCTAGATATCTCTAATGTTTCTGAAAATTCAGACAGTGACAGTGTGTGTACTGAATATGATAAACAAGAAAAATGACGTGAAAACATAAGCAAATGGGCAATTGAAAAAATATATCTTATTATTTTTATTTATTTTTTATTATTAATATTGCATATATCAAGCTTCGCTAACATAGCGGCTTGATTGGAAAGAATGGTTTGTATATCTCCCGTGTTGATAACTTGTAGTGTGTCTTGCTGCTGGAGTGCTTTTTCGCTGGCAGACGTTTGTGAATTATCCTGTAATATAAAGTAAGTAGGTATATGACTAAATAATAAAATAATAAATATGAAGAACGTTACACACAGCGCTTTAATTTAATTTTATAAATTACGGATCCCTAAATTTTCTACAGAGTTTAGTGGTTCACTGTAAAATATTTGCGTACTTGTTACCCGCTATTAAGCTTTTCATGAATCTTTGGCTGAATTGTTTCACACAAGAACTACTCTAATCAGGTCATTGCTGATATATGTACCACGAGTGAATACATATACAGCCCATAGCATTTAATTGTGATTAATAAAGTGCACATTGCTTGTCTGCCATTTTTATATTATAACTTATTAATATGAATATATTTACAGTTTATATCTTTGTCTCTTCAACGAAAATAACAACTGGAAATGAATAGAAAATCTGTGATTTATAAGTAAACAGCTTATTGTCAAATAACATGTGCAGAAAAATATGATTTCTGTTTTATTTTTTATCACAATCGGCCGATTTTAAATTATAATTTTCAAGTAAACGGTACTATTTTGAGAGCGCATGAAAATTTTCATCTATATTTATATGATATTTGACAGTAAAAATGCTTTCCCATTCGAATTTTACGCGTTTAGAAGAAATACTCAAGTTTTTACTTACCGAAAACAATAAACACTATATAACATCACAAAACACTTGTCAAATTGTTTCACTTGGTAGCCAGTAGGGGCGAGAACGTGAAAATTATTCACAATTTCGCAACTTGTGAATTCTCAGCGTTATTAAGATCCTGTTCTATACTTTGTGCTGTATAATAGGTAACACAAACTCTGATAATCAGCAATTGTGCTGTATAAGAGGTAACACACACTCTGATATTCAGCCATTGTTCAGCTCTTGGGGTGACTGTTACCTTTAATAATGCTCAAATAATGCTGATATACAGCAATCGTTACAGTTATTCAGCCTGTAGCTGTTTAATTTGTGCCCAAATCAGAGTTATATCAGCTGAAACAGCGCTGCTAACGCTCTTATTCAGCAGACTTGTACAGCTAAGGATTCTATTGTGGACAGTTATTCAGCTTTTATACAGCACTTTTGTGTTACTTGGGATACGATACTTACTAGAAGATACATATAGGTTCCCATTATTCATAATGGTTTGAAGTGTAATTTCTAACTCTGATGTCAGGAGAAGAGGAGTCAGGAGTGAGTACTAATTAAAAATAAATAAATAATGCTGGAAAATTCACACAGCATCATCTAGCCCCGAGCTAAGTAGAGCTTGTTTTATGGGCACTAGATGACTGATATAGGTACATAATACAGTATATTACATACATTGATATTTGTTGATTATAAACAGAAAACGACCAGAACACCCTGAACAAATCTACAGATCGTATGAATGTTTGTCGCGAGGCGGGAATCGAACTGAAGAAATAGCAATGGTTTAGGTAGACCATTATCTATGACTAAGAGCGAACTTTAACCCTAACCTTAACCTATAGAGATAAAAGTCTACTTCTAATAGTGATAACAAAACTACGTGATTTATGACTCATCATTAGTACCTACCTAATGAGTCAAGCTAAAAAAGGTACTTAATTAGACTGATTTTTTTTTAATTAGATTTTATTTAGGTAGTAAGAATTAGTAGGGTCAGCCTACGTCAGTAGGAATTATGAATCATACAGAAAATCGCTAACGAAAAGCAACCTACTTATGTATTTCGAAAATAAACATTTTGTCTCAGCAAATTAGGACGATTCAGCGATGAAACCAAACCACTCTCGACTCAGAATTGTAATAAAATGAAATAATATAATGCTTTAAGAATTATATAATTATTATCATTTATTAATTATATATAATAATTATTATCATTTATTATATCATCATCATCATCACCAGCCTTTAATAGTCCACTGCTGGACATAGGCCTCCCCTAATGAGCGCCATAGATGGCATCATTATTTGGGGGTTATTGCCCATAATCCCAACGCTGGGCATGCGGGTTGGGGATCGCAGTTCGGTGTAGTTGTTCTGCAGAAGGCGCTGCTGCCCGCCTCCCGCTGTGTTTCCCTTAGTCGCCTCTTACGACACCCACGGGAAGAGTTGGGGTGGTGAAATTCTATGCTCGCACCACACGGCAGTATAATAATATAATATATAATTATATATATTTAATAATATGTAATATTCATATTATTAATAATATATGTATAATGCTAAAAGACACTACCTCAACCAAATCAGCGTTGCCAGCTATTTTATCTTTTTACAAGCGGCTTCGGCTTTTAGATTTCCGATTTTCGTTCGTAGGTTACATTATTGAAGTTTTTATGCGGAACTCTGATTTAAAAAAAAAACTATATTCATCTATGTTCATCAGGGATAATGTAGAAATCAAATGGTGAAACAATTTTTTGAATCGGTCTAGTAGTTTTGGAATTTATTAATTCAAAGAAACAAACAATCAGTTCAATCAATCAATTTTTATGGCGCAGCGCATACTTTTTACCATACAACGTGGCAATGCAGCCAGTATCTTGGGTACACTTCCAACTGGTATTGTTATGGATCAGTTGAGCTACCTGTAGTTTGTTTCCAACAGTCTGCTGTTAGATCAATTGTTTTAATTTATAAAACTAATTCTATTTTTATTATTTAATTGTAATTTTCTTTGTTGATAAAAGTTTTACCCAATTTATTGATAGTTATACCCACGTTTACGCCAATTTATCGATAGTTATGCCCACGTTTACGCCAATTTATCGATAGTTATGCCCACGTTTACGCCAATTTATCGATAGTTATGCCCACGTTTACGCCAATTTATCGATAGTTATGCCCACGTTTACGCCAATTTATTGATAGTTATGCCCACGTTACGCCAATTTATCGATAGTTATGTTACCTATACGTGAATGCTGATAGAGTAGAATCTGTTAAACAGCATCCGGCAGATTCTGCATTCGTCCCCTCAGATGTATTCAATTAGGTACCTAGGTACCTATTTAAGCTCAATTGGTACCGTATGCACGCAAATTCGCTCACGTGCAAGTAGAATCGGAATCACAAAAAGATTACTACAATCTTGTTGTCCTTATGCAGCCTTTTTGTGGTGTATGGAACATCCTGTTATGCAGCCTTAAACGACCATAAATAAGGTAGGTTGAGCAACTTTTGGCGTTTCAATTCATTCAGAAAAATAACGCAAAAAAGTGTGTGCTTTTGTGTGAAATTTCCGAAATTTCTCAATTTGATTAGTATAAAACTTATAAAAGGAAGACCAGGCTAGGACTTTAAATTCCTACGGCACTACGAAATAATGATTGGTACTTTTAGATAATTAAGTAGGACTATGAGGATACCTGAACTCCTTTGTAGACCTAATTAAAAAAACCGATAAGCTTATTAATAATAAAAAAATATTTGCTCTTAAACCACAATGTTCAATCACAAGGAAAAAGAGATAAGTATCCCAGGTATAAAACACAAATGAGTTCAGTTTTAGCGTCAAAATTAAAATCAAATAAACTAGCCAAGGTCGGTAGGTCCTATATAAAAAAGTGAGTTATAAAATCGACAGTCACAAAACAACAAACAGGACGCACAAAAGTATGCGACACGTTTGTCTTGTCAGGAGTACAAGCGGGCGCGCATTAACTTCTTTAAAAAAATATGGTACTTGCAATATACACAAATAATAACTATGTACCTGCAGTGGTTTTATTCTTTTTGCAAGCTACTAAATTAGCTTGCAAAAAGAATAAAACCACTAGGTAGGTACGTTCGTAGCTTGGCTTGACTAGATGATACCGTGGATTTGTTGAGTATTATTTTATTTTATACATTTTATGTATCTTCAGAGAATATATTGTTATAATAAAAACGTAACACACCCTTGCGGGAATTTTCTTAGGACATACCTACCTACATACCTAATCAAATCATGTACCTACAATATTATTCTCTGGCACTTCCTAGGTTTCCATTCAAACTTGGCGCCACTATCATTCCCGCGGGAAATATGTGGCTGTGATTGGCCCTCAGGGTAGCCTGCAAACACGGATGTCAACCATATAACGCTGTCAACTTCAAAATATTTAAGTCCAGTTTGACAATCAGCTGTTTTCTATTTACTTCAGGGAGTTATAGGTTATTGGATAAGTCAAATCAGACGTAAAATAATTGAGCAGTGGTGGTCTGGCACCAGAAGACCATTTAACAAAGAATAACATAATCAAAGACTTGCCCGCGGAGAAGATAATGAAAAGTTCATAATTCGTTTGGATTGCAATTTCGTATTCGCAACGCAAAAGTTACGTAGTCTAATTATTCTGCAACGCTGGATTTCCAAAAATAGGATAAAGTTCTGTCATCTGTACATAGAGATATAATCAACAACAATGGTTGTAAAAGGCTGGCGGTATACCGCGTTTATTACCGGACTCGTTGGATTCATCGGCTTGGCTATGTACCCTATTGCTATCGCGCCCATGATTGACGCTTCAGAATATAGTAAGTTCACTTTATCTACCTACTTAGTTTCAGAAAAAAAAAACATCATGTAGGACTCACCGCCTATTTAGGTTGTAGTCTAGGTATATAAGTGTTAGGTTGGCCAGTAGGTAATTCGGCTTGAAGATGTTGTCTTAAGAACAAAAAAAAATTCAATCATAATGAGTTTCAAACGGTTTTTAAAATAATACTAGGCTAAATTGAAACTGTAGGTACCTCGGTAGGCGGTATAACATATTTACTCGCAATGAAGTTGTTACTCAGGCTACACAGTAACATGAACTCAGCTTAGCATGTTAGAATAATGTTTTGATTTTCTACTGGTGGCGCAGTGACACAAACTGTGTCACTAGCCTGTCTTGGCCTTGAACCAGAGATTGCCAGTTGTGCCGGTCTATAGCTATTTCAATCCGGTTGATGGCACAAAAGATGTGTAGATCTTTCTTAACTTATTTCCAGTCCGTTCCAAGTCCTTCAGATGACTGATTTGCCAACAGCTTAGCACCTACAACTGTATCTATGTGTGATAGAATAGAATAATGATTAAATATTGAAAGAATATATAACACAAGGATTAAAGTTCTTGAAAAAGCACACTATATGCAATTTAGGTAAATTGAACCACAAAATAAACTTCGATGTTATAATGTTTTGTATATTTCAGAGGAAATTCAGAAAGTTACCAGAAGAAACATTGTGCAAGAGGATATACAGCCTGGGAGTATGTTCTGTGCTTTCTCTAATTTAAACCTAACGGTGCAAAGTTATATATCTTTGCACCGTTGTCTCTCTCTCGTTGTCTAAACAATAATTTTCTCTTTACAGACATGAAGGTATGGTCGGATCCATTTGGACGAAAGAAACCAGATAGTGATTAGGTACCTACTTTGTAAATATTGATTATTTTATAGTTAATAATTTAATAAACATGTTCTGTAGTTATTTCAATATCTTTTCTATTTTATCTTTAAGTATAGCAAAAGCCATAGATCCCTTAATAACCTTAAAATTACTTCACTTATTAAGTCACTGAATAAATAAATAACACAGATGATAATTATGAAATATTTATTTTTAAATCAAATTTTAACTGTACTTGAGTAAATCTCCAAGCTTTAGAAGTGATATCTTGATTTTCCAATCGATAAAAAAATATGTTTTCCACTCTGTTTTATTTACATGCCAATATTTAAAGCAAAAACAGAGAAGACATTTTATAACATTTTTATAATATCAAATACAAAACTTATAATAATATTGCTATTAAAATATTTACATAATTATACATACCAACAGTAATTCAGTTTAAAGTACTTAAAGTCATAAATAGTGGACTGTTTAATATACCTATAAAATCATAATAGATAAATTCTCTCAATTTAAAACAAATATGGATGACTTATATTTTAAACAAAAAAAATTATGTACACAAACAAAAACTGATTAAGTATTTTTATACAGTGAGCAAATGCAAAAGGTAGATAACCTAATGATATTGAGCCATAAAAACCTACAAACATTGTGTATTACCAGCTCCTTTATCTACAAAACATTGGGGTAATTTTTATTTAACAACATATTGCTTTCTTGATGTTACAAACAAAAAAATACAAATAGAATATTAATATAGTTAATAGTAAATTAATCACTGTTGAGTTCTTATGATCCCTACACATTTTAAGTCAGGTCTACCCTTTACCAATATCATGCCTTACAATTTAAACAGTTTAGCTAACAACAATTTGTACATACCAAAAACAATTAGCTAAAATTATGTGTTATCTCATTAACTTTACTAAATGCCTGCACAAAAATGGTGCAATCCATGACAAATCAAGGGACTCCGTAAATTTTAGTGCATTTTCAAGTTAGTAAGAGTATTTGAGATGCCACATTAGCAAAGGGGTTCGAAGACTTTTGTTTGAAGCCTGACTTAGTACCCCACCATGCCTTTATGATTTTTTTTCGAAATACCGGCGCACGATAAATCTTTCATAGATCGATTGAATATTTATACAAACAAAAAAAATATATGATCACTACAGTCCTAAAGCGTCGCAATTCAGAGTTATCTGCAAAAAAGATCGAATTTTAATAATTATAATTCTTGGAAACTATTTCAGAAGAATACTTTAGGAATAGTATTCCCCTTTTTTGTTTATTTAATTGTATCCAATTATGTGGAAATAATCGTGCACAAAAAAAAAATGGCGGACTGTTGAGCCAAAATCTTCGAACCCCTTTATTTTACCGGCAATATTTTGGAAAAAAATGTTTCTATACATAGATTAGTAACGAGTCAGTTTTGCATCTTGCATTTTCTATAAACCTAAAGCTTGACCTAAATAAAAATGCAATTTAGTGTCGTCTTTTACCGTCTAACTACAAAAATTTATCATACTAACAGACTTAAATTGTAAATGTCTCTCTCTAGTGAAATCATTTCACAGAACAATTTTTGATGACCTTGAACAACTTAAAACTAGCCAGTAAATAACTAAAATAATATCATAGAGATAAAGTTCTATCACTAATTTGTAACATGCCGTCTCAATAAACCACATAATTACAACCTTCAAGTAGTTTCCATGCTAAATTTATAATGATTTGTGTTATAACTATGTTTATCACCACTTTTCACTGTTTATCACTTATAATAGGCATTTGTGTTCGGTAAATGGTGTTTTATACAAAAATATAGCTAGTTATTGCAGAAATTCGTCGTCATCACCAACCTGGAAGCAAAATGTTTGATTAACTTCATTGTGAATGATCTGAAATAAATGAGGTAATAATAATTGTTTATGTTGAAACAGCAGTATGACAATGAGGCAAAAATGCTGAAGTGAGAGCATCAGCATTTGTACCTGTCGCAATAACAACGCGCGCGCTCAATCAGCCTTGCGATTACGGTAAAATATCCCATTCAATGGATAGTCATCCGAGGAGAATGGCTATAAGCGATTTCGGTTTCCATTACAGGGTACTAAAACATACTTAACATTATACCATACACTTGTTACTCACAGTGCTTATTTTGCTCGACTACTTTTCAATAATGAATATACTGCAATATATTTACTGTTTATAACTTTGAATAAGATTAGCAGTAGTCAAACAAAAAAAGTGTGAGTTATCTGACAGTTTATATCTTGACGTTGACATTAAATTCTGTCATTGATCGCTTCATCGCGACAGAAAGTTGTGTTTTTTTAGTACTGGCGTGTGTAATATTGGCAACCGAAATCGTTTATGCTCAGTCTCCTCGGATAGCCCATTTAATGGGAATGGGATAATTTTAACGTAATTGCACCGCAGTTCAATATAGCTTCTCATACCCACGTGTCTCTTATCTCTTCTTCTTCCGATCCTGATCCCACGCTAGAAGGGGTATATGTAATATGTATTTTTTTCCACACTCCTATCAGCCATCATCTCCGTACTAACACCTTTCTTACTCTTGTCCTCTTACACACAATCTTTTCTACGGTCTTCCTTCCTTTATATCTATCTACATTCAAACCTAAAACTCTTCTTTCGTAGCATGACATCCTATCCTACCCTGCGCATAACATGCCCATTATTTCATTTATTTTTACTTTAGTCACATACGCATAACATGCCCATTATTTCATTTATCTTTGCTTGAATCACATAGGCATAGCATGCCCATTATTTAATTTATTTTTGCTTGAATCACATATGCATAACATGCCTAAGAATAAGTGATCGACAAACAAACAAGTTAGTTATGAATGTGTTTACCTGCAAGAAGTACTCGAAGTCGCTGCGATGGCAGTTGCCCTCAGATGCAAACGTGAACTTGTGGAACGTGCCATCCTCGCAGATTACTGGAATAATGCCGTGATATAAACATTAAACTATGTCCAGCAGTGGACTATTATAGGCTGGTGATGATGATGATGATAAACATTAAATAATTATGTAGAAAATGTATTCGCTCCCCTTGGACCGTGGGGTACGAATCTCCGAAATTAAAAAAAAACTAAGCGTCTGGTCGAAGCGTCACCCGAGAGCTGGTCGGTGTCTGGCACAGCGCATCAGCTTTGCCATACAGCGAGGCAATGCAGCCAGCATCTTGGGGACTTCCGACTGGTTGATATGGATCAGTTGAGCTACCTGTAGTTTGTTTGCAACAGTCTGCAGTTAGCTCAATTGTTTCATTTGTAAATACTAGCTATAATTCAGTTAGATAATTGTAATTTCCTTTGTTAATAAAGGTAATTCATTATTATTATTATATTATTTACCTGTACACAATAAAACAAATTGATTAAAAAACACAGCTATGAAACCATGAAAGCATATTATAGAGCTTGATCGCTCTCTAATAAAACCGCATCAAGATCCGTTGTTCGTATTAGTAGTAGATCTAACATCATCCGCTCGCCCCAATAGAACCCAATAATTAGATTAATTATTTATAAAGAACATGACATCACAATTGAAATTATTACTATAAATTTAATCATTTGTTAATTGTAATTTTTCAGTACTAACCACTCTAAATATGTTGTGTTACTAACAAAATGGATGCTATATCTGAATAAAACAAATTTTCAATTTCGATAAGCATGTAAAGGGACAGACAGTGTCTTGATGAGTATAGTAAGTATAGTATAGTAAATTCTCTCAGGTGCATTCCGAATTACGCTAAAATCGATATTATAGCGCTCACAAGCGTTCCGAATGTAAGCGCGACAACATCGCGACAACGATGTCGCATCTGACGTCATAGATGACGTCATTACAGGTGCCATTTTTGCGATATCATCGGACCATGCTACAGAATGAAATCACTGAGCGC